>VWZK01001613.1:203662-219630 GCA_013396935.1 Baryphthengus martii | reverse complement strand
AAAAGAGTTGGTCTGTTTCTTAAAGAGGTATCGCTCCTGGGAAACGTGGCTCCAGTCCTGCCAGGGAACCAGGAGCTGGTCCCCCACCAGCAGCGCCAGTCCCTCACCACCCTTTGCAAAAGGGCACGTGGGCGTGTTTTACTTGGCACTGCTGTAATCCTTCTGTGCCAGGCTGAGGAGTGTGACAGAAACATCACAGGCAGGCAGGTGAGACAGGGAATTGGGAAACTCTTGTTCAAAAGTTGGGGAGCTCTCCAAAGGCAACAGCAGTAATACTGTGATAAAACTGCAGTCAGGATTCTGGTTATCCTCAGATAACTCAGCAAACACTGCATGGAGCGAGGTAAACGTCCTGCCACCGTCACCCCAGACGTGTGTGCCACCACGTACCTGGAGCATCCCATGCTGCTTGCTGGGCTGGCCGCAACTCTGTACAGAGGCTGCTGTGCGCAAAGGGCTGCCCACCACAGCTCAGCCCTCTTGATCCAAGCACGAAAGCTCAAGACAACGTGTCTTGACCCCTGCATCCATCCACACTCAGAGCCTGGACAGGTCTCGGAACTCAACCTAGGCAAGGTCTTTGCTGGCTCTGTGCTCTTCTGCATACAAGCCAACAGTTCTGGTGAATACTCTTCCACCAGACTGCTCTTCCTACAAACCCCTTCCAAACTGGACATTAACTTCTCCAAGCGAAGCTTGTGCAGTCATTTCTGTTCATAATTATGTAGCCCATGGCTTCTTAAATCTCTGCATAGTCTCTAATGTCATCATTTAACTTTGCTTTATGGCCATTTAGTGCTGCCTCTCCCACAGGGACTAATATATTCTTACTGAATAACGAGATGCTTTGCAACATGCACAATTTCAGCCATCCTCAGTCCTCTCCTACCCTCTGAGAAGCCCAGCCTAATTAACCATGCTTATTTCTGGAGCCATTTTTTGCGCCCGCAGCCCACAGGACCACGCACGCGCTATGCCCCTGCCGTGGCCCCGTCTGCTCCTCCACGTCGCCCACGGCGAGCACCCGGCGTCGAAGGGACGCCTCGAGGCTGATGTGCCCCTTGCCGCAGGCGCCCACCTCGCCTGTTCGCACCAGTGCCCTCCTGCCCTTCCCAGCCTCCCTGGCCTCCCTGCCCACCAGGCAGTGCCATGGGGGCGGCAGGGCACGCTCTGCCCTGGCCGCCCGGCACTGGAATGTGCGTTTCCCTCCACACCGCCCTGGGGAAAGAGGCAGGCGTGGGATAATAGAATATATTAGCCCTGAGCCCATTCAGTCCCGGACCCTTTACGAACAATGCCTGCTAACTGAGCTGATTTTTGCCAAATGACTGGCTTTCGTGCATGAGCAGCAAAGTGGAGCCCCCAAACAGTCCCATGCAACAATCCAGTAAGCGCTATTGCCCAGGGCCCATTGTTTTACTGCTGCATTTGAGGGCATGGAGGAGTCACGGCCTTGCCTGCCCTGGCATTTCTTCCCCAGTTTCCCACCGCCGCGCGAGCCCCGTCTCAGCCCCAACAGAGGCAGCAGTGATGGGGGAGATGAGACTGACCAGCCACAGGCATCTGCTGTCCCTGCCCCGAGTGGGATGACAGGGAAACCACCAGAGCTGCTCGGCGCCAGGGCTGGCGCTGCCCCTCGGTGCCCATGCCCCCACCAAGGGGGACCGGAAAGCACTGGCGGAGGCAGCCCACCCACCACGGCCCTGCACAGTGAGTCCACCATCCCACCCCGGCTCCCACGCCACCTCCTGCAGCAGGATGGCTCCTGGACCCTCCTGAGGGAGTATTTGCTTTAGATTAGACACCCCCTCGGCCAGCCGAGAGCTGATATCCCCCGCCAGGGTCAGCCTGGGAGGAGGATGTTAGTTTTGCCATGTTTGTTTTCTGGTTTTCTCAGTGGATAGCCCTGAGGTTCCAATAACATGGATGTAGCCAGGAACGCTCCCTTGCCCCGCGACACGGGAATCTGCATGGGGAGGTTTTGCCGCTCTTGGACCCGCTCCATCCCCCCAGCCTCGTGCCCGGAACCGCCTGGGCTGCAGAGGATGCTGGCACCAAGAGCCAGCCCACAGCAGGGCCAGGGTCAGCCGATGCCTCCCGTTAGCATGAAATTAGCACCATTAAATGCTATAACTAAACACAATCAACAAAGGGTTTACTAGCTGAGATAACATATAAAGAATTACAACAGCTAATGCCTTCAGCTCTGCTGAAACTCTGACCGTCTGCCCCTGCTCCCAGGAGGGAACTGATGGCAAATATTTACAGGGGCTTATAAATATTTATCCTGTAATAACTTGCTGCATTACAGCACATTCTTCTCTCTGAGGCTCGGCTTTGCCCTGGACCAGGTGCAGGCTGCTGAGAGGGTCTGTAGCATATATAACGTTTGTCTGAATAACATACAGCGAGTGCTGGCATTCCATAAAATAGGCAGCAGCTGAGCTGCTTGCATGGAACACGCTGCAAGTCATTTCTGACCCAACAAGAGAAGAATGTGGCTGGGGAGCACAGGTGTGCAGGCACCTCAGCGTGGGTGCAACCCCCTTCTCTGTTGCCAGCGTAACCTGTGGAAGTGCTGCATGTCACCGGGGAGCTATAAATCACACCACTGGGCTGGTGTGATGGGGCCTTGGCCCAGGAGCAATCCCATGTTGACTGAGCACTTCGGATGACCCCGAAGGAAGGGAGCTGGAGACCTGCCCACCACAAGGAAAGTCTCCTCATGCTTCTCGCTCTGGGGCTTTCCTCTCTCCAAGGAACCAACCTGCCATGAAATCACCAGAGATTGCTGAGATCTGCTATGCACATGGTAGTTGGGCAGCAGCTCGCCGCAGAGCCGCATAGGAGGGGTCCTCTGAAATGTTGCTGCTGAAACCTGCAACATCATCAGGAATCACAGAGGGACCAGCCCACCGCAGCTCTTCCTTTGGTCCTGCAGACCTGGCAAACCAAACCCCAAGGGGATCACAGAGTCCTTAACAGGCGCCCACACTGGTCACCAGGCGAGCATTTGAATTATCTGGGGGGCCTGACAGCTCACCAAGTCTCTCGGTCTCAAAGGAAAGTTGGGCTTTTGGCCGGGGATTCTGGGAGTTTTTTGGGCCCTTCATAACAAAAAAACTCAGAAAATAAACGGGTTTGTAATTTTTCCCTGACTCTCCTCAAATGAAAGCCCCTTTCTGCTTCTTCCCAGCCCTCCTCTGTGCTCGTAACAGAGCACGGATGGCTCTGGTGCAGGTGTCCAGAGCGCAAGCCAGGAGCTGCTGGCGCAGCAGCACCCCAGGAGTGCCAGCTGCCCGTGCCAGGCACTGCCTGACCAGCACCGCATGACCAGCACCGCACAACCGGCACCGCACAACCAACGCTGCATGACATCCCTTCCCAAGGTGCAGGGACAGCTTCTAGCCCTGATGTGAACCGAGCACTCCCTTCATCTGCTGCCCGGTGCAGACTTGACTTGCTCAGCAGGGAAGAGAGCCTGGAACCACCATTCTGTTGGGGTGGTGCTTCGTTTGTTTGGACGACAAATATTTATCTTCCCTCTAATAATTTTTTGAGCCATCCATCCACTTATTTGTTTATCTTTCTCATGCTTAGTGATTTGCAAGAGTGTAAGTAGCCTGCGGTTTGGAAATGCTCGGGCAATCTCTAAGCAGCACTAGAGATGGAGTTTTGAACTTTCTAACGTGAATAAATAAACAGCATGGAAAGACTCCATTGTGTATATTCTAGGTTGCTATTTTCTTAACCCTGTCTCATTAAGATGGATGGAGTTTCTGCTTATTAGTAATTTGGCAAGTTCCTCTTTGTGTACACTCTGCACTTCTCACTAATGACGCTTTGCTTCAGTGATTAACAAAAGAGACTTCCAGCATAGTCAGTGAAAACACGGCCACGCACTTGGGGCACTGGGATGGAAACCTAATGTTCTGGAGATGCCATTTGAGGAAGACAAGAAACTGCAGGGAACCCAGAAAAGGAAAAGCTGCTGGTCATAAAACCTTCCCTGACATTCAAATAATTTTGACCTCAGGACATTGGTTCTTTGATTTACACACGCAATTGCAGAGCTGACAGAGCCTATAACAAAGTGATTCACAGCCCTTGCACTGCCGTTCCTAAAACATGTCCGACGGAGATGAAGCTGGCACTGCTCCTGCCTGGATTTACCGCTGGCCATTAAAGAATGTTTACAAGCCTTTAGTACCGTGTACACATCTGGTAAATCATTGATTGAACAAATAGCTCCTGGTGTCATGCTCCTTCTGTCAACTTACTCCACTACCACGTTACCCCACACAGAATCCTCTGTCCCAGAGTTCGTTTTCCATGTTGCCTGCCGGCCTGCGGGCAGGAGCACACCCCAGCAAGCAGCCGTGCGCGTACCCAGGCTTGTGCGCGTAGCCTGGGTTGTCACAGCAATCTAGACGCTGCTGGGCACACATCTACATGAAGAGAGCCCACACAGGCCTCTGGCACAGCTGGCTGGTTACACCTGACCCACGGGCAGGGAAAGCGACATCACCCGCACAGGACAGAGTCCCAGAAGCTACGCAGCAGGCCAGGAATGAGAGAGGGTTTCTTCCGAGGGATAAACGTGAGAGAAGGGAGGCAATCACGAGAGCCCTCCTGCAAGCCAGCCCGCCAGCAGGCGCTACCGGTGCCCACACGTGGGACCTCAGTGCCTGGCTCCTCAGCAATGGCCAGTGCCCCGGCCAGCTCCGGGCTGGGCTGCCGGGCAGGGCTGCCGCGCAGAGCGCAGCAGGACAAGGGCGACGTGAAGAGCAGCAAGAGAGTGAACCTGCAACTCTAGACACTGCAGGCAGACCCAGACCCCAGAGCCTCATCAGCAGGTCTGAGATGAAGCCAGACCTAAGAGGACAGCTCTTCTCTGCCCACGGCCGAGTGACATACACAAGCCTCCTGCCAGAGCCAGGCTGCACCAGCAGCACAGACACCATCCCCACGATGCCGGCTGAGAGCTGACAGATCCACCATGGCACTGAGGGAACAGGAGTTTCACAGGAGTGAAAGGCAGGGATGGCAGGGCCTTGGGTTTGCTGCATCAGCACCGGCACAGTGGAAGAAAAGAAGGACGGAGCTGGGGCACAGGGCCAAGAAGGCGGGGGGAGGAGCATCCATCTCCCCTGGCGCTGGGGCGGCATCGTGCACAGCCCACGCACAGGACCCCACTGGAGACTTCCCTGCAGCGGGACAAAAATGCTGTGTTTGGTGCCAGTGCCCAGGGCCAGGGAGCAGCAGGAGCTGGGAGCCTCCACCATGGCTCATTGTGCTTCTGAGAGAGCATCTGGCCAGCTGTGAAGTGATCTGTGGCCAGACCCTCGCTCCCCTGGCCACAGAGCTGGGCAAAGGTCAAAGGGTAAAGGGCAAACCATGGGAGCAGAAACAAAGCTAGATCAGCTCATTCATGCAAACCTTTTCAAGAGCTTTTGGGTGGCTGGACAGACAGACATGGGAGAGCAGGACCTACTGTCCATGTGTGAATCGCCAGAGCGACACACAGGTGGTCAGGCCCCATCTAGTCATTTTGCAGCAGTTGAAAAGGAGGTGCAGGATCTGACCCACAATGGGCTTTTAAGCACATTGAGGGTGCAGGGATGGCTCACAGCTAAAGGCAGAGCTCGGAAAAGCAGGGGGAACAGTAAAAATGTGGCTCTCTGCAGGGAAAGGCACTGCACCCAGTCCTGTTCCTGCCCAGCAGTGTGTGCAGGGCCAGCAGGGCATCATCTGCCAGGGCTGGGGCATCTGCCAGGGCTGGGGCAGCTACAGACGGTGGAAACCACCATGTGAGGGCAGCGGCTATCGCCACAGAGAGAAGGCAGAGGGAGGGAGGAGAGTCCATGAGGGCAAAGAACCCATTCCCCATCCTAGTCCACGCTCGCAGACACTGGGCAACATGGAAACTGGGAAAAGTCAGCAGAGAGCACTGAGGCAGATTCTCTCCTGGGCTTGTTGAAATGACATACAGGACAATCACAGCTGCTACAAGCAATTTTAAGACAACAACAACAAAATGCAGTCAGATTTAATTGTTAGCAAGAACCTCTTAAAATAGCAGCTTATTGCCCCAAGTGCAAACAGCTTAAAAGTGTCAGCAAGATTTGTGGAATCCTGCGGGGTCTTCTGGGATTTTCTAGGTTTCCTGTAAAATTAATGCAAAGAAGAAACATAGCTCCTGAGTCCCGACAAGAAAAAAAAAAAGTATTTCACTTCACATTAGCACATGAAAAGGCAGCTCTGATACACAGTAGGCTGCCATTTTGTGGTACACCCAGAATCTCAAGGGCTGCTCCCTGCAGCCAGGCAGGAGCATGAGGACAAAGGACCTCCCGGCTCACCTGCCCTGCACCCAGGCTCTGCTCCCACCCTGCTGACCCCAGCCAGCTTCCCCGGGCAGAGCCACTGGATCTGCCCCGCTTCCCACCGTGACCTCCCTTGACCACCCATTGCAACGCCCACTGGTGCCCAAATCCCACCACAGCAGGGAACTTCAAAGCACTCTTGAAGTTAAGGTCTCACTTAAGTACCTTCTTGAATTAAAAGTTTTTAATTCACCACAAAGGTGCCTGCAGGGCAGGAACAGCCCTGCTCCCCGCTCCTCTCTTTAAGGGATGCGAAAAAGTGGAGGCTTTGCCTGGAGGCAGCTGCGCCTTGGGGTGGGAAGGGGAAGAGGCTGAGCACTCTGTCTCCATCCCTCCTGCACCCACCTTCTGAGGGATGATGGGAGATGCTGGCTTGAGGTTGATTTCCTGGGGCACAACAGCCCCTGAATTTCAGGTTTTTAATGGGCTGGCATCCAGGGGGCAGGAGAGGGAAATAGACTTTTCCTCCCCCCATAAATAATTTTATGGAAGATTTTAAGAGAGATTTAAAGAAGAACCTCTTCCCTTCCTCCCACCCCTTCTCAACTGTACCATGCATTTTAAAGTGTTTGTGGAAGCGAATTAATTAACGCAGGCAGCAGAGCCCAAAGCTCTGCAGAAGCCCGGCCTCTGCACAATGGAGATCCTACTTCTTCTCCCCTGCCTGAGAAACACATGCCTAAATTCCAAGTACATAAATTTTTTCTAACCTAATTCATTTTGTAGATTGATGGAGAAAATCCATAACAAATATTTATGACTTTGCAATAAATAACCCTCATAGAAGTTACAAAGAGCTCTGGCGAGTCTCAAGGTAACTTTCAGCGAGTGCCAGGGGTCAGGGCAGATCGGGATACTAAGTCTATAGTGTTCCAGCCCTTGGCTCATCTGTTTTGAATTATTGGTATTACTCAGTCGAGCAGCGCTCTCAATGGAGTAGCTGTGCTGTGATTCCACGCCGTATTTTATTTCTATGGTGGGAGAAAGGCTTCCATAGTTATTAGTTGTACGCTGCTGCATCCAGCAAACAGGCAGGCCCCCGGGAGCACGGGTTAGCCCCACTGGTGTCTGCAGGCTGAGCTGCATGGGCTGGAGAAGGAAGGTGTCCACGCCCGAGCGGGACCTGCCTGGGACAGGAACTGGGGCTGGGCACTGCACATTCCGCTGCTGATTCAAAACGTGGACCTGCCGAGATGCTCTCGGATTGTCCGGCGTCAACGGGTCTGGTGCAGCCCAAAGAGCGCTCGTGCAGCCACAGTCTTTGCACAGCAGTGGCCAATGCTGCGACAAGGCCGGCACCAGAGACTGGCACCTACCTGCCCCGTGGTCAGATGGAGCCCTGGCTGGGACTGCACCGTCACAGACCAGCACGCTGGGCAGCAGCCTCCGGCCACCCTGCCGGGCACTGCCAGAGCCAGCGAAGGGCAGCGGGTGCCATGGGAGAGCTCAGCCTCGCGGCACCGCGTGCCGGCACATGGCACCGAGCTGCTGCTATGCCCGGCACCCGCTTCCTGGGAGCCAAGAGCGGGGCGAGCAGGGAGCGAGCCCATCCCTGCTCCACTTTCGTTAGCTCTTAATCATCACAAAGGAAAGAGAAACCGCCAGCCGCGTCACGCTGCTCTCCCGGGCGCGGGCTCCTTTCAGGGCTTTCAGAAAACAGGGTCAGACGTGTCTTCTGACCTGTGACCTGTCGCTTCCCTCCTCGCCATAATTATCTAATACAGCGCTCTCCCTGCCAAGTACAATGAAACAATTTGTCACTTCAATTGTCTGTCAGTCAACACTGGGGCCTTTTCAACAGGCCAACACATGTTTTTTGAGAGCTTGTCAGCAAGGGCTGTCTGGCCAGACACATAACCATGGAAAATGGAACCTTTGTTAATTCTGGTTCTTAGAAAAGTAAATCCATTCACTTGCTTTTTTCAGGCCTTCAGTTTGGAATTTGCACAAGAAGCTGAATTGCCCCTGATCCCTAAATGATTGGTCAGAGGATTTGCATGAGGAAGCAGAAATTAATTATTCTTTTCTTTTCTTTTTATTTTCTGTAATTGTGTGTTTAGAAATGAGATTACATTCTACAGCAGCACGAGGGGCTGGGGGGGGGGAATCGCTTTGCATTTGTTTAGCTCCTTAGAGTTAAGATCACCTAATCGTTTCAAGCATTTCCTAAGATTCCCTCTTTCTTTTTCTGCTTTAATGACCAAACAAAGATTGTGCTACTTCCCGGGGAACTTTTCTGGCAGCTGAGCTTGGCAGCGGGAACCAGAGGCTTATCCCTCTGCTGAAATGGTCTCCTTGCTGCTTTCAGCTTGCAGGGGACAGAACCCATCCCTGAGGTGACAGACTTGGGAGCCGTGGTGGCTCCTCACCTTGGAGAAAGTGTGAAATGGATTCCCACTGGTCCAGGAGGAAGATTCTGGTCACTCAAGTTAAGTGGCTGAGCAGCACGAGGTGGAGCATGCAGGTGGTCCCGGCTTGGCGACGGGTGCTGGGAGTTATCTCAGTGGGCTGTGGGTTCACACAGCAGCTCCCTACAGCTTTTATGTTTTGCACGGTCACAGACAATAAAACTGATAACCTTGCTAATAGGACAAACTGGTAGAGAAAATAAACCTTCATTTTTTGGTGCTACTTAGAGCTTCCTCCTTGCTTTTTTTCCTTTTAAAGCAGCGCCCTTTGAAATTCCCACTTTCTCTGCTGAAACACTTGTAGAATACGAGATAGATATCTCCATTTTCAGGTATTCATCATTTTCTTAATCACGCGGAAGCCTGTGTTTTGGAGCAGACATGGAATATTTTATTTGAAAGCATTGCAGAAATGCTAGATGGCCCCTACTCAATTACAAACGTCAGAGTGAAAACCTCTCCAGATCTGGCTTTCCAGGATACCACTATCCAAACCTAATTCAAACCATACAGGGAGCCCTGACTTAGGATTTTCCAGGCCTATAAAACGAAACAAATTGGCTTTGCAAGCATATCTCCTCATCTAAGCTATGCCTGTAAATTCTATTTGTCCTCTCGTACCTATTCTGCATTCAGTGGCCTGAAAGACTCTTTGTTTCAAAGTCTTCCTGTCTCCTCCACAAGCCCCACGTCTCTGTGTTTGGTCACATCAGGCTGGAGACCTCTGTGCTCATCAACAGCAAGGACTCGGTGGCCCTCCAGCATCTCCGCTTGGCCCGCAGGTCTCGGCAGAGAGGAGCGGGACCACGCGGCCCCTGGCACGCAGGGGCCTTCGCTGCCAGCAGCCCTCACGTCGGAGCAGCTGCCGAGGGTGCCCGGGAGCTCCCAGCCGCTCCTGGCCGAGGAGCCGGCACATACCACTGGCTTTTCCTGGAGGAATCGCCAGGGTGCCCACAGCAGCTGTCCCACCCAGCGATCCTGGGGCTTGGAGCGAGGGAAGCCCAGCCCGCGGTGACGCCACGAGAACAGCGTCCGCAGGCAGCAGTGATGGTCGGAGTTTCTCCCAGGCAGGATCACAACCGGTTTGATTACAAATAACAAACACCATCCTGTTCTTTGCGCTTGTTTTTCCTTTGTAAACACCGAGCAAGATACCCACTGGTACAGGTTCCAGCTGCCTCCCCGCAGGCAGCGCTGGGGCAGCAGCCCTGCTGCTCGAGCTGCCCGTCCCGCGGGAAGCCTCCAAGTACACTTGCTATATAATTTTAAAAGTCATACTCTAATTCACCATCTCAGAATAGGAATAAGCCTGTTAAAATTATGAACTACTTAGGCACGGAATCATAAAATGCTGTAATGCAACGCATGGATCTTTTCTTCCGAAATGGACAGGCTACGGGATCAACCTTTCCATGCTTAGCCTTCAAGCACACACGGCAAACCTGGAAGATTCCCAGTGATTGCAGTGTTTGTCATCTTTTCTATTCCAAAACCCCAACAGTAGATGTCTTTAAATGAACACCCATTAAATTCCATCTATCTCCTTGACTGAGGTTGGGATCTCTCGATTCAGGTTTTCAGTTAATCAAAGAAGAAATACATCCTCCCTTCAGCTCTCCAGCAGCCAGTCGACAAGAGGCTGAAGTCGCCATGCAGGATAAGAGAGAACTATTCTTACACTCACTGGGAGATAAGCTAAACAACTTAGTCCACTGAAGAGTTGCCCTGAGCTCTTAAATTGCATTTTTAGTATCTGGTTAAATCCATCACATCTGCAGAAGCCCAGCCTTCACACCCAACAGAATGCAAGAGAAGGTTTTGGTGTGGAGAAGTAATACATCTATTATTAACTGTCCCTATGTTAACTAATGGTTTTGGAGGTGACCAGATATGGGACTGAAGAATTAGCACATTTACCTAATCACAAAAATTCCAGAGACACCTCCCACGTGATAGCAACTACGTTCCACTACAAGGGTTTCAGAGTTTGCTAGGAAAGCCAGCAGCATCTCAGACACCCTGAAAACGTATTTTTATGTTTTTATAAACTCTAGTAAAATTGTAATTGGATAAAATCTTGCATTCAAAAGCACATTCTTTGAGAAAATTTTATATGCACATAAAACATCTGAACAAATGTTAACATTATGATCTTAACAGTTTGCACATTGGAACCAGCTAAAGGTTAGGGAAATGCAGTCCATCTGGTACAGTATTTTAAGCAGAATATTTGTGACTGCATTTCCTTCAGGGCTTGGGTTGATAGTACTGCACAAACCCAGCTACGACGGACTTCAGGCCGAGGTGCTGATCACAGTGCTCGCAGCAAGGAGAAGCCCAATTTGCTTTCATCACTCTTAGGACCTGGGTCCCCAAAGAAGGGGCAACACTTGACAGCAACATGGGGTTTCTGTGACTTGCACTGGGCTCGCTGGAACGTGCGGCCCTGCCTCCTGCCCGCTGCTCGTCCCCAAGCTCCCGGCCAGGGCAGCACAGGGAACGTCTGCACAGCAGGACCCTGCTCGTGCTGGCACCAAAAGTCCTGCTGGAAGCTCAGTGACCCGCCAAGAAAGCCGTGCGGCGCTGGGAGAAGCGTTGGCTGCTGCCCAGACGGCTGGCAGCACCCGAAGAGCCGAGGTCCCCGCTGCGAGGGCACCGAGCCCTGCGGTTGGCAGCGGCGAAGGACGAGGTCTGGAGAAAGCCACAGGCTCTAGGGAGGTAAGGAAGGGAACCCCTGGCCCTGGCAAGAGGAGCCAGCAGAGGTCTGCAGGGCTGGTGGCACCAGGAACCCCACCTCGAGCAGGAAGCCATGTGCAGTGGGATGGGGCTGGGGGGGTCTCGGGTTCAGCTGAACAGGAGGGGAGAGCCAGGGGCACCCGAAGCCCTGGGCTCCCCAGTCTTCCCCCACCCCACGCTGTGCCAGCCACCACACTGAGGGGGTCCTATGGCATGTGCAGAGGTTGTTTGTTCAAGCAAACCTATTAGGTGTTTATTAGTCTTAATTATGGAGTGCTAGAGGGTTAATTAGTTCAGGCTGTTCCTTAGGTGGTGGGGAACATCATCATCAGCGGAATATCCAGTTTCCTCAGGCAGCCCAGCACTTAGCCTGGTTTCCTTCTTTGTTTTTTTCCCCCTCTTTATCTCTTCCCTAAGCAAATGAGGAGTGTCATTATCACATCTGCAAACTGCTCAGCACAAGATAGGGCCTGGGCAAGAGGAGGCCAGCATCCTCACAAATCCTGACACCTGCAAGCCTTGTGCCAACCCTCAGCCAGGCACAACAGAATCCGTCCCCCCCTTCCCGGGGAAGGCTGAGATCGACTTTCACCTGAAACCTAAAACCAGAATGGAAAGACAAGCCTGGATTCCTCCTCCTTGCCGACAGTCGGGGGCAGCCCACCACCAGCGGCGCCTCGCACCTCTCTGAGGCACTGGTGCTGGACACTGGTGGGGCAGCAGATCTGGAAAGCGTGTCCCTTAGCCTGGGACCATGCGGCTCGGGCTGTCCTCACACAGGGGCAGCCAAGGGGGAAGCCAAGAGCCCTCCCTGGCAGCAGGGAGTCCTGGCCATCCCAACCAGGGTCCTCTTACTGCTTGGAGGCTCCCCAAGCCGAGGATTAAGGGTTAATTTCTGGCTGCTCCATTGGCATTGAATTCCTCTTGGCCATCAAAAGTCCCCTTGCAGAGGTAGGACAATGCTGCACCAGACTCTGGTGTGCTGTGAATGAAGCAGCCCGGCTTGGCCAATGTGCAAAGGGAAATTGCAAATGCTGACAACGTAGGGTCCGTGGAAGTCTTACAAAGTCCCAGGCTGGGCCCCCAGCTTTCTCAAGCTGTGCTCAGCATATGACCAGAGAGGGATGGCGATGCCCACCCTCACTGGATGTATCTCCTCCTGGCAGCCTTCCCAGCCTCCCAGACAAATTCACGCATCTTCCACTTCAAGAGCAGAAAGGTGAAGGTTAAACGACGCAAACAGAAAAAGGTATCTTTGAAATGCTCTTGTGCTGCTTCCTTTCCACACCCCCCTAGACACCCACAGGCCCAGTCTGCCACCCCTCTGTAAATTCTTTCTTTAGCCTGGCAGCCACTCCTGGGATTTATTTTCCCACAAACTCCACAGACTGACTTGGGATGCAAGAGCAGGCTCCTCTGAAAACATTTCTATATCCCATGCGACGGGAGGCACTAACATCATCAGCTTTTTAGCAAAAGAAAATGACAAACTATCAGAGGAGCACAAAGAGGTACTCCCTGCCAGACCGAACTCTGGCAATCAGGTACAAGAGAACAATGGCTGTGGCACTGCTTATTTATTTGTGCTCCACCTAATTGGGAAAAAAACAGTCATTTCCACTTAAAAGACATTCAGTGGGATGTTAGGAGGGTGATTCCCCTGTGGAACTGCAGCTTCTCCAGAGATGCTGCAGCCCCATGAGAGCTTTGAAGAACGGTTCCCTGGAGGGTGGGCAATGGGGCATGAGCATTTCCCAATTGCTCTGCAGGACAGTCCATCTCAGCAGGAACTCTGCTCTGAAATCGAACTGCAGCTGCAACTGGATCTGCACACCACCGGCTCTGGGCTCAGTGTGTCTCACCTGGAGAACCAGGACCTCCCAGAAAAACTCCCATGGGCCTTGGGAGGGCTGGTCAGGACCTCGCTAACTGTGCAGTCATCGTGCACCCAACGCGCAAGCGCTCGGGCGTCCAGCTCCCCTGACACTTCCAGCACAAAGCTGAGAAACAGCATCCACATTCTGGGGAGTTCAAAGGAAGTGAAACTCCCGAGTTTCACTTCCATAGAAAGTCCAAACTCTCTGCTCTTCTCTCCAGACCTGGGCACTGAAAATCCAGTTCCCAGCACGTGGCCACAGCGCAGTGTCCTGCCCCCTCCTCCCCTGGCCAAGGGTGTTCAGAGGTTCCCTCCTGGAAAGGATGGGACAGCGGCCCAAGGCCATTGTCAGCATTGCCTCCCCGTGAACCTCAGAGTGCCCGGCTCACGCTCACCTTGAGTTGCAGCACACCCTCTGCCACTGCTGCACTGGGCTTTTAAACCACGAGCGCAGGCGGAGGTGCCTCGGTCCCGCAGGCAAGAGCTGAACTCACGTAACCTCAGAGGCACCGTTAGCACGTGTCTGAATTTGTAAACCAGTCTACACAAATCCTGTGGGAAGACAAAGTGGTTTTCGGCAGGTGTGGAAAACCAGAAGATGTCCAGGGAAGCTCAATTCCCTGCACTTCAGGGAACAGCTGCAGCCTCCATGCAGGGGTGGCACGAGGGGATGTGTGGAGAGGACAAAAACCAACTGTGTTGACAGGAAATAAAGTTAGTGCTGGTTAGTCCAAGCCTGATGCCTGGGATCTCCGGAGCCTCCACGCCCAGAGGGACCCATTATCTGCTGTTTCCCCACATCACCAACGTACCCCTGTCCTGTTGGTCTGGCACGGCCGACGCCCCACGCTCATCTCCTCGGCCGTCAGCCACACACCACAACCACCCGTGCACAGGACCGGCCTTTCCCGGTCGTCAGCGAGTCTGTGCTGTTGGGAACATTCGGCCCCTACTGCTTGGATGATTTACATCAGCTTCACCTACAGCTTCAGATAAAGCTGCAGACACAGAGCCAGGTCAAACTTTCCCAAGCAATTGGCAGAGCTGAAAGGCCACTGTCACTGAGAGGCCCCTCCCGCCCCGCCCAGCATCCTGGCAGGTCCTGCAGAGCCGCGGCACACGGCCCAGCACCACGTCCTTGCTCCGTGGGCCTTGCCAAGGCCCGGGGAAGCCTCCACATCCAGTACAGCAGCCTCGACGCCCTGGTGTGTGGGAAGGTCAGGCCTGCTGGTCTGCTCTGACACTGACCCGGTAGAGATGGAGCATGGCCCAAGCCAGCATGTCTGCACTTGAGTTCATTCCTCCTCGAGATGCCTAGGAACTCCTCTGGTGTGTCATCTTCTAAGTGGAAGCTTCAGCAGATTGAGAAGGAGCAGCTGCAGGAAGCAAATAAAGAAACTGAATGTCCCAGATGCCTTCCTTCCCCTTACTTTGTGTTCACCAAGTGCTGGTTTCCAATAATTGTTCAAATAAACATGTCAGTGATTATCTAACTTCTGAACCTTGGAGCAGTATCTTCCGATCATCTCTGATTTCGCAACTTCTAGATGAGAGCAAGACTCTCACGAATGCTGAAGGCAAGAGATCAGCTTCACTTGCACAAATCACAGGATTAGGAACGAGGATTGCACAGGGAGAATCCAACCAAGACATTCCAGTTCCGGCTGAATGTGCATCTGTAAGACTTTGCTGCCGCCGGACCTCAAGCTCCTGCAGTCCTTCTGTGAACTGCTTCAATAATTAATGCAGACATACACTAAATAACTCACCGGCGGCTTTCACAGAAAGGCTGGCTGCCAGCATCTCTCCTGTGTGACCTCAGAAAATACTCAATGAGGATCGTGCTGGCTTCAGACCAGCCTCAGTAATTATGCCCACAATTAACATCGGCTTTTATTTTTAATCCCACGGGCACAGTTTGCCACAGAGACCTCAGAAATCTTCAACTAGTTGGATCGCTCTCCAGTTCCCCTGGCTTCTGAATTAGCTGAAAGGGTGCTGTGATTTTCCAGGGGTTCTGTGGAGGCCATGGCACTTGTGACACTCAGCAGAATTCCACCTCCTGGGGAGGTTCACCTTCGCCTCATGTTTTGGTTGATTTAAAATGTTTTTAAATAATGTCATTAGATCCAGAGACCATTTAGCTATGGCACGTCAATTTTCCCACTGCCTTAGAGAATTTTCAAACTAAGCTGTCTCTTTGCAGGTCTGATGTCCCCTTGCCTGCCTCGCATCCTGCTGGGCTCCCGAACGCTCCAGAAAACCTACGGTTCCCTCTCCAGCCCGCCAGCGTTGCTCTGAAGCTGCCCAGCGATACAGAGTTCCACCGTTAAAGGGAACAGACCCGAGCAGAGGGGCTCTCTGCCCTGCCTTATGCCATGCAGAGGCAGCGCTCTGAAGCGCGAAAGTTAACGGGCCGGGAAGCGACCGCGTTTATGGGCAGAACCGGCCGGGATAACGCTGCGGGGCCGCCGCGCCGCTCCCACCGGCCCGAGCCCCCAAGACAACAGCACCAGGGGCGGCAAAGGCGGAGGGACCGGGACTGCCGCGGGCCGACAGCGC
>VWZK01001613.1:177477-190480 GCA_013396935.1 Baryphthengus martii | reverse complement strand
GGGCCGAGCCCCAGTGGCTGCGGCCACCCGTAGGGCTGCCAGCACTCGCCCGGGCTCAGCACCTGCTGTGTCCGGGGCGGGGCCTGCCTCCACGGGCCGACACGGCAAATGAAGGAACCCAATAACCGGGCACCTCGCAGGGCAGCGACTGCCAGCTCAGGTGGCCGGTCTGACAAGTTTGCCGGCACGAGTCCCGGTTATAATGGGTGACAGCTCTGGCGTAATGGGCGGTCACACGTGTGGCTGTCGAGCTGCCTCTCCCAGGACAGGGTGTATGGAGACGATCATGTTCCTGTGGAGCACTAATGATGTGCTCAGCCAGCAACTGGAACACATTGCAGGGGAGCAAGAGATCTTCCCAGACTCACCTCTGCTCCTGTGTGTGTGTTGGGTACCTGTTAAATCCCATCCTCAGGTTGACGTTCTGTAGCCAGGTGAGGGAGGTATCCAGAGGGAAGTCTCTCTCAAGCCAGCTTGTCTCCTTTTTTCGAGCTGGCCTCATGCATACCCTTGCCACGGAGCGCCGCAGAACACCAGGTGCTGACCTTTGGCTGGTCTCCATGACCAGTGCATTCCACTTTGGCTAATCATCAGCAGTCATTCTTCCCTAGGGCTCACTTCCTTCCTGGGCTGTTTGTGAAGCTGCTGGGTGTGACTGGGGGTGAGGTGTTGCACAGGAGTGGAGGAAGTGATTCCTTCCCAGGAATCTGGGTACCTGGCTGGCTCTGAGCTCTGGGATGCCTCTGAAATGAGAGAGGAGATAAGATCTTTGTCATGAGGAAAGGTTTTCTGTCACTCCACTGGCTGCTTTGTGATACTTGGGACCTGATTGCAGCAGCATCCTGTGCTCTGGGTGTGGTCCTACACGAGACTGCTCAGTCTGAGGTGTGGACGGTATGAAAACACGGGATGAGTGGCAGCAGGGGGTAGTTCCCAAGTCTGACGGTGCCAGGAGTGCCAGACTGGAGCGCTGATCCCAGTCTGCTGTGTCTCGGGAGCTGCTCCGGGTGATGTGACCTCGGCCCAAGTGCTGACTTCCAGGTTTCAGAGCCCATTGTCCCTGGCTTCCTGCCACCCTCTCCAAGTTGACGTCTCTCCGAGCTGCGTGACTTGTCTGACTTTGGTTTCTCTTTCCTCCGCCAGTGCTGGTGGCATGTGAGTGCCTCATCTGCCAAGAAGCCAGCTCGCTGTTTGAAGAGCTTTCCAGGGACACAGGCCTCATTTGTGTCTGCAGCGACCCTTCAGCATGAGTGGATGCCAGAGACGTCCAGAATTAAACTTGTTCCAGGCGTCATGCGAGGACCTGCGCTAGTGCCGGTGTCCTCACGGAAAGAACAATAATAGCTCCACGTACGGTAGGCTCCCGCAAGTGCCAACTCCCTCGATCTCCTCCAATGCAGGCTCAGGGATGGACTCCACCTTGTCCCTGTGAAGAGGCTCTGCATGCTCTCAGCAGCCAGGACGGGATTCTGCTGCCAGCTTCTCCACGAGCTGCCCCACAGCAGGACTCGCACCGCGGTGTCCCGGGAGGACGTCCATTCACGCAGTTGTGTTGCGGCAGCGCCCGCCGCACGCCCATGGAGCAGCCCATGTGCGCGTTCCGCCTGCTTTGAGCTGCTCGGCCCGTGCTGCCCGAGCTCGTTCGGGCTCCTGGCAGACTGTCCCTGTGCTTTCCCCACTGCTCTCCCCGCTCCTGTTGCGTTCCCTGTCTCTCAGAGCCCCCTAGGGATGTGAATTTTGGAATGGGGACTGTGAGCGGGCTGCGGACTTGGTGCATGTGCGAAACTGTTGCTGAATAACAGGAGGGCTGGTCAGTCGCCGCGGGCAGCCCATCTGTCTGGCTGCAGGGCACCAGCCTTGCCTGGGCCCTTCACCATGTTCCTCCTGCTACCCTTTGACAGCCTGGTTGTTAATCTCCTGGGGATTTCCATAACTGTCCTCTTCACTCTGCTTCTGGTTTTCATCATTGTGCCAGCAATTTTTGGAGTCTCCTTTGGCATCCGCAAGGTTTACATGAAAACTTTATTAAAGATTTTTCAGGTAAGTCATGTTTTCAGAATTTTCTATGTGTTTTACAGGGGTCTTGTCAACCCTGGTGGTGTTAGGAAAAGAGGCTCCTGCTCCTCAGCAGAGCATTGCAGGTGACTGAGTGGGCGGTTGGTGATGTGTGCTGGTGCCAGGTGACCTGTTTGGGTCACTTCAGCCAAGTGCAGTTTACTAGACCTCAGTTCACGAGCTGTTTTTTTTCTCTGTATTTAATCCAGTAAGTCTTCAAGTGAAGCAGTAGGCTCTTGTGGCTCCTAAGCAGGATCTGTAGATGTGCTGAGGGGACCTGTGCTGGGGTGGGCTACGTCCCGGGCAAGGCAAGGGCTTGTTACGGTTCCATGTGGAAAGAAGCCCAAAGGTGTGGGAGTGTGACAGGGAGGGACACGGCTGCAGATCCAGGCTGCCCCTCTCCAGGACATGTTTGGATGAAGCAGCAGCGGGAGGTGAGGCCGGACTTCCTCTGCTGCCAGCCCTGAGCAGTCTGTGGCCAGAACCGCTCGGGGTCCCTTCTGTGTCCCCAGGTTCCACCTGCATATCTTGTGATCCCGGCAGCCTGGACCCGCAGCCTGCGCGGACGGACGGCAGCCCCTGCTGATCCTCTTGGCGTGGAGAGGCCAAGTGGAATTTTCCAACTTGGGGTCATGCTGTTCCCTTGCCTGCCTTTGGCAGACTAATTTTGTGGGCTGTCTCATGGCCAACACCTCTCCTTGAAGCAAGTCCCTTGTGAGACCAGAATTTTTGCCAAGCTCCTGGTAGATAAAGCCCCACCCCACCCTGCCCTGGCAACCCGAGCCAAAGGAAGAGGGGTGCCCTGTACTTGATAGGGGTGGGTAATGCACTTACATGTGGGATTCAGTCTGCTAAGGGTTTGTGGTACAGCTGCTGCTGTCTGAACAGGGCTGCTCTTCCTCAGGAGCGTCTCTGTGCTGGCTCTGCTTGGGGAGGCAGCCCCAGAGCTCACAACGTTCAGCTCTTTAAATTCTTGAGTCTTCCCAAAAGCCTGCGGTGTGAATGGGAAGACCCTGGGCTTTATGAGGTGCTTCTTTAACATTGAAGAGCCGACTTCAAGTTTAGTGACGGAACTAGGAGGAAAAATTAATAAGAAGTTTAGTTTATCTGAAATAGAAATTTTTGCCTTGTTTTATTATTTTTTTCTTTCTTCAGTTTGGGAATGTTTAATCTCAACACCTATTTTGGTGTTTAATTTTGAAACTTTTTCTGAAAAGGCTTTGGAACCTATTTCAGCTTCTATCAAAGAATCTTTGTGGTGAGGGAGGGGAGCACTCTGTGGTGGAAAATTCACTGACTGGGTTTGGCCGTTCTGAGTTGTATTTTGGGGGGATGTTACCTACCCAGAAGATTTTCGCAGCTCTAGAGGCCCGTGTGGTGACCCTGACCCAGAGGGGCAGCGCCCGAGCCTGGCAGCCTGTGGGGCACCTACACGTCTCTGCTGGTGGCGAGGGGACCTGCCTGCTGCTCCCCCCTGGCTCTCCGGGTTTGTGGTGCTGGGGCCCAGCTCCTGCTGGGTCAGAGCTACTCGCAGCATCGAACAATCATCTGCAATCCTGCACTTCCTTCTGCTGGCAGAGGGGGCTGCTGGAGGAGCCGGGCGCTCCACATGGAATTAGCATTCCCACAGTGCTGCCTCCCGATCTGCCCTTGGCAGGGACCGGGACCAGGAGTCTCCAGCAGCTTCCCACTCCGCACAGGTCCCCGGTGGAGCCACCAGCCTGGAGCAATAAGCACGATCGACACAAGTCCTGCTTTAGCAGTGGGTTCTCCCAGGCCTGTGTAATGCAGGAGAGTGCGAGGCTGAGAGGGTTGCTTAGAGGGCAGGCAGGAAGACTGACCAGAAACCCAGCCTGCAGGTTTTGCTGGTGCCCTTGAGAATTAGCCGAGAGAGATCTCTGTGGGTTGCAGGCAGCCTGGGCGTGGGATTTGGCAGCCAGATGCCAGAGGGCTGACGCCCTCTGCTCCTGCTGGGGCTCAGCTCTGCAGAGCGGCACACGAACGTCTGCGCATCATGACTGCACGGGTTGCCTCCCCACCAGGCCTCCTGCCCCGTTGCAGGCAGATGTAAAAACGTTGCTGTAAAAACTGCTGTAAAAACGTTCCTGCCAAGCCAGCCTCTGCTCCCGCCTCGGAGCGGTTGTGTTGCTCGCTTGCTCTTTCGGTTCCGTACAGAAATCTCTTGCTTTCGCCCCGTCTTCTCCCATTCACTGTGGTCTCCCCTGCAACCTGCCTGTAAGTCGAGCTGTGCAAAGGGGAGTGACAGGCCTTGCGAATGTTGCTCTTCACGTGTGTCTCTTGCAGTGGGCAACGCTGAGAATAGAGCGCGGTGCCAAGGAGAAGAACCACCCGTTATACAAGCCCTATGTCAATGGTGAGGTCCTGCCCGGTGCCGGTACATGGGACGTTCAGAATTGGTCCTGGGGGATGGGCTGGGTGTGGTGTCTCAGCAGCCGAGATAAGCTGGGAAGCCTTGGAGCTATGGAGAGGTCCGTTTCATGAGGAAGGGGAGGGAAGAGCTTCTTCATTCCTAGATGGCTGGGAACACTGGTTTATGCCTGTCTGGACTGGAGAGAGGAGGGCGGATGAGCGAGGGCCCTGGCTCTCAGCTGTCTTTGAGCGGGCACGTCGCGCGTTGCTCAGATCTGCTGTGACATCTTGCAGGTATCATTGCAAAGGAGCCGACATCACTGGAAGAGGAGATCAAGGAGATCCGCCGGAGTGGCAGTGGCAAAGCCCTGGACACCCCTGAGTTTGAGCTCTCGGATGTCTTCTATTTCTGCCGCAAAGGCATCGAGACCATCATGGATGATGAAGTGACCAAGAGGTTCTCAGCTGAAGAGCTGGAGTCCTGGAACCTGCTCAGCAGGACCAACTACAACTTCCAGTATATCAGCCTGCGCCTCACCGTGCTCTGGGGGCTGGGTGTGCTCATCCGCTACTGCTTTCTTCTGCCCCTCAGGTGGGTGCTGCTGCAGGAACCCCTCTGCCCAGCTGCTGCTGGGGGCCTGTTCCCATTGCAGCGAGCGCAACTGGTCCCCAGTCCCCTCGGACCCCACTCAACGTGATCAGGAGAGACAGGCTGTTTGATAGGTAGGTCCCATGACCTGGTTTTGCTATTGCGTAGCTTCCCTCTTTCTGCAGGATAGCCCTGGCATTTACTGGCATCAGCTTGTTGGTGACTGGTACTACAGTGGTGGGATATTTGCCAAATGGAAGGTGAGTTCATCTTTGTGGGAAGAGGAGTTGGGGAGCCCCCTGTGCGGTTCGAGAGCCAGTAATCCCAAGGTTTCCCTGTGAGGCCCTTCTGTCCCACCTGCTGCAAACAAGGCAGGTGATCCTGGGTCCGCAGCCGCTCAGGAGCAGGCACCCTGTGTTGTTCACCAGAGGGCCCAGGTGTGAACGTTGAGCCTGTCGCCAAACACCCGGCCCTGGGCTCTGGAATGAACGGTCACAAGAAAGAGCAAAGGCCAGAGTTTAGGTCTCATGAGTTAAGAATCACAAGCTGGGGACGAACCCCAGGACAAGACATGTTTCTGTGGGAGAGTTGTGAGGTCTCAGTTGGATCTCGTGGCCTGGGGCAGCTGAGCTGTGTGGCACCGTCACCGGGGAGATGACAGAACCGGGGTGTGATGGTCTCTGTCCTGGACTGCAGGTGTAAGGAGTTTCTGAGCAAGCACGTCCACTTGATGTGCTACCGGATCTGCGTGCGTGCCCTCACAGCCATCATCACCTACCATGACCGGTAAGGAGCCTCTGCCAGCTGCGAGGCGGCCCTTCCCTTCCCACCAGCTGCCCTGTGCCGTGCCTCTCGCAGGCCTTGCACTTCGTTCCTCTGCCCTCATCTCTGCCTTTGTTCTGATTTAGAGAAAACAGGCCCCGAAACGGAGGTATCTGCGTGGCCAATCACACATCTCCCATCGATGTGATCATCCTGGCCAGCGATGGCTACTACGCCATGGTAAGGTCTGCACCCTGTTCCACCCTGGCCATGCATGTGGTGGGAGGAGCAGGCGCGTGGCGTGGGACACGGAGCGGCAGCAAGAGCCCGCTGAGCACGCGGAGCGGCTGTTCCGTGTGTGGCATCCCAGGGCATCTCAGCCCCTACTGTGCCTGGCTTTCCAGCAAGCTTGGCCTGGGACTCAGAGCACCAGGTTTCTCTGGGCACTGCTGTGCCAGTAGACCTCTGAGCTTTTCTCTCCATGGAAGAACAAAGCACTTCCCAGCTGGAGCTCCTGCAATGTGGAAAGTTCTTGGGAAAGCACTTGCTACGTCTGTCCTCTAGTCAGAGCCTGGGACTTTTCCCCTCGGCTTCTCCAGCGACAGTGGGAAGATGAACCTCAACTTGGCCGTGAAGCAGGAATTGCCTTGGCCTTCATGTGTCCCCAGGTCTTATAACTTGTGCCTTCTTGCCCTGTTCAGGTGGGTCAGATCCACGGAGGGCTCATGGGTGTGATACAGAGAGCCATGGTGAAAGCTTGTCCCCATGTCTGGTTTGAGCGCTCTGAGGTCAAAGATCGTCACCTCGTTGCCAGAAGGTGGGACAGTTGGTAGCTGGAAGGGGAGGTCTGGAGGCTGGGGAGGGGAGAGGGGCTGCCCACTTCCCTTGGGTGACGGAGGACGCTGCCTTGCCTCCTGTTGTGAGCACCCAAGGTAGTGCCCTGTGACTGTCTGCTGTGTGGATTGCTGGTGGTGGCCCCTGTGCTGACTGGTGACTCTTGTCTCTTTAGACTGACACAGCATGTCCAGGACAAGAGCAAACTGCCCATTCTTATCTTCCCGGAAGGTGAGTTGTGGGGCAAGGCCTGACAGGCACCTGGTAGAGGGGGCACTTTGGGTCAGCACCATATCTCCGTTCCTTCCCTTCTTGTGCAGCCAAGGGCCTTGAGACTCTTCACTGAGACAAAGGGGACGTCGCATCCTTAGAGCTGACTGAACCCAGAGTGTGGGAGTCAGATACAGGGTGTCCCAGTGACACGTCCCGTCAGAGAGGGGACAGGGTCTGCAGCACCTGTCGGGGGCAGTTGCTGGGTGCCTGCCTTGGCCCGAGGTGTGCAATGTCGGCTTCTGAACTGACCTGCAAGGGAGGCTCAGAAGATTGTGCTTGGCTTTTCCAGGAACCTGCATCAACAACACGTCTGTGATGATGTTCAAAAAAGGGAGCTTTGAGATTGGAGCCACGGTTTACCCTGTAGCCATCAAGGTATGAGCAGCAAATGTTCTTACAGCGCAGGGGAGCCCACTCTGAGAGCCCATCTTGGCGGCCCAGTCATCAGCCTGTTCTGGGGGCATGGGGAAGCTGAGCTCACTCTGTGTAGTGCTCGGGGGAGCACTGTCACTGTGCGTGGGGTGGGACTGGGTGGGAGCCTCAGGGAGGGTGCAGCCTCTGCCTGACTTCCGTGAGCTCTTCTGCCTCTGTAGTATGACCCGCAGTTCGGAGATGCCTTTTGGAACAGCAGCAAGTATGGCATGGTAACCTACCTCCTCAGGATGATGACCAGCTGGGCCATTGTCTGCAGCGTCTGGTACATGCCGCCAATGACCAGGCAGGTAAGTGAGGAGAACCTGGCCTGTCTGATCTGCTGCCTGTGCTGTCCTTTCCTTCCGCTGAGCGCTGTCGTTTTGCCACAGCCTGAAGAGGACGCCGTCCAGTTTGCCAATCGAGTGAAGTCAGCCATTGCCAGGCAGGGGGGCCTTGTGGATCTGCTCTGGTGAGTCCAGGCAGCTTTTATCTCCCTGGTGCCAGAGCTCCTTGTTCCTGCATCCTGATATCTGCTTGGGAGCTGTAGAGCTAAGTTTGTGTCTGGTGTTGGGCAGAGTAGACCTGTGGAGAAATGGAGATACACCTTGCCTGTGACCTCCAAAACTGCTCTTCTGTAGCAGCCACCAAAGTCTGGTTCTGCTGAGTGTGTTGGGCTCCAGGGCTTCGTTCTGTGATTCCAGGCTGTGCTGGGATGCCCTGGCTCTGACTTGATCCTGCTCAGCAAAGCGGTTTGAGCTTGGAAACTTCCTTTTCCAGGCACTGATCAGAGCCTGGGAGGCAGGGGGTCACTGGAGGTAGGGTCTTCTGTAGTGGGATCAGAGCAGCTCACAGTTGTGATGGAGCTGCCATGTTTAGCACAGTGTGGGGCCACGGGTGCAGCTCCTGTCAAGCAGCCCCAGCTGAAGTTTAAGACAGTGCACACCTGCAGCTCCTCTGACCCTGTGACTCTCTCCCCAGGGATGGAGGACTGAAGAGGGAGAAGGTGAAAGACACGTTCAAGGAGGAGCAACAGAAACTCTACAGCAAAATGATTGTAGGCAACCACGAAGACCGGAGCCGCTCCTGAGCCCTCTGCCTCCAGCTCTCGCTCCGTGCCTGGCTGGAGCCCTCTGCCTCCAGCACGAGCCAGGGCTCATTTGAAGCAGCTCTGAATGTTTGGACTTTGGCTACTCCAGAGCTGCTTGGACTTGCTTCTTCATCCTCTGGCTATTTGCTCCCAGAGGCACTATTGCTGCCCAGAGTCTCTAGGCCCTGGGCAGCTCTTGGCAAAGATGCCGCCTTGTTACTGTTACAGTGAAGCCCCTTGCAGGGGCAATATTAAATGAAACACTTAAGGTGTCATCCGCTTCCATATGGTGTTTACAGGCCCAGGGGGAGAACTGGTGTGCTGATGTGCATGTGTGTCGGTCACAAGTCTCCCATGGCGCAGAAACTGGTGAGCCGCGCAGAAATTAGCTGCCTTGACAACCAAGGGAGTCTTGAGCCTGTGCCTCTTGCGTTTGTGGCATGAACCCCTGAGGAGCAGTACGTGGCCTCTCAGGCCATTTCCAGCTTTACCTCCAGAAGGAGAGATCTTTTCCTTCCACCACAGTCCTGTCATAGCCTGACCCAGGCCATCGCTTCTCGAGCACCTGAGAAGCAGCCTCTTTGATGGGGTTCCTCAAGCAGTGACCGTCATCCTCCTTGGAAGCCTCCCTCCTTCCCCTGGACCTGCACAGGGCCGGGCGGCTGTCACTGGGGGGGGATGGGTGGGGCTCCTGAGGAACTTGTGTGTGCTATGGTGGAAGCACAGTGTGGGCAGGAACGTCAGAGACTCCATGGCTGGGGCAGGAGATCCTCTTTCACGTGTCACCTGCACCAACAGGCACATACATAACCTTGCTTGCAAGGAGACAAATCTTGTGCTGGAGGTGGTGCCCCTTTCCCTCTCAGCCCTGCAAGGGTATTGTTCAGTAAAACAACTTGCAGTTGAGCTTCATCCAGTCTGTGTTCCTATTTTCCATATGTTCCTGCAACATTTTTTTAGCACTTGATTGCTCTTAGAAGCAAATGCTGTTCCACTGCTGCCTCCAGAAGCCTGTTGGTGTTCTCTAGAAGGCAGTGGAAGGAAATTCCCAAGTGCCTCCTTTGTACCCCAAATGGTGTTTGTTTGGGAGGACATCAGCCACCTGCCTGGTCAAGACAGCTGTTCTGGGTACATGTCCTTAAATCTGAGTTTCCTGCACTAGCTGCCAACAGGGATTCATGGTAGTCTATTTCCTGCTTACTTTTATTTGTGTGAAACACCTTTATATTGAGAGAGAGAGAAAAGAAAGCAACAGAGGGAAAGAGAGTTGAGCAACTTCCCTGACCTTTCCACTTGAATTCTTCAGTTCCTCGCTGCTTCCCATCTTTGTGGCTTCACACCCCTTCTGGGTCAGTTAGGCCATCGGTACCTGCGCAGAGGGGGAGAGCAGGGTGTGCACAGCCTGTCCTCGGGGCTCAGGAGCCCTGCTTTCCAGTGGGTGCTGCTTTCCACCAAGCCCGAGACCAAATGATGCACAAATAAGCCAAACTGTTCCCAGTACAATACCTGAAAGGGGACAGTCTGCCTTACGGTGATGTAAAGCTACACTCAACAGCGTAGGAGCTGTTAACACACAGTTATGGGAAATATTTCTGTACTGAATTGATTTACCTTTGCTTCTTGTAGTGCTCAAAATATGATCCTTTATAAATATACACACAGAGCTGCATTACCTACACAAACACTGCGCTCGGTTATCGATGAGCTGTTACACGAGATCACCATTAGCATCAAGCCTCACCAAGAGGAACGGGGCTGTTCTGGTCTGGTGGTGGAGACTCCGGTACTGCCCCTGTGCTTTTCACTGTTACCCAATTTCCTATTCTGCCCCACTGCTGCAGCAGTTGGGAGGGAAAAAAAAAAAAAAGGCACAAGGGCTGGTGTCTTTTCCTTTCCACCTAAGAGAACAAAACAAAAGCAGCTGAAGAGCAGGAGACAGTTGGCATCTAGAGGGTTGAAGTGTGTTGCTTATGCACCTGATGGAAGAGGACAGCAGCTTGTTACTAAGCGATACCCGAGTTACTCAGGGCAGGACGCCTCTTGTCTTAAAGAGTCTATTCACCATCATTTGGATTTACTTGTTTCACCCAATTCACTAGGTTCACCGCCTCACACCAGTTTAGGCCTCCATCTGTGTCTGTTAACCGATGGGATTGTTTACAAAAAAAAGAAAGAAAATAAAAGCACAACCCTTATGTCCTTGGCAGTTGTTATATTGATGCAGAGTTTTTGACCATCATCTTTTCATCGTACAAGCAACGCCGGGCACAGCACGTGCGTTACGGGCTTTAACCTGGAGCGTTGTTAAGCTTCAGTTACCAGGCAGAGGTGTGTTACCCTGTAAGCCTTGCCTGTGACATTTACTCATAACATTTTAGGAGCTGTATTTGCTCCAGTTCTTTCTTGAGTCATGGGTTCACCCAAAAAGCTACTTCTGATCTCCAGAGCAGCCTCTGAGCAGTGACGATGACCCTGATCCCACCCCAGCTTTTCCTAACTGAACTTTGTTGCTCTGGCCCAAGGCTTGCAGAGTTTCCACCCCCCCCTCCTCTATCAGGGGTCTGTTTGGCCTAAGACCTCCAGCCACTCACCATGCCTGGGGACTGTCCCAGGCAGCCCCAACGCTGCCGGGATGCTACACGGCGGGCAGGCAGCTGGCTGGACAGGTTAGGAGGCATACATCTATCTTTTCTCGGCTCCCCCTCCCCATGCCCCCAGTCAATATGTCTCTCTCCGATGAGAAAGTTAATAAATTTAGCTCTAGATTAAAAGTATCGATCATTTCATTTGTAAGCGATAAATAACCGGGGGGAGCGTCGGGCGGCCTGTGGGGCAGGGGCTGCTGGCTCCGGCGGTAGCAGCCATGCAGCCCGCTGGGGCCAGGGGCCCTCATATGCATTCTGCCCGGATGCTGGCATTGATTTGCTATTAGTCTCCACGCACCACCCAGTAGCACATCATTCCCGGAGCCGCTATTAATGGCCTTTTGATAAATAATCACTTGTAAGTCAATAAATTTTTATTAAACAGTGTGGCGCTTTGATTTATGAAAATCTGACGGGGTTTGTCTGGGAGAAAAGGGATGCAGAATTGAAGCGGAGCCGCTATCCATCTGCCTGCCAGGCTGTCCTGCCTGCGCTCACACCCGCACGCCCCCAGAGCAACCTGAGCCAACTGCTGTTCCAGGGCTGCCCAGCCCCAGGTAGGCTCCATCCCGGGGCACAGGTGGGTATGGGGAGGGTAGAGCTGGTGCTCCCTGCTGACCCAGCTTCGCACGCCCCATCGAGACTCCAGCGCTGGCAGGGGATTGTTCCACTGTCAGCAAGTGGCCCGGTGGCATCTGCGAGGGAAGCAGGATGGTGGAAGAGCTGGCAGGAGAGCAGGGTGATCCTGGGCACTGCCAGGGCCCCTGTGCGGAGCAGCGCTGCTCGGGGGCTGCCGACTGCAGGATGCGCAAGGCAGCCCGGCTGCAGCTGCGATTTGTCACTCCCCGGCTGCAGCAGGCCCTTTGCCACCTGCTTTATTTGTCTCCCAGCCCTGACGTGGCATCAGACAGGTGTTAAACTACTTAATCACTTTAAAATTGTTTTAATTTTCTGTTTTGTATTGATCTCCACAGCACCAATTAATCAGCTCACTGGACCAGGCAGTTAGTACATTAAAAATTGTCAACCACGCTGGGCAGCTTAGAAAATGTCAAAAAAATATCCCGACAGCAGCCCCTCACTTCTCCCGCTGCATGGAGCCAGCACTGGCCAAGCGCTGGCTCTGCCCATGGCTGGTGACGTGGCTCTGCCAGGGCACTGGGGCGAGTGGCCTCCACGCAGCCCAAGGCACCGCACTGCCCAGGGGACTCAGCTTCCCGTGCCCCTGCTAAGGCTCTGGGCTCTGCCACGCGCTGGCGCATGTCCCAGCGAGGCAGCAGAGGGCCACACGGCTGAGAGGGAGCGTTACGAGCCCCATGTTTGCTGTGGGGCTGGACAGGGACCTATGGGGGGGATCGGTCATCCCTAAGCCCTGGGAAAGTGCTGCTGAGCAGTCAGGGCTCCTTGAAAAGACCCTCCAGGCCAGCACTGGACAGAAAGTGACAGCTTGGTGAGGAATCAAAGCCAAATACGGGCCTTGGGAGGCAGGTTGCACAAGTGATGGTCCATGCCACCAGGCTGGTGCTCGGGGCAAAGCTCCAGTGCTTTGTGGTTTTGGCCATTCTCAGGGGTGCACTTGGCCATCAGCCTGTCCTCAGATGCTGCCTATGGCTGCAGAGAAGGGTTGCACCCCCAGCACCTCCTCCGTGCCTGTGCCACGCTGCTGATCAGTACATGATGGGCCGGCAGCACGTTATCTCCTATCGATTTCCTCCCAAGACACGTCCTCTCTGTTTGCTCACACCTGGCTGGCACTTTGGCTCTCAGCTGCACAACAGGTGAGCTCGGCAGGCCCCAGCGGGGACAGTGCCAGCAGGAGCTCCTCTGGCAGCCCAAGCAACCAGGGACAGTGATGCCCTCTGCAGCCCCCAGTGCAAGGGCTGAGCCTTGGGCAGCAGAGCAGGGGCTGTGCAGATGCATATGTGCACAAGTGTGTGCACACCCCGTCACCCCTGCAAGGGGGCACAGCACAGC
>VWZK01001613.1:74675-177442 GCA_013396935.1 Baryphthengus martii | reverse complement strand
GTGGGGGGTCCACCAGGTTGGCAGTTCAAACACAGTGGGACTATTGACGCCACATTAATCCCGCAGCCCGACAGGTGAATGGGCTCTCACTCACACCGTGAAGATAAATGATATTTATTTGCTGCTAAGAGGTTCCAACAAGAGGCCCCAATGAGTGACTTTTGAACCAGCACCTCTTGCTGCCGGTGCACGCCCAAACTGAGGAAAACCCTGGGAAACACGTCCAGGGCTGCCCCACTCCCATGGGCATTTTCTGCCTCATACACAGCACCATGGCCACAGCCTCTTCCCCTGCCTGGCATGCAGACCCTGTCCCATAAGTGCCATCCCAGTCCCTTCTCCAGCCCAGCCTCACGATGGCACCCTGAACCACACTCCCACGAAGCAAGCGCTGGGACTTGGCTGGGGCTGGGACCTTTATTTCATCAATGCCAACAGCACGGCCATGCTTGCCGCTGCACATGCCTGCTGCTCCCAGCCCCGCGAGCCACGCTCCCTAGGCAGGAGCTGCCAGCAGGGTGGGTGGCAGCTGCCCCATCCCACAGCTGGGCATCTGCTGGGGGTCACCCCCTTGGCAGGAGCAGGCGGCTGGGTCGGGCGCCCCTCAGCCCAGAGGGCGGGCACTGCTGGCGCTCAGCCACTGTGTGAGCCCAAGCCCAGCACCGAGAAGGCCGCACGGTGCTTCCTCAGCAGCAGCCGGATCTTCTCATCATCTGAGTCAGGGTCCAGGGGCTTGTTGTACTCGTCGTCCTCAGTCTCAGAGGCCGCCCTCTCTCCGCCAGAGCCCCCCACCCGCTGTGAGGATGAGGAGGGCTCCAGGGCGCTTTTCTTCCTCCATTTGGTCCGTCGGTTCTGGAACCAGACCTGCCGCCCCATGGCCCGGCTCGGTTAGCAGCCACTGTGCCACGTGCCCTGTGCCGTGCAGGGATCAACACTCACCTTCACTTGGGACTCGGTCATGCCAAGGGAATAGGCCAGCCGTGCTCTCTCTGGACCCGCCAGGTACTTGGTCTGCTCAAAAGTCTTCTCCAGAGCAAAGATCTGGTGCCCCGTAAAGGTGGGACGCGTGTGCTTCTTCTTATGGATGCTGTCAGCGAGGTGAGCCGGGGCTGCAGGAGAGCAGGGAGGTGGGTGAGCACCTGAGCTCTCCACAGTGCCCTGCCCAGGCAACAATCCCCTTCCTGAACACAGCACCAGCCCACCCGCCAGCCCACAGTGTCCACGGAGTCCTCCCCTCCAAATCTTTCTGGCTTCAGGCCCATCCCAGGAGGGCTGAGATACCATCTGTGTGGGCCACATAGAGCCAGAGCCGGGCTGTGCACCTCCTGCTTGGGACAGCGCTAATTTGTTGTGCTCAGAGGGGCAGGGTCATTAGCAGCACCAGGAACGTCGTGCCCCATGCCCCACACCCTGCAGGGTACATGACGGGAAGGGCAGGCAGAGCTGGTTGGCTCACAGCTGCGTTGGGAGTCAACGGCCGAGTGACACGACCTGTCTGCTCCAAGAGCATCACCTAGAGAGGGGGGAAGGGCAACTGTGGCTGCAGCTGCACCCAGCCCCTGGCCCACAGCCTCCTGGAGCTCCCCACAAGACAGTGGGTGCACCCATCCCACCTGCCCTCCAGCATAGCAGTGACATGCTCTGTAATCCCCCTGCCAGCTCTCCAGCAGGCAGGTAATGCTGCCAGCCCCAAGCGGCCATCCTGCCCATTTCTGCCCCAAGCTGGGCTGGGCACTGAACCCGGTACAGCTGCCAGAGGGATGAGGGTTCCCTGGGACAGCAGGCTCTGCCTGCCAATGCCAGCTCCAGCTGCCTGGGGATTAAGCAGAGTCAAGCTCTGCCGTGGGAACTGCCCCTGCTCTTGAGCTGAAGCCTCTGCAGTAGGTTGAGGTCCAGCAGCTCTGGTGGCAGGGCCATTCCCATCATCCTGGGGCAGCTCGCAGTGTGACCAGCTGTGCCTTGTGCAGGCCAATGGAGAAGACAAATCCCTTCCCCGGCATTGATGGTTTGGGGCTCTGCAGGAAGCCCACCGTCTATGGAACCCACCTGCCCCCAACCCGCCCTGGCCCCGCTGTACTTACGGCCACCGCACTGCCGGCCGCCTCGCCAGTCTGGGGCTGCTTCTGCCCAGCAGCTCCGGCCCCGCGGCAGGTACTCGCCACCAGCCTTGGGGAGGGTCCCCACCTGGGGTCCGTAATAGACGCCTGGGGAGCTCAGTCCGTTAAATCCACCTCCATGGGGGTAGCCAGGGAGGAGGCTGCTGTTCGGCGTCGCCGCGGGTCGGCTGAGGATGTCGGAGATGCCGTGAGGGGTGCCGGCGGCCAGCTGGGCACCAAGCCCAGGGGCACCCAGCTTGTAGAAAGAGCTCTGCACTGAGTACTGGCAGATAGGCGCCTTGGCCTCGGGGAAGGGGCCCAGCGAGGGGCCGTTGAGCAGGAAGGTGCCCGGCAGGTTGGCATCCATGGCTTCAGCACCGAGATGGCTCTCAGAGCCCAGCTCCCCAAGGATGCGACGGCCGACTCATCCCCACCGGCCCGGGGGCTACCGGACCCTGGTGTCCACCCCAGCTGGCGGGCACCTGGGTGGGTCTAGGAGCCTGGGCAGGGGGCCACGGTCTGGGCAGGAGTGGGGCCGGGGCAGGGCTTGGGCAGCAGCCTCGGCTGACCCCAGCGAGGTAGCGACGGCACCGGACCCTCAACTTGGGCTTGGGAAGAGCCAACATTTCTCTGATAAAGACGAGCTCTATTAGAATACGGGGCGCCCATTGGCCGGGTAGCTGCAGGTGGTGCTCCCATTGGACAGGTGTCCGCGGCCTCGGCCGCCATTGGCTGCGCCACGGCGCCGGCTCCGGATTGGCCCGGCCCAGACAAATTGCGCTTTGAAAGGCGGCGGCGGGGGCGCGGAACCGGCGCNGGGCGGCGGGGACTTCTCCGCCTGCCCGGGACCGGCCGCTACCGGCTCAGCCCCGAGAGCTGCCGGCGGTGCGCACGTTGCCGTGCCCCTCAGGCTCCCCTCTGAGCGGCGGAGCACAAACAGCCCCTGGACCCCTGGCAGCGGGGACCCCACCTGCACCATCACCTTCGAGCCCCAGCCTTCCCCACAGCCCTGGAAAAGCAGAGATGAGACACGGTCTGTGTTGGTTTCTTTATTAATTCATAGTCCGATAGCTGGTGTACAGGGAAATGATCTATACATCAGGGGCTAAGACAGGGAGATCCAAAAGGCTTGTTTCCATAACAATTAAAAAAAGAAAAGTAATTTTTAAAACTTCTAAAAAGCTTCTAGTGTGCAGACTGCAGCATTCTCTAGGCTCAATGTCGGGTGCAGCCTCCCCCTACCAGCCCTACGAGCAATCTGAGCGCAAAGCAATGTCACTGCAGGTGCCTGGCACGGTTGCAGCGCAGCACATTCCCTACGGCATATACAAGGCCAAAGCACAGGACCCACACACAACTCTATGGTGATGCTACGGAGTCAGCTGTTGCAGTGGGTCTAGGGAGGTTATTGTACACAGCAAGGGTGGATGGAGAGTCTGTGCCTATATGGCTCAACTTTGGGGTGGGAAAGGGGTTGCTTTGCTCTCCAAGGCTAAGCTGGGTCATTTGCTTTGCTGCAGCGAGACTTCTTCCTGACTGCAGGGGAGCCAGGGGCTTTCCCAGCAGATGGGCACCCATTGGGACACAGGGCTACCCTGCCAGGGCCACCATCGCGTGGCCTGAAGCTGGTGGTGGGTTTGTTCCACATGTGGTCACAAACTCACACCCTGCGAAACAAGTCCACGGCCAGGGGAAAGAGTAGGGAGTCTCCACACCACTGTGCTACAAAGGCCAGAGACATGGGACCTACTGCCACTACCTGCACCCTACCCTCCTGGGGTCATGCATGGAGCAGATTCAGCCTACTGCAGATCTCGGCGCTACCCAGGCTGCTCTGCCCAGCGCTGCGCTCCAGCTGGAGCAGCTGCGCCGGGGCCACCCTCGCTCCAGGGGCAACTGCCTGGCCCAGGCTGCTGCAGCAGGGCCGGGAGCAGGCCCCAAGTCTCTGGGACTGGTCCTGGGAGGGTCAGCATCTGCAGGGTCACCAGGCTATCCTCACTGGGGACCCTGCAGAGCCCTTGCACAGGTTGCATAGCGCAGGGCTGCCGGCTCCCGCCGGCTCATCTCCTGAGCAGATATTGTGCTGAGTAGAGCTAGGCACAACCCCACGTGTGGCACAAGCATCCCCTCTTCTATCTCCCTGCTCATCCTCCCAGGGCCCCAAGCGACCCCAGGGCAGGCCTGCACCGGGAGTCAACACAAACTGGGGCTGGCACCATTGACAGGCCCACAGGACTGCACCCATGGGCCCCTCTCTCCAGGGCAGGAAGGGACCAGGCTCAGCTAGAGCGGAAAAGGGCAGGGTGGGTCTACTGCCCTTTTACTCTCATAGCCTCCCTTCTCCGTTCACTAGAGCTGCTCACACACTCCAAAGGTTTTGCCTGTCCTGCAGCCTCTTCAGAGGTATTTAGGAGCAGAGCTGTTAGTGCTTTGTACATACTGCTAGAGTGTCCCTAGGGGTTTGCATAGTATTTATTGGTTCATATACACAAGGCTGATTGCTGTACAGTTTACACTTTCAACACAAGCAACGAACTGAGTGCTCAGCCCAGAGCCCTGCCCTGGCGGGAGACGCTGCGTGCGCTGGCGAGAGGAAGGGTAGCCCTGCACCAGCCCCTCTGCCCAGGGCAGCTGTGCCCCCCACAACTCTCCTCACCCCCCTGGCAGCTGCTGCTCTCCCCAGAGACCAACACTCACTCAGACGGACGAGAAGAGTCCAGGAGAGGCAGCATGGGCGGCAGGGGATGCGTCAAACCCCTCTCCTTCCACAGTGAGCAGGGCCGTGCTGCCCCAGCTTCCCTCTTTCAGCCGGAGCTTGGGCATGGGGATGGATTTACACACACGAATGAGCCAGGGTGGAGTCTCCTTCCCCCTTGTTTTCTGCCAGTCCAGCTCTCGCCTCTCGGAGGAGCTGAGGGGACGCCCCTGTTGCGTGCTGCTGTCTCCGGGCTCCTGGAAGCAGCGGGGCAGGGACGGAGGCTCTGTCAGTTTTAAGAACTGTAGCTCATGCGTCTTGCAGTCAGTCAGTCATGCGGATAGGTCGGTAAGTATGTCTCATACAGAAATCATGCCATTAGCCTATAGAAACATGTACAGCCAGCCCTGCTCCCCTCCACTCTCTGCTCTCCTCTCCTCTCTTCTCAGGTATGTGTCAGAACGTGTGTGGAGTTCAGTGGTTTGGTGTTGAGGTGACATCCTGGAGAGACACAGAGAGACAGAGATGGGATTACCAGGCATTCTGGTGGCACAGCCAGGAGAGGAGTGGGGGCAGCCAGGAATGTGGCAGTCCCAGCCCTTTCTGCACTCTGTGCTTGTCCCACATGCACTCATCTTGCATAGCTGCCACAAGACAAGTTTTGGGGGGGTGTCAGAGAGACAGCGACAGAGCACCAGTTAAGCACCCTTCCTGGAACCAGCAGCAATAGCACAGATGGTATTGGTGGTGCTGTCACAGCTTGTAGAGCAGCGAAAGCAGGAGCAGAGCTGCACCAAAGACAGCGTGGCATTAGGAAGGAGTTGGGAGGGCTGCTGGTGGTAAGGTTGTAGATAGAGGAGGCCAGCTCTGAGTCCCCAGCCTCAACTTGGATGACCAACTACACTTTACTCTTACAGCACTGGGGAGACGCCAGACATTCCTAACACTCACCATGGGCCACTTTCCCACACTATGGAAAGCAGCAGGAGCAAAGCAGCAGGAGCTCTGCCCCACGGAGAGGCAAGCCCAAGGGTTGCTGGGGAGGGGGGCAGGCAGTGGGTGTGGGGCCATGGGCTGCATGAACAAGCACCACAAGCACAAGCTGCTTGACTGTCATGCACCCAGAGAGCCCATCAGCACCATGGAGAGATGAGAGTGAGCAGGGACAAACAGACACAGCCACGCACAGACAGCAGAGGCCGGAGTGCCACGCGGCCCTGCCCGGCAGCCTCCCTTCCAGCGCAGCAAGGCCTGGCTCTGGGGGGGAAGCTGTGCAGCAGCGTCCCCCACGCGCTGCACGGCCAGCCCAGTCGCCAGTGTGCGGAGAGCAGAGACGCAGCCAGGTCCAGTGCTGTGCCAAGTACCCTGCCATTAGCCTGGCCTGGGCCCACCCAGCAGGGGAGGTGGGGAGCAGGCAATGCACAAGACTCAAGGGATGATCGAGGGTACACACGATGGATCAATGGAAGAAATGTCCTGGGCCAAAGCAAGACCTCCGCCCTCGACGCCTATGAGCAGCTTGTTCCCGCACCCTGCTGCTCCTGCATCCACCAGCAGCATCCTGCCACAGCCTGCACCTGGTGCCAGGAGCTCCTGCAGCCCCGGCTGCCGCCCTCTCGTGCCACGCTGCACGGCTAGCAGTGCCAGTCGCTGGCACCTTCTGGCGGGAGCGGTGAGAGCAGAGCCAGTGGCACTGGGGCAACCCCCCCAGCTCATGGCTCTGACAGGGCCTGGCTGCACCCTGCAGGAAGGAGAGGCTGGGGCACCAGGCTCCAAAGGCTGGGCTCATCTGCCACAAGACTGCACAGTTAACTGCTCACGCATGACAGGAACAGCTCTGCTCAGACCCCATCCAAATGCTACCCACTCCCTGCAGCAGTTTGGCACAAAGATGAGAGGAGAGCGAGCCTGGCATAAGCAGGAGCAACAAGCCTGTGGCCCTGTCATTGGGGACCACCGCCCCACGCATCCAGGATGCTGTGAAAGCAGCCCCTGTCACTGGGGTGGCAGCGGAGCACCCAGTGCTGAGGCTGGACCAGCACCAACTGGAGCACTCACTGTGTCCACTGCTCCTGGGGCCAGGAACAGCCTGGCAGCAGAGACACACCACTGCACACCCTCCACGCTTTGCTGCAGCACAGCAACCCTCTCTGCAGGTCGAGAGCTGGGCATGGCCCTGCTACACCCTCCCCTGGGGGAAGTACAGCAGCAGCAGCTCAGTGCAGGTAGCAGCATGGGGAGCTGGGACAGAAAGAAGAACAAAGGTGGGGTTGGTTACCTCAAAAGAGGCCATTTGTGGGGTCACTGCTTCCCCCTTTTCAGGCTGGCTCGTTTCACTATCTGAGCCCCCATCCTGCCCCCGGAGACCTCTGGTTTCGGGACACGCACTCGCACCTCCTCCTGAGGAAGCCACAGGGGCAGGAAGCAGGACATCACCCAGGTGAACAGACAGACATACAGAACAGGACAGGAAAGGGAAAAGCAGAGTCAGTTAGCAGAAGATACCGAGCAGTAAGGCTGGTGCAGTGGGCAGGAGCTGCCCCTGAAGCCTTAGAGGGGATACAGGAGAGGAGAGCAGGGCAGAAGAAAGGACAGAGGGTGGCAGAGCCACAGAGCCTGCAAGTCCTGCAGAGGTGGTGCTGGCACTGGACTGCATGCAAAGCAGGGCTACGAGCCATACCGTACCTTGGCCCCCAGACCATCCTGGTGCAGGATGGTGTATTTCATGAAGTGATCATCCTCAGCTTCCAAGTCTTGGGGGTCCTTCAGGGAGTCCTCCAGAAACAGCTCCTCCCGCTTGTCGTCCCTGACACCAGAGCCCAGCTGTTGCACCACTTTCCGGATGACCTGTGGAAAGTGACACAGCCGGGTATCAGCCAGCTCCAGGGCACTGTGCCTCCCTTCTCGCCCGGTCCAGCCCTGAGCTGCCTCTGGTGTGCAGCCTCCATTCCATGCACAGGGTCTGGCAGAAGTGTCGCAACCGTAACCGAAGACAATGGGACATGGGTGCCCTGCATGGGCCCTCAGGCTGCAGGGAGGAGCAGGGCAACCGGGCAAAGGGGAGAGGAGAAAGGCTGCAGCGAACCCTCGCATGAACCATGCCCTGGATCACTCACCTTCTTGGTGATAATATTGCCTTGATCATCTGTGAACTGCTCCTCAGTCACCTGCTCTCCAGGAAGATGAAGGACTTCATTCCCCTGCAGTGACAGGAGGGACATCAGGGCATTTCAGGGGGGTGTCAGGAACCCCTTTGCAGGCAGAACACTACACCTGACGTGCACCTCACAACCTTTGTCTCTGACCCTGTCCCGAACCCTCCCTGCTCTCCTCTGCACTGGCCCCAGGGCCGGCCTCTCAGCTCCCTGCTCGTTACCTTCACAAGGACGCGTCGGCGGACGACCCTGGTGGAGAGAGTCTCCTCGTCATCCGCCAGCCCCGGGCTCTCCCCGAGCTCCTTGTCCAGCTCGCGGTGGGCGTGTTTGAGCAGGAAGCGGACAGAGCCCCTGATGATGTGCATGACGTTCTGGCAGCTGACCAGGAAGAAGGCCAGCAGTACCAGGGCGATCACCAACTGGGCCAAGAAAGCCCACATCCTGCCTTGGTGCGCAGCCGCGCACACACCCCGCAGGTATGAGCCCACTGCTCAGAGCCCGGCCATGCTGTCCGGCCAGGAGGGGCGAAGCCCTGGAGCCGGAGCAGCCCTGGGGCTCTGCAGCCTGCTGGGCCGGTGCCCGCGTTCTGCGGGACGCTGCTGTAACTCAAGCTGCTGCAGCTCAGCTGGCTGTGGGCGGCGAGATGGCAGCGGGCAGGTGGGGCTCTGCACTCACAGCTTGTCTCAAAGTCATGGGGCCAGGACTGTGACAGCACCACCCGTCCCCAACCAGGCGGTAACCGGGACAGCCCTGTACCCCTTCTCCATCTGCTCGCCAACAACCTGTCTTCCTGGCTCTGGAGGGAGGGCAGCATGCAGTCCTCCCTCCGTCATGGGACAAATGAAGTCCTGGGCAGGAGCCAGGGGTTCAGGATGTCACTGGAATCTCACATGACCCAGGAGACACGCACTGCAGAGCTGAGCAACCACCTCCAAGCACGCCCGTGCTGCTGGGATGGCTGTTCCTGCTCTGGTCGGGGGAAAGGGACTTGCCCTCACCTTGTATCTGCTGGCTCCATGTGCCCATGGCAGGATGCCCACCACCCAGCCTGGCCCCTCGAACAGCTCTATTTCTGGCTCCAGCAGGCTGCTGTGCCAGTGGCCAGGGCAGATACTCAGTAAGGAGGCAGGCAGGAAGGCTGGCTGGCTTGTAAATGGAGAGCAAGAGCTCGGGTATCAAGCACAGCAGGCTATTCTGGGCTGAGAGGCACCCCCAGGGGCAGAGGGCAGGAAGCGTGCCAGGAGACCTGTGCCTCTGCTAGCACCCAGTTGCCTGGCTATCCTTGTGGCAGGCTCAGGAAAGGGGGTCTCCATAGGGTCTCCACCTCCTGCAGGGCTGCGTCCCCCTGCTCTTACCCTCACCTGCCCAAAGAAGCGGCTGTCTGCCTCCTCCTGCCAGCCGCCCGCGGGGTGCTGGGGCTGCCAGTCGCTGTCCTCTGCGGAGCTGACCCGCATCAGCTCCACGGCTGGCACCAGGACCTGCTCTTGCTCCTGGCCCTGTGGCCCGGAGGCCGTGGTGTGCGTTGGGAGCAGCCTTCGGGTGACCCCCTCCTGCCAGGAGCCCTCTGTCAGGTCCTGTAGGCAGGAGATAAAGGAGCCTTCTGCATTCCAGTCCCTCAGCCTGGGCACCGGAGAGGGACAGGGAGAGAGAGACAGAGAGAGAGAGGCAGTCAGCTTTGCCATGGAGTGCTGCACCCTGAGCACCAGCCTACCTCCAGCGGGCACACCAGTGCAGCCCGCACCCCGCCAGGCACTGGGCTCCCCGGCTTACAGCACTGCCGGGCGCCCGGCACAAGCAGCACAAATGCGGATGCACAAAGGGCACAGGCCTCCTCCCTGTCACGCTCCCTGCCCGCCCCACAGCCTCGCAGCCCAGCTGCGAGGGTCTCAGGCAGCACTGGGCCCTGTCAGGGACCTCAGAGGATCGGGGGCCACTGGGAATGCAGGAGGGCACAGCCTGGGCTGGGATGGCCCTGGTAAAGCACACCCTACATGCAGCGTCTGGTTGTCTGCCTGGGGTCTCTCCCAGGTGCTCTGCAAGGAGCCCCCAGAGCATCCCCAGACAGGTGCAGGACACTCAGCCCAAGCCACTGTTTGGTCTGCCAGGGACGCCCCGGCTCCAGAGCTGGAGACCAGCAGAGAAGCAAGCAAAGCTGGGCGACTATTGCAGCTGGCCCAGCACAGGGCAATAGTCGGCGAAGCAGTTCTGCTCCCCTCCTGCAGCCACGCCAGCGTCCCAGGCCACAGTACCTCTCTGTGCTCTTCTCCACAACGTGGCTAACGGTAGGTGATGCTGTGATCCTGGCTTGCACCTTCTGCTGAACTGAAACAAAAGAGACTTCACTCTCCGGGTCCTGTTCCCCAGTCCCTGGCTGGTGATCACCGGCTGGCATCTTCCCCTCTGGCCTCTGCCCCTCCTCCTGCTCTAGAAGGTCAATCAGGCCATTCATGGCATCTGAGTCCACTGTGTCATCCTCAACCAGGTCCATAGAGCCCATATGGTCTGGGCCATGCGCTTCTGCTAGAAGCTGCCCTGGGAACCGGCCTTCGCTTGTGGCGTCCGAGTCCTCAGCCTTGCTGCACTCCAGAGAGGAGTCCTCAGCAGTCACCAGGGAGGGTGTGAGCCCCGAGGACCACACCTGCATGTCGGACATCTCCATCAGGGCATCCTGCTCAGTGGCAGCCATGGGGATAGCATCCATGATGGCCACCTCATTCCAGTACTGGTCGGCACGCAGTGGGGATGGCAGCGTGTAATGCAGGGAGGCGGGGGACAGCAGCTCGTCCTGCAGCGAAGCGTAACCTAAATGGGCAGACAGAGGCGACATCTCCAGCGGCCGTCTCACGCACGCACAAGCACAGTGGGGCGAGAAGGGAAACAGCCTCCAGGAGGGTGCCTGGCCCACGGACAGCAATGGTCATGCCGCAGCCCCCCATGGCTGGGCTGAGCAGGGCAGTGCTCACAGCAGCCTTTGCATGGTCCCTCCCAGTGCTTCCAGGCCTCCCTTAGAGTCCTGGGGCTGGTCTGGGCAGGCCCTGGGGCTGCCCTCTCCCTGCAGGAAGGACTGGTCTGGGGTCCACACGATGCCCCATCCGTGCTGCAGGATACAGTGCCCTCTTTGCTACCCTGCTCCACCAGCTCTGGGTCCTTGCCCACAGCCCCCATCCAGCATCAGCTGGCTGATGGTCAGCCTGGAGTTCAGGTGGCCATGTCTGGCAGGCACTCCCAAAGTCAGTACTTCTCCACAGCACAGAGGAGCAGGCTGGATCTTTTATCATGAGCAGGGAAAGATGGCCCTGGTACATGTCATGCAACCCCAAGGCCCTGTGGGATGCAGCCAGGGCCCTACAATCCTGTTGGTGCCTCCAGGGATACAAGCAGCTGTCACGTCCTCATCACCAAGGCCAGGTGCACAGCCCAGGCGTGTCAGTACAGAACACAGCCAAGCCAGGCACTCCCACACACACAGGTGGCTTTGCTCAGCCTTCCTCAGCCCCCAGACGCTAGCCCCTTTTCCAGCCCTGGAGATTAGCAGAGAACTCATTTTGCTCCCCAGGCAGGCAGGGATTCCTGCCACATCTGAGCCCTGGCACCTCCAGCACAGAAAGGGCCTCCCCTCCCCTGTGTGGGCGCTGGGCCAGGGGCAAGCAGTGCGAGGCCAGCGAGGGAAGAAGCGCAGGGCAGGGGGAGAAGGCCTGGGGTGGCTGCCGGCGAGCATGACAGCCGTGAGAGGGGCAGTCCCTGGTGACATGCAGTTGCTGGAGCAGGACGCAGCTCCCGGAGGGCTCAGCTGAGGTGGAGACAGTGGAGACAGGCAGTGGAGGAAGATGAGAGAAAGAGAGGCCAGGATGAATTCAGAGAGAGGTGACAAGAAGTGACCCACAGGAGTGCCCACACCTGACAGCACTAGATGGCATGTTTGAAAGAGCAGAAGAAGGGGAGAGACAGAGAGGGAGAGAGCAATGAGCCAGAGCTGCATCGGCAGGACCACAGTGCAGGGCTGCAGCAGCACAAAGCCCTGACCCTGCCCGGTGTGCCGGCTTTCGGCACATGCTGCAGCTGACCCTAGCTGTGTCCCCACACCCAGGGTGCACGGCCACGGCCAGGACTCCACGAGCTCCCTGCCCACCACTCGGCTCGCAGCAGAGGCACCTCTCACCGGCATGCTAGGATAAGGAACATGTGTCCACCCCACCTGGAGAGCTTCTGAGAAGGCAGCAGGGCAGGGCCAAGCTTCCTGCAGCATAAGCCCCAGTGAAGAGGCCACGTCTGTCGGCAATGCCTTGTGCCCACTGAGCTCCTAGCGGGCCACTGGCGCACCCTGGTCAGATGAGACACCATCCCTGATCTGTTTGCACAGTCTCTGCCCTCAGGGCCCTCCTTCAACTGCCAGAATCCAGGACTCACCATTCATCTGGGATGGTGACAGGGAGTAGTCTCTGTCCGTGTAACGCCAGCTGCCCTTCAGGCTGCGGCTCTGCCGGCCGGAGCCCTCCAGTGTGTTGACAATCTCACCACGGTCGATGTTCCTCAGTGCCGTGTACAGACTCTCCACTGCAGAGGGAAGCCAGAAAACTGGTGACTGGGGGAAAAGAGCCATGTTCAGACACCCTTCAGGCAGGCAAGTGTGCATGAGCCAGTGGTGCAAAGCCAGCCAGAGACCCCTGAACACGCACGTGCTGTTCTGCACAGCCAGCCCCACCACCTCCACTCCTGCAACAGTGCGCTGCACATACTCACTCTTGACGCCCTTGCCCTCACGGCTGACCCAGAGGTTGAGTAAGGCTAAGCTCTGCTCCAGCAGGGAGTTGGGGTTCTCCACGCGTATCCTGTTGATGTCGTCCACCCCAAACTGCAGCTCACGTGCCAGCTCTGTGGGAAGAAACCACATCTCAGCATCACGTCCTCTGGCGCCCACCACCAGCTCCCGAGCCAAAAAGGCTGTGGAAGTGCAGGGCTCAGCCAGACCTATCACAGAGTCCAGCCCATCACATACAACTGAACACAGCAGAACAGGAGCTGGGACAGGGCAGAGCCTGAAGTCCCTCTGCCCAGGCTGGCTGTGACCAGCGTAGTGGTGAGAAGCAGGGGTACTGCTGTTGGACGTGTGGCTGCAACAACAGCGCTGGACATCCACGAACAGCAGCAACACGCACGACTCTGAGCAAAACTGCAGCCGGGTACGTCTGCATGAGAACACGCACGCAGCTGCAGGAAGGTCCGTTTCAGTGCCAGGGTTTGCCCATGGTTTGGCAGAAGTGCTGGGAGGTCAGGCCAGCTGGCCAGGGAGTGAGAGCTGACCACACGCACACCAAGGACAGCAGGACCCTGCTCCCCACACGGTGTAAAGCACACTCTCCACTCCGCTGTTTCCAGCCCTTCCCAGTGCCAGCTTTTGGAGGAGTGTTGTGCATCCCCAGAGGTGTCACATCTGGACTCACCGGCCCAGCTGAGGCCCAGCTGCTCTGCTATGTCGACCACCTTCTGGTCAGCCTTGTCTGTGCTGCTCAGAGAGCCTGGAGGAGAAGATGGAGTCACAGCTTCAGCTGCACAGGGCCGTGCACTAGGGTGAAGAGGGGGAAGGGGCGCTGGCGTGGGCGTCTCTCAGCCCTGAGGGACCAGCACTGCCCTGCAGGCAGGACCAAGGAGACGCTCAGGGAAAGGGAAACGGTCATAAACACGAGTATGACAGGGTCAGCCCAGCCTTTCCACCACCCCTGGGCACCTCAAGCTCAGGCGGCGAGCAAGCTTTAGCTGTCCCGGCAGGCCACGTACCGAAACTGGTTTCGCTTAGGATGCTGTATCGCTCCCGCAGAGACAGTGGCGTTAGTGTCCTCCTCCGCTCCTCACTGCCACTCCCCTGTGAGAGTGGGGACAAACCAAGGGGTCACCAGCTTGAAGACAGGGTAGCAGCTCTGCCCTAGCACCACAGCTTCTCCTGCAGCCCCAGAGGGGGATGCCATGCAGAGCTGCTGAAGAAGAAACACTGACAGCGAGGGCTGTCTCCTGCACCTGGGGAGGGATGGGTTCCCTCCGCCCCTCCCAGAGGTGCCAGACACCTGGCACTGACCTTGGTGCAGGGTGGTATGCTGATGTTCAGGTGGCAGAGTACATGTTGGAGGTCCTCATATTTCATGGCCTTGCGCAAGAAAGACAGGGAGCCGCTGGCTTCCCGGCTGCTGTCCCGAACCTGAGCACCAAGAGCCCGGTGAGGTGGCTTGGCCCAGGGCAGGCCCAGAGTCCCCACCTGTAGCCCAGCCCTGTGCCCTCCACCCTTCCATTACCTTGATGGGGATGGCGAGACGGTTCTCCCGGAAGGACTGGAAGAGGAATGTACGGGGCTGAGTGGCCTTCTTGACAGGCACCAGGTTCCCCGAGAGCTCGACGTGCAAAGGCATCCCCTCTACCACCTGGCAGGAGGCAGAAACCAGGCTCAGAACTCGTGCAGAGCAGCTTCTCCTGCCCCCGGACAGGGCAGGTAACCCCGACTCTCCTCCCCGAGCCAGGGCCCTCTACTGGCATCAGGTCTCCCCTCTCTCAGGCAGCCCTCTCCCTCCCACCCCCCGCACATGCTGCTGGGGACAAACCTCAATGTCCCTGCTGCGGGCCACCTCAGTGAAGTTTTCGTGCTGCTCTAAAGTCTTGTCAACCTTGTCGTCAGTCATGCAGTAGCAGCGCAGCCGCCCTTCCCGCGCATCATTCATCTTGGCAAACACCACAAATTTGGCCATGTAGGGCACGGCGGTCAGCTCCTTGTACAGCATCGTGGCGAAGTGCACGGCCTCAGCTGTGCGCGGGCAGTCGGCCAGCCAGAACCTGTGGGAGGAGGGATCGATTGGGGTGCTGCCACTGGGCACATTTGCCAGCAGCACCAGGAGAGCTGTGCCCCCCTAACAGCAAACTGCACTACAGGGAGTGTCCCAAGAGCTTCAGGTACAGGAGCAGCCCCATCTGTGATGGGGTCCCCCCCAAGCACAAAGAATGGCCCCCTTCCTCTGCACATCCAGCTGTCATGTTTCCCGGCACGTGCCAAAACAACGCAGGGGTCTCAAGGCTGGAGGCAACTGCCCTGCACATGGCAATGGGGCAGGATCAGAATGAGCACAGGGGCAGGGGGCTCCGCCTGGCACAAGCGCACCCCAAGAGGGCCCAAGGAGCAGGAGATGTCCCCAGATGAGCACATGCTTGCCCGGGACTCACCTGGCAGACACATTGGTTGTAAAGTTTGCGCACTCATTTTCATAAACCAGCTTCGTGGTGCCTGTGATGTCTTCCCACTGGGCTTGGGCTGTCCCTCCTGCAGCAGAACGCAAGGGTGAGCACACTGCCTTTCCATAAGCCTGGGGTCTGCATTCCCCAGACATTCACTCTCTCTACCACTATGATCTGTACTTAGCACCCACGAGCTGCATCCCACTGTGGCCCAGCCTGTCCCCACCAGAGAGTACGCTCGCCGGCATGGTGGGGCTCGGCAGCCTCACCGATCACACTGCAGAGTAGGCGCAGACTGGTGGTGTCACCCTCGCCGCTGTCTCGGGGATTGTCCTTCCAGGATGGTGGCAGCGGGATGCGGAGGCCAATGGGGCGGTGGAACTTCCTCCGGCGTGGCTCCACCGTGACAATGGGGCTGAAGGTTGCCTGGTTCCCCAGCAGCTTCGTCACCAGCTCATCGGGCACGGGCTGTGCCTGTGGGCAGCACCAGCAGGGGCATCAGGGCCACTTCCCCCCAGGTGGGGCCCACAGCCTGGGCCTGCTGCCCACCCATACTGGCCAAAGCCCAGGGGGCCCTGAGCAGGCTCTCTGGAGCTCACCTGCAGGGCCAGCCTCACTCTCTTGGTGACAGCGGTGTCTGGGAAGGTGGCCTGTACCATGGGCACCAGCGTGCTTTTCAAACACCCTCCCTCAGGACCGATCATATCACAGTCCTGGCAAATCCGGGACATGACCACAAAGTAGAGAGGGAAGTCGGTGGTGATGATGCGGCAGACCCTTTTCTTCTCCAGCTCCTCCAGGCTCTCCAGCTCTGCAAGGGCAGCACAGCTGTTAGGGCTCACACACTGAGCCTGTGCCCATCCAGCTGTGCAGACCACACCAGGCTCAGCCCCGTCCCACCAGCCAGGCCAGCCACAGCCGAGCCCTTAGGTAGCTGTGGTGCGGAGCCCCTGCCTGCCCAGCACACTCACCCTCATCCATGCCGTTGAGCAGCTGGTCCATGTAGCTCTCCTCGTAGCGGTTGCGATGCTCCTTCCAGACAGAGCCGTTCTCACTGCGCAGCACCACCAGCTCGCGGTCTCCACGGCCATATGAGGCAAAGTGTGGGATCTCCACGATGACAGGGCTGCAGACAGCACAGGAAGGGGATTTGCACTCACACGTTGCTGCTGGGACACGTGGGCAGCAAGGTGGCCCTGAACATGGTGCCTGCCCATGCCACATAGACACCAGAGGAGGAAGGGAGAACTGCTGATATCCCTGTCTCCGGAAAGCAGGGCTCTGTGCCCGGCAGGACAGCGCTGGTCACAGCTTTTCCTATCACAGCACAGCCACTGCTCCGTTATGCTGGAAGGACCCACCCCAAAAACATGCTGCACCCAGCTGGAGGCGGGACCTCTCCTGCACCAGACCACCAGAAGCACTGATGGGCAGAGATCATGCCCCACGTGTCAGACTCTAGACGAACCCGGATCCGTCCCCAGTCCAGGGGGACGGCCCCAGTGTGGGCAGCCCTATCTGCTCTGCTGTCAGCTGTGCTCACCTGAGGAACTGGGCGCCAGCAGGTCCCAGGGCAATGATCCGGCTGGCCAGACCCTCCTCCTCAGCAAGTGGTGGGGGCGCGGGCAGCTTCTGGGGCTTCACCAGGCGGCAGGTGATGCGGGTCGGTGCGGCACAGGCACGGGGTGGGATGACCACACGCAGCCCATGGTGCCGGCTGCCCCGCATGGAGCCACCGCGGGCATCCACCATGAAGCTCACCAGGAACCTGGAGCAGGCGGAGGCAGGGGTAGGTGGGCACCTTGCAGCCAGCTCACGGGCAGAGCGTGTGCCATACAGGCTAGGCACTCACCCTGTGTGCACGGGACTGGCCACCGGGCTGATGTTATCTGAGGTCTCGGTGGCCGGGCTGCTGGGGATCAGCGAGTCCTCGTCGAACTCCTTGGAGGGCTGTGAAAGGCAGGAAAGTACCCCCGTGGGTGCAGGGTCCTTTTGGTGATGTGGAGCCTGCCCACTCCTCTTCAGTCTCACAGCCCTCCCTGGGCAGCCCATCCCCACCACCCAGCCCACACTGAGGCTCTGTGATGATGTGGGGGCTCCCCCCCAAGCCTGGGAGGGGTGTAGCAGCCTGAGTCTCATGCTCACCTCCTGTGGGGACACCGAGGGTGCATGCAGCAGGCTGACTTGCTCAGCTTCTGTCTCCACAGGTCCTACCTGCTCGGTCTCCTCCGCTCTGGTCACCACAGTCTCAGGTGGGATGCAGGGGACCTGCAGGACAGCTGGAGACTCCACCCTGGCAGGAGAGGGCAGTGACAGTCACTGAAGTGGCAGGCCTGGGCCCCTCAGCCCCCCACCACCCCCATGTCCTGGTGCAGGAACACTACCAACTAGCTTTGCCAGCTGTGCTCTCCAGTGGGAGCTCACAGATCCATTCCTTGCCCAGAGCTGTTCCTGCTCCACTGGCATCCCAGCCCAGCACCAGGCTGACCCTGCGCCCTGTACCCACTCCCCGACCGCTACCCTGTGCCTCTTACGTCTGCTCCAGTGTCATCGTGGTCACAAATTCCAGCATCTCCCTCTTGCCCTCCTGGTCCCTGGGATCAGGTGTCCTGGGCTTTGGGGCAATCAGCTCCTCCTCTGAAATCAAGAGCTGGCTCAGGATGCAGAGAGGCAGGACAAGGGAGCACAGCCGTCCAGCCCTCGCCCCACCCCTCCTCAGGGCTGGAGCCAGGGCCCATCTCTGTTCCCACCGCTGGCCACACATCCCCATCCTCCAGCTCTCAGCCAGCCCTGGGGCGGCTCTGCCTTCTGCTAGACGGGCTCTGCGGGCAGCAGCAAGGCCCGTGCTGCAGGTCAGTGGGGCAGGAGCTGTGGTAGCTCTCGGGAGCCTTGGTTGCTAGCTGACCCCTTTCGCATGGCACCAAGCACAGAGCAGGGCCTGCCAGGGACATCTGGCTTTTGGGTGCTGATGACAAGGGTGTAGGCAGGGCTGGGGACACAGAAGGGATGTCCTAATACTGACGAGTGCGTCTGTGCACCACACTTGGAGGCACAGGTCCAGCCAGTGCTGCTCGCTGGCCCAATTCAGACCTGCTAAGAAGTTCACCAGGGTTTGGCTCTTGCCAGTGCCCTATGGAAGGGAGTCCAGCACCTCCCAAAGCAGGGAGCGAGCCCCAGTGATGGGGAGAGGACTGTAGCAGCACAGAGACCCTGGAGCACTCGGGTTCATCCCGGCCATGCCTAGCATGGCACAGGGTGGCTATGGAGAGGCATCTGAGTACCACAGAACCAGGCTCTTCTGCCTACTGGGGACAGGGCCTGGGGCTGGCAGAAGCCAGAGTTGCCCCGCAGTGGGGGGACAGCCCCATTCATGCAGTCACACCACAGCAAGCAGCACGGACACAGATGGGCAGGGCAGGATGGCAGGGCCTGTGCTGGATGGCACCAGCCCGCAGCAGGACTCAGCAGATGGATGTGGCGTGCGGATGGTTAGTGGCCATGGGGTGAGATGGGCCATTGAGCTGGGGCAGGGGGACACATTTCATACCCATTACTGTGACATGAGCAGTGCCTGCAAAGTAAGAAGAGGCAAAGGTGAGGTCTTGGTGGGAAGGAGCAGGAGTGGACCAGCTGCAGCTGGGCTGGGAGCCAGTACTACCCCACAGAGCAGGGGACAGTGGGGGCCTCTGCATGCCCAAGGGCTCTCTGCACACTGGCTGTCCCTGAGGCACGGGACTATGGAGAGATCCAGGCATATCACTCCTGCATTGTGCAGGGAAGCACCCAAGCCAGGAAGTGCCACCCCAGGAGTCTGGTGGGCTCCTTGTCCTCTCCACAAGACCACTGTGGGGCCTCACAGCTCCCCCAGCCCGTTCCTGGGGCTGCTGCCACACTGGCCCGACCAGTAGATTTCTGGGATGGTGTGACCCAGCTCCAGCCCCTCACCTTCATCCTCTGAGACATCCAGAATTTCATCCACAGTCTCTGGGAAGCTCATGCGGTGCTTGTCACCGACTGACTGTGGAAGCAAAGCAGAGTCAGAGGAAGCCAGCTCTTGTCACCGCACCCACCTGCAGCCCACTCCGCATGCCCAGGTGAGGCACCCGGTGATGCTCAGTGGACCTTTGTCTGGCTGCTCCCAGGCCCAGCCCTCCTCCACAGGGTCGTGGTCCCCTGGGGCTCACCGGGATGTCAGTTTCCTCTGTGACGATCTTGAGCACGTCTGTGACAGAAATGTAGCCCAGTCGCTTCGCAATGGCCAGGGGAGTGGTGCCATTCTGCGCAGGGAGGAAGGGCTGGGTCAGCAGCCGCCACTGGGCAGCCCAGGCAGGTGCCTGTGCTTGCATGGGGTGAGGAGGTGCAGGCAAGCGCTGCACTCACCGTGCTGATCTCATTGGGAGAGGCACCGTGCTTCAGCAGCAGTGTCACCACGTCCGTGTGGCCCTGCTGTGCTGCTTGGTGCAGAGGGGTGTAGCCCAGCTGCAGGGGAGGACAGAGGGTGTTGCCATCAGTTCTGGGAGTCTGCTGCCCAGAAGTTTCCCCAGGCCTCACTCTGTGCTTCATGCAGGGAGCACAAGGGCAGCAAGCACCTTTCCAGGGTAAGCGAAACCCAGCACTAGTCCAGCACTGTAGCTGGAGTACAGCAGCTTCCAGCCATGGAGACATGAAAGCTTGGAGCAATGTTGGAGGGGAGAAGTGGAAGAAGGGAAGGAGGCTAAGCCTTCCCCATCAACCTGCATGCTGTTGCCCAGGGCAGAAGGGTCCGTGGAGCATAGGACATATTTGTACCTTAGTCTTGGCATTGACATCAGCCTGGTGCTGCAGCAAAAACTTCACCAGCTTGATGTTCCCGTAGTGGCTGGCCACATGCAGCGGGGTATAGCCCATCTGAAAGACAAGACCAGATCTCAGCCTGCCCTCAGCAGTGCCTCCTGCCCTCCTGGCCAGGGTATGCTCATCCCATGGGCAAGCCCCCATGGGCAAAGGATGCGGCATGAGAGCCCAGGACCAGGGCAGAGGGCACACCGCGTTGGGCCCAGGGGTACAGGGGTGAGCTGTGGGAGCATAGAAGAATCATCCCTTCAGAGAGGTGGGGGGAAGAGGAAGAAGAGTCCCCAAGACACAGACAAGATGGTAAGGATGCCTGCAACAGGGGAGACGCTTACACAAAGGACAAGAAAAGCAATCCCCTCCTGAGGCAGGTCTAGGGGTAGTTTCTCCACAAGTTTTTCACCACAGCCATCGTTAATGCGCTACTTTACCCTGGTCGTTGCGTCCACTGTGACTCCATGTTTCACCAGAACATCAGCAACCAGCACATGCCCCTCTTGAGCCACGAGATGGAGAGGAGTCAGGCCATTCTGCAAACAGGGGAGGTCTCAGTACAGTGGCAACACCATCACTGCGGCTCTGCCAGCAGAGACTCTAACTCAGGTCTCCAATCCAGCAAACTGACCGACCCTGTGCTGTTGGTCCCTGAGTGCAGGGAGGCACTGGGGCCTGGCCTCCCACCCTATTGGCTGGTAGAGTCCTACTCCCTACCAGGGCATTTGCCTCCAGCCTGGCTGGCCACGCTAGGCCAACTTACCTTGTTGCCTAGGTTGCCATTGGCTTGTTTGGAGAAAAGCAGTGCCACCATGTCCACATGGCCCTCCTGGGAAGCCAGGTGTAGAGGGGTGACCCCCTGCACAGACTCCGCATTCGCAGAAGCCCCGTACTGCAGCAAGCTGCTGGCCACCTCCATCTGGTTCTGCTTGGCAGCAATGTGCAGGGGAGTGTACCCATTCTGCAAGGAGAGAGGCTCATGGCAATGCCCAGCCCCTGCTGAGCAGACCCGCAGGGACAGAAGGAGCCACCTTGCCTCTCCAGGCCAGGCCCGCACTTTCTAGTCACTTCCAGAGCTCAGGGTGCAGGGTCACACCCAAAATATCTTCCTGACAGCAGCTAGCCCTGACCTGAGACCAAATCCCACTATTCCAGCCAAGTCAGCACAGGGGTTTCAAGGACCACCTGCTTCAGGTTAGACTGGTATTGGCTCTCCTGGAGTTTTCCACACACGAATTTCTACAACAGTGCTCAGAAGCTGGAGCTGTGAGAGGCCAGGGCAGACAGACACTTCCTAGAATGTGTCTGGCTGAGGTGTGGCGCAAAACTTGTAATATGCAGGATTAGAATTCAGGCAGACTGCAGGGCCTTGAGCGCTGCCTTTGCTGCTGCGCTGCAGAAGCAAAACAGCTGGCAGACACCCTCTGCCCAGGGTGACGCGCAGGCTGCCGGTGACGCAGACCAACGGGGGACTGGGGTTGGTACCGGCTGCTCCTGATGCCTGCCCAGCACAGCTGCCGGCAGCCTGCACAGTGCCAGATGGGGAGGGCCAGCACCAGCAGCCACTTGTCTGTTCTGAGGATGCAGCTTCTGCAAACCATGTGGGAACCAAGGCTGCTGGTCTGTTCTTCGGGGAGACGTTTCCTACGCTCAGGCAGAGTGGGGCGACTCTCCCGAGCCCGTGGGTTTTCTGACTCACTGCTTCGTAGCTGCGTGCAAACATTCGTGTGCGCCTTCCCAAAGTGCCAGATCACAGCTCTGCTCCGCAGGGCTTGCCATGGAAACACATCCCCAAGCAGCAGCCACAACGCTGCCAGCAGGCACTACCCTGACACAGACTCTCTGCTGGAACGGGACCACCACCCGGCAGCCCTGCCTGCCCCAGTGCTGGCCCAGCAAGTGTGGAGCATGGCTGGTGGTTAGCAGCCCCTTGTACACTCCCCAAGTGTCAGAGGTGAGGGGCAATGCTGGCCCCAGGCTGGCAGGCACTGGACACACGACACAGCCCCACATGCCCAGGGACACCCAGCCCAGCCTTACCCAGGCTGAGTTGTGTGGGGAGCTCCCCTTGGGAAGCAGCAGCTTGACGATCTCCAGGTTATTGTGGTGCACAGCCACATGCAGCGGGGTCAGGCCATTCTGGGGAGGGGGAAAGTAGAGACAGGTGAGACAGAGCATCTCCCCATACCACACCACTCCTACTGCCCTGAGCAGCACTCACCTTCCCTGCTGAATTGGGGTGAGCCTCATGAGCCAGCAGCAGCTCTGCCACATCCACCTTCCCGTACTTGGCTGCAACGTGGAGAGGGGTAAATCCTTTCTGAGGAGAAAGGCAGACCATCACAGGGTGTACAGGGACGAGGAGGAGAGCACTGGCACCCACTGTCTCTCCTGTGTCAGGGACACTGTGCCACCAGCCTGCCCAGCCAGGTCACGCCTTCAGCAGCAGCAGCCACAGCAGCCTACCTTGGTCATGCAGGTCTGTGAGGCCCCCTTCTCCAGCAGGGCCAGGGCTGTGTCCACGTGCCCCTCTCTGGCGGTGATGTGCAGGGGAGTGTGCCCCGCCGTTGTGGACAGGTTGGGGTTGGCATTGTTCTCAAGCAGGAGTCTGACCATGCCAGTGTGGCCGATGCGAGCGGCACAGTGAAGGGGAGTCTGGTCATCCTGTGAGGGAGGCAGAGAAGCTGTTTTGGTAGATCTGGACCAGTCCCTTGCTTGCCACGTGTCATGTCAAAGGGACCCCAGCCCTGCTCCTGCTGTTGCACAGCCCCTGGGAAGTCGCACTCTGGGCTTCTTTGCAAGAGCAAAGAAACCAGCTCCGGCTGTTCCCAGAGCTGGACCATCACTCAGGTTCTTGGCACCTACCTTGGCCTTGGCATTGGCTTTGGCTTTGTTCTGCAGGAGGTACTTTGCCACGTCCGTGTGCCCAGCTCTGGCTGCCATGTGTAGGGGCGTCTCCACTTTCTGCACCAAGGACAGGATAAAGTGGTGAGGCTATAGAAGGGTATATGCCTTCCCGCAGTCATTCCTCTAGTCTGAGCACATGGCCCACAATGTTTTCTAGTCCCTTCTGATTCACCCTGTCAGCACAAAGCAGGGGACACCAGCAATTGCTCAGGAGAGCAGAGAGAGGAGGACTTGGGCAATCCCCGCCTCCTGCTGGACTTCGTCACGCTGAGTTTCCACAGTCCCATCCAAGGTGGTACTCACCACATTGGACACATTAGGAGAGGCTCCGCGCTGAAGCAGGGTCTTGACGATGGGCAGGTGCCCCATGAAGGCAGCCACGTGCAGGGGAGTCAGGCCAGACTGTGGAAAGAAAGAGGCCAGGAGCCAAGATGCAGGGCTGATGGCTTTGCCAACATCTATTCCTGCCTCCTCCTCCTCCCCATCCCTGGGGCACACTCCAACACAGAGGCAGACTCTGGGGCCCCAGGCCCCAGCTGCCTGGCAGGTCAGCTGAGGGGAACAAGATTTTCAGGAGCTGCTGCCAGCCCCTGCAATCTGCCTGCCCTGTGGGGAAATGCTGCCAGGCTCCACAGGTCCTGAGCCTCAAAGAGCTCAGAGCCACAATGAAGAAGGTGTCTGGGGACCAGCAGAGGCAGTGGGGCCATTGTCCCCTGCAGCACTGCCTGCTCTGCACAGGCTGCAGCTGGAGACCCAGGGCTGAGTGGCAGCCCACTTACCTCCGTGACAGCGTCAATGGAGGCCCCCGTCTTCAGAAGTAGCTCCATCACCCGGATATGGTTCTTCTTGCAGGCAATATGGAGGGGTGTGAAGCCATTCTGCAGACAGACAGATGGGTCATTTTGGAGAACACTCTTCCCCACCCCAGCCCTGCCTGCTCCTCCTCACTCACCAGGGCTCGGGAGTTGGGCTTGGCCCCCTTCTCCACCAGCAGCTTGGCCACCCGGTGGTGCCCGCAGTGGGCAGCCACATGCAGTGGCGTCAGGTGGTCCAGGGTGATGTCGTCAATCTCGGCGCTGTACTGCAGAAGCAGGCGCACGCAGTCCAGGTGGTCGCCCTGCGCTGCCATGTGGATCGGCGACAAGCCATTCTGCAACCGTGGAGTAGGGCCTCAGGGCTGAGCCAGGAGGGGGACCCTGCATCCCACCCAGATCCTGCCTTGCTCCCCTGGCCACAGCTCTGGTGCAGCCGTGACAGCACATTCCCCAGGGTGCTGCTGGAGAAGAGCCCTGAAATCCCTCATGGAGATTCAGAGGGGAGCAATGCGGAGCAGAGGGTAGGGCCTAAGCAGTAGCTGCCATGGGGCAGGCTGTCCCCAGGCCACCCCCTTTTCAGGGCTACTCCCTCTGAAGTCTGCAGCCCTTGGGCAAAAGGCTCCAGCCAGGGCCAAGGAGGAGGTCAGGAAGCCCCTTGCCCCTTGGAAGGCTGAAAACTCTGCTCCAGCCCAACCGTGAGTGGCCTCCAATAGCTGTGCACAGCTCGTTCCCCACCTGCTGCCCTGGGACCTGGCAACAAGCACAACCCCACAGAGGCCCATGGGTACCTTGGTTTTGGCTTGAATGGGAGCCCCGTGGTCCAGCAGGATCTCTGCAATTCGCACGTGTCCATTGCGAGCTGCACAGTGGAGAGGGGTCAGCTCATCCTGGGGAAAAAGAACAGTCTGAGGGCTCAGAATGGGCAAGGAAGGGCAGTAGAGTAAGAGGGGCTTTGGACTTGTTTGCAAAATAAATCAAAATCGAGCCTGCCTTCAGTGCACGCTCACTGTAGCCACACAGCCTCTGCTGTGTAACCTCTGCTTACATCAGTGAAAAACCTGGCCCACCCCCACTAGGGAAGGTTCCCAGTGCACTTACACACCCAGCAAGGTGTTCACCTGGTATGCACTGGGCAGTGCTCCCTGGATGCAAGGAGCTCAGGGAAGAAGCTGGCCCACATACACGAAGGTGATTCAGAAGCGGTCTCACCTTGGTCCTTGTCTCTATCTGGGCCCCACGGTCCAGCAGCAGCCGCACCATGATGATGTTGCCCCGGCGGGAGGCTATGTGCAGAGGAGTGATCCCATTCTGCAGAAGGAACTGCAGTCTGTTAGAGGGAGCAGCCCATTCCTTTTTCCCTGTGGGGCTGCAGGGAGGCAAGGGGCAAATGGAGGGCAGGGAAGAGCTAAACCCGTGCCTGGGGATAGCTCAGTGGATCGCTGGTTTCACGAGGCTGGGAGGGAACGCAAGCATTGGTTGCTGCCAGCAGCTGAACACTGCGGACAGAACCACAGAGGGCTCAGAGGAAACCAACCACCAGCTCACAGATTTGGCTGCACCCGTGGGCCTGTAAGAGGCATGTCAACTGCAGGGGCTATAAACTCTGCCCTGAAGCAACAGCATCAGCTTCCTCTCAGCCTGGACACAAGTCCCACAGCTCCCAGAGATGCACGGTTGCATCTGACACAGCAGGTATTGTAGAAAAGGCCCACGCTGGTTGTTAATGGCAACTTTCTGCACATGCGTCAGTTTGCTACCTTCTGCATGGCCCCACATCACCGGTGCACCCTGGCAGCAACACGGAAAGGTGGCACAGCACCCTCCCCCAGTGCTGGAGCAGTACCAGTCCCGGCAGCCTTCCCACTCTGCACTCACCTGGGGTGTGAAGTTGACACTGGCTCCACGGTTCAGCAGTAACTGGGCCACACTGAGATTCTCATAGTGGGCTGCAATGTGCAAGGGGGTAAATCCAGTCTAGGGGAAAGAAGGAAGGATCAGCCCAGCCAGACACATGCTCCCTGCTGAAAGGATGGCTAAATACAGCATACCAAGCTGCTGTTCTCCCTGATGACATGGGAAAGCTCCCAGAGACAGGATGGGAAAACCACACACCTTGGAGAGGACGTCAGCATTGGGGTCATTCTGCAGCAGCACAGCAGCTGTGCGAGTGTCATCGTTGCGGGCTGCAATGTGCAGGGCGGGCAGGCGGACCTTGCCCTTCGTCCCATAGTTGATAAGGTGAGCAACCACGTTCTCATGCCCTTGCTGCAGGGCCACAGCTAGTGGTGTGAAGCCATCCTGCCAAGGAGGGGCAGTTGAGAGGGGGAGAGCCAAGGAGCCACAGCAGCACTTGGCACATCCAACAGCAGCCCCAAAAAGCAGGGCCCCAGGGTCCTTCCCAAGGTTCTCACCTCTGTGGCTACATTCTGGTTGGCTCCATTTTCCAGCAGGAACTTGACAACTTCCAGGTGGTTCTCCTGTGCTGCCATGTAAAGGGGTGTGAAGCCTTTCTGCAAACACAGGGACATGCACATTAACACAACTCTTCCTCCAGTTTCTCAAGCTCCTTGCAGACCTATACCCCATCACCATCCACACCCCCAGCTCACTGAACTGGGGCAGAAGTGTACAGTGTGGGTGGGAAAAAGGAAAAAAAAAAGGGAACGGTGGAGCAATCAGAGAGAGCTGTAGCCTAAGGATCCCCACATCCAGGAAGAACCAGGGAATGCTTCACAACAGTCAATCCAGGAGTCTTCTGCTCACCGTCACTACTGTCCTTTGGTTCAGGGACATTTCTCCCATCAGGCAACAACTGAAGAGCTTGTAGTGGGCACAGTTCTCACCACGAGAACACCACCATTACACATCATGCTGGGTGCTTTCCCCAGCCCAGTTCACTGTACCTGTGACTGCGCATTGACATTGGCCCCATAGTTCACCAGTTCCCGGACCACGTCCTGTTGTCCAGCCAGGGCAGCAATGTGCAGGGCTGTGTTTCCCTTCTGAAAGACATCACAGGGCAGCACTCAGGGGCTGGAGCAGCCCAGGAGGCCAGAAGAGATAGGCCTGACACGTGCTAACACACATGCACACAGAGCAGCCGGGCAGGGGAAGCTTGTGGGGTCATGCAGTCCTTGCTCCGCCCTCCCTCTCGGCTACAGACAGACCAGGCAGCTTCGCTGCACGTTTGCTGGCCAGAGAAGGGAGTGATTTCTTCTTTCCCATGAAGTTCCTGGCAGCAAAAGCTGCATGCACTGTCAGGCTCCGTGCATCTCCAGCACCGAGAGATGACAAGGGAAAGAGGAGGAGGGAGCTGAGCCGGCAGTCTTCAGGCAGAGCTGCAGCGTGCCCTGACAGCCGAGGCATCCCAGCAGAGCGCAGGGATGATAAGCAGGCTGGAAAATGCAGAGACAGGCTCTTCCGCCTTGTGCCTTTGGGTGGTGTGGCAGAACGCCAGACGCTGCTCCGCGCCCTGACAGAGCACCGGGGAGGTGCAAACCGGGCCCCCTCCCGTTCTCGCAGCCCTTCAGACCTGCTGGAGGCTGCTCCTTTGTCAGCCCTGCCAGCTCCCGCCTCGCCTCGTCTCGCTTGTCACTGAGCAAGAGCCACACCCCGCGGTGGCGCAAGGAGAGAACGGTGTTATTTAGGGAGCAGCACAGCTCTCCAGGCTTGCACAATGGCGCCGAGGGCAGCTCAGTGCTGCAGCACAAGGGGCTGCCCTGCGGCAGTGAGGGCTGACCTGAGCAGGCAGCCAGTGCCAGACGTGAGTGCAGGCAGCACTAGCACAGGCTGTGGCTTCTGTCACTGCTCTCTTGAGCTCACGGTGGCCCCCATGGGGGAGAGCTCCCATCTACCCACCCAGAGGTGCCCACTGACTGAGCTGACATTGGAGTGTGGGCTCTGGGCCCCAGGCCCCAGCCCTGCCACCAGCACGGCCTTTCCAGGGGCGGGAAGCAAGCGGCTCAGCTACTGCTGGTCTGTCAGACAGCAAAGGCAGGGTGCAGAGCTGTGACAAATGTGACCAGACACCCCCTTGTCCTCACCTTGGTCGTCGTCTCCAAAACGATCTCCTTGTGCAGCAGCTCCACCACCATCTTCACATGACCCTCCTTGGAGGCCAGGTGCAAGGCATTCAGCCCGTTCTGGAGGAAGTAAAGGTGGGAGAGGGGCATTATTAATCTGCTGGGGCTCTCCACAGAACCCCCGACTGACCTCTTGTGCAGACATGATTGTGGGCACTTAGTCTACGCTGCAGAAAGTCCAGGCCGCTGGAGGAGGAGCCACTGCCTTGCCCTCAAGCCCTGTGCTGGCATCCAGCATGACAGCCATGGTTAGTTCCATGCTGCCAGGGCAACTGCACGCAGCTGAATCCTGAGTTTCTGACTTATGCTGGAGGTTTCTCCATGAGCAAAACACACAGCTCCTATAGATTATTTCCTACAGATGGGTGGCACCACAGCTCAGCGTGTGTTTTGATACCACAGGCACTATTTCAGTTCTCCCTGATCATGACACATCCCTGAAGTCAACTCCCATCTTTGCTCAAGTGACTTTTTGCCATGATCGCCTGCCCACACTTAAGGTTTTCAAACCTAAAGCACAGAGCTGGACTTTGTGTATGGATCAGTGTGAGGACGGACCAGAGCTGCTGCCTAAGTGCACATACAAACCTTAAACTTTAACGTTTACTCAGACAGAAGTGCAGTGGGAAGCTCTGCCTGGGACAACGATTTTGTCAAGCAGAATCCAAATTTAATTCACAACACTTTAGGAGCTTACAGGCCAGCCGTTGGCTTCTTCCTGGCTTTGCAGGCTGCCCACCAACAGCTCCATCCTGCAGCACATGCTCAGCAGAGGGGCAGCTTTGCTCCCTCAGACTTTAGCAGGGAAAGCGTTGGCTGCACGACTGCAAAGCAACACCAGTTCCAGGAAGCTCGCAAACAACCGAAGTGACTTCTCAGGAACATCTCTGTGCATGCCCCAGTTTAACTCACCTTCTTCCTACATGTGGAACCTGTGCGCTAGGAACAAAGTGGTGACCAGTGCCGTTTTAGTATCCCTGGGCTGTCAGAAGGAGGTGTCACGTCAGTCAGCACCCCAAGGGCTGCTACGACTCTGCTCCCTTATTTCTGACAACCTTTTCCACTTCCCAGATGTGAACAAAAGGGCAGGGACATTTGCTGGCAAAGAGGTTAAATACTTGCAGGCCATTTCATGTGTCACTTTATCCCCAAAAGGAAAACGTCTCTTATCCCTCACTTCTTCCAGGTGGATGCACTAAGTTTACCCACCCCTACGCACCACTGTCATGTGGCAGCACGACGCCAGCTCCCTGGGAGCACACAGTCCTGCCCAAGTTCGCCACCTCCCAACCATCTGTCTCAGCTCCTGGAGAGTACTGGAAGGTCACTTCACAGAATTGCTTCATCCCCAACTGAATATAGGTAGGGGAGCAGAAAATGCCCAAGAATGCTCTAGTTCCAGCCCTCAACAAACCAGTTAAGCTTAGAATAGTTTAAAGAGTGTTATCATACTAGAAAAAGGTTTTCCAGCCTCTCTCCCTCAAAGCACAAGCTATCCAGGATTATAGTTGAAGAGTCACAGATTCTTTTGCTCAACTCTGATTACAGCACAAAGGGCAAAAACCTAACTATCCACAGGCTTGCTCAACCAACTCCAAAGCCCCCTAAAGCCCAAGCATTAAAGGCCTCGTTCCAAGGGAAAATGAAGTGGGAATGCTGTAACACCCACAGAGCAGAGACACCAAAAGGAAATGCTCCCCAACCAGTCCTGGCTACACTGAGCCCATTGCCTTTCTGCTCCAGGAACAGTACACGCTGTTTTGCATATTTCCTTTGGCTTGACAGCTCATCTGACCCAAAACCGCCACAGGATGTGCTTAATTTTAAAGGTGCTGCCTTCTTCTCACTAAGTGCTACAAACACTTTCCAGAAATCCCAGTCGCTGGATGTCACTGCGACAAACGCAGCTCAACAGAAAAGCACCAGGCCCTTAGCCTGTACCAAAGCAGGGCCCTGCCATGGGCTGCCCATCAGGACTGTGACTGGCCACCACCAGAGACTCTCTCCTGGCACCTGTGTGCTGGCACATCACTGTTCCCTGTTGCTGCGGGTCCTGGCAGCAAGGTGCGCTCATCCTCAGACCTCTGGCTCCTCATGGATGAGATGGGAGCATGCAGGAATTCAAAACACAAGAGAGGTGAATGATGAAGACACTGATACAGATGGCAGCAATGAAGGGGATGGAATCGACGGGATGAAGATCAGATGGCATGTCAAGGTCTCTGCACTTGAGCAAGAATACAGGGCCTGTGGGATAGGTCTGACCACATACATCCCTCTTTATTTTATACAGGACATGTGAGGTTGGACCTTTCCCACAGGTCTGATATTCCTCAGAAGGAAACCCCAAAGTGCCATCTAACCTCAGGATGATGGCAGGAACCAGTGCAAAGACATCACTGAAGAAGTGCTTCATACTGTTGCAGCCTCATGCATCTCATCCAGGTGTAAAATCCCCTCACCAGCATCAGAAATCTGTCTGGAAACAGGACTTGCAGCCAGTCAGTGGAGACAGCTGGCAACGGACCATCTCTCTAGATGAGGAAGAAGTTCAAAGCCATGATCTTCAGCTTGCGGCTGGGTCTCCCTGCTTTAGTTCTTTGCAGAGCCCTCTCTCTCTAGGACCACATATTCCTCTGTACTAGAGCAGTACAGGAGCAGTGGACATGGAAACCCTCCCTCTGCTTTTAAGCTTGTCATGGGAAACGAGAGAACACCGGTGGGTGCGCTCTGCTTGTGGAGTCTCCCATCGCAGAAGGGGTGGGCCAGCATAGCCAAACACAGGCCCCACCTACTCTCCTCTGCCTCCTCCAGACACTCAGGAATTGGTAGGAGAGAATTCTCTGAGCCACTTGTGAAAAGGCAAAGCAAGATGATTTTCCCTGCCAGGCTCTGCTCCAGCGTTTGCACACACGGGATGTATATGGATGTGCCACGCGTGGCAGCGTCCCCAGCCCCTCCCAGAGAGGAGAGCGGTGCAGACGCCAGCAGCAGGATCTCCCTGCTTCCCCCGACATCTGTAAGGGAGCAGGGGGTGCATTAAATATCTCTTTGCCTCTGCTCATTTGCAGCTAAGCTTTTGGAAGCAGGAGCAGTGTGACTGCTTCCAGTGACCAGCTCACAGCTATGGCTCCACTATAGGAGCTTCTGCTCCCCCAGCAGAGACCACGGAAGCAGAAGTTGGTTTAATGACTGGACCAAATCTGGAAATGAAGCAGAGCAACTTGGAAGATCCTGCCAGGTTCAAGTAGGTGATCTGCTCAGTGCTAAGTGCAAGCCAAGGCCTGCAGCCCAGTGCTAAGAGCACGTCAAATGGCTTCTCCTCTTTTCAAACCCAGGAAATCTCCAAAATGGTTATGGGGTCGGAGCCTCTAACCCACGAACAGGATCTCATGGAAAAGGTCATCTTCAAAGGAATCTGACACTGAAAATCTTTTAGCTCTTCTCCCTACAAGACCTGTACGTCCCCACACAACCCCAGGACAGAAGTTTTCGAGGGTATCTGGATGCTGATTATGAACTAAAAATCCCAATAATGAAGTGATGAACTAAATGAGCATCTCCTAGAGTGTTCCCCAGACCTCACCTAGTGCCCCAGAGAATGAAAGCTGCAGCGTGTCCCAGGGGCCTGGAGAAGCCCAGCATCCCTGCACAGCACCATCAGTCAGAAAGGAAAAGGAGAGGGTGACATTTCCTGGGGGAGCCTATCTTCAGTAACTGCTCTGGCCACTGCAGTATACAAATCGTTAGGTCTGAACAACGCTTGCTTTGGGGAATTGATACTGAACAAGGTGAATATACATTTGTACTACCTGCTGAGTCAGCCTCCTCAGTATCACTACTGCTCTGGAAAGCAGCCAACAGTGCAGTCTGTCTGTCCCTCCTGCTTTGCCCAAGCCCCCAAGTCTCCCCCTACAGCACCTGCCCCAATTCAAGTGGAGCCACTTGCATTTGGCAGCTGCACAGATACAAAATGTTCCGTCGATTATGTACAAACAATTCCCCTGTGCCTGCAGCTCTGCTTTCATGGGCCAGGCCTGTCTCTGCTCTGGGCTAGGAGAGGGTGGTGCAGGTGAGAGGAGGAAGGGGTCTGCCGGGACACACAACTCTGCACCCCAGGGAACCTCCATGGTGCTGGCAGTTGTGGCTCTGTGCTCTGCCAGGGTGTTGTGCACCTACCCCTCAGCCAGGCATCCCACAGCTCTGAAGACACATGCCTGGAGACTGCACAACACCCTTACAGAGCAGATCATCCCCAGGAATCACCTCTGCACAGCACAGCTGACACTGCACTCCACCCAACACAGCACCTCTTGTCTCCCCGCCATCGGGAGCTAGGCACAGCAGGTGCAGGAGGGGAGTGGGGTCAGGACAAGCAGTCTCACCCACAAAGGTTTTGAACTTCCTCTGCCAGGTAATTATGGCCAGCTAACTTACACTCTGCTCCATGGCTGGCAGCTGCTCCTGATCAGCTACGAAGAGCAGAGCAGCCATAGGGAACCTTCCTGCCTCCATCCCCAAGGAGCACTGTAAGGAAGGGGTGCAGTGACTGTCACTGGGCCTGGGGGAGCCACCACATAGCACATTTTCACACGAACTAGAGATGGTACCAAAAGCTCTGTGGGTTTCACCTACCTGGTTACAGGTGTTAATATCTACCCCATTCCTGAGGTGATCCAAGGCTTTGTCCAGGTTCCCAGATCTTGCAGCTCTCAAGAAACTGGTAGCAGCATCGGCCTNGGGAGAAAAAAAAAAAAGCATGAGACTTGGAGTGCCCCTGTTCTCCCCCATCACCAGCACAGGGACAGCTCTTCACGCTGTTGCAAAGAACATGACTACAGAGACCAGCCAGAAAAGGAAGAAGCTAGGCAGGTCGAGGTGGGAATGGCTGGAACAGACTGAGAGGCTCCAAATCAGACAGAAAGAAGCAGGGCTGGGATCTGGACTTGGAGTGAAGAGCATCCAGGTGATGGGGCAGGAGAACCATATGAGGTCTGCAGCTCATCCCAGTACTGTGAGCAGAATAGGGAGGAAGCTCTAAGGGGACACTTGCAAACATGGCAATCTCCCTTGACCCAGAAAATGCCTCTGCATCCTGACTGAGAGATTGCAGCGATGGACAAGGCCTAGATGACAGCTGTGGTGAGCCCACGCTTGCTGTCCTCCAGAAACCACCAGGTAGCCGCAGCGGTGAGTTTGAATACTGGTACCAGGAAAACAACCCCGGCCGAGCACCCCACAGCCACAAAAGTTACAACTCTCTTTTCTGACAAAAGCAAGGCAGTGCCTCCCTTGTACCACTGAAGCGCAGCCACCCCGGCAAGGCACAGCAGTAACTCCAGCAACACCATTCAGCAGTGTGAGGCAGCAAATGAGGACCATGGCATGGCTCACCAGAAGCTGGAGAACAACAGAGTGGAGATGCACTGATGACTCTCTGAGGCTGGGACCTTGGACAGGTAACTACAAGCTGGTGCCTGTCTGCGAGGTCCTGCCCAAAGGGCTCTCTGCAACAAAGAGCCACGAGATACCCATGGCAAGGGCAAAGGACACATTCCTCTGCCTTCAGCATGAAGAAAAAAAAAAAATCAAAATCCCTCTTGTACCACTCACACTGGGACCAACCAAGGAAGCTCCTGGGCTATGCGAGCCCACACCCTGCCATCCCAGGCCATCCTGTAATGCCTGGCTGTGGAGAAGCATCCAAGACTAGAACTCCCAGGCAGGAGCTGGAAGCAATACAGCCACAGAGGACAGCACTAGAGGCAGACTAGGGGAGGACGATGCACCACATGGGTTCAGGGCTCCTCTCTTCCTGTCTCCTTGCAGCCTGAGCCATTCGAATTTGGACTTTAGAGCAGCACAACTCAGCTGCCCTCTGCTCACCTCCATCTGCCTCCCTGAGTAAATCCTTTCTGCCCAACCCTCCTATCCGGGAGAAACGTAGCCATGTCCTAGGCCCACTGCCCCACTTCCCCTGCAGAAGGAAGGCCCACAGACAGGGTGCCCTGCCCCTCCCTATCCCCCCATGCCAGACACACCCTGCAGAACTCAGCCTGGGCTCCTGCAGCACTGGCTGGGTGCCACAGTCCCTTCTAGGGCAGACGATGGGGTCAGAGGGACAGGTGGTGGAAGGCAGCACCACCGTGCCCTGTCCTGGTGAACAGCCTCCATGTGCAAGGGGAACATGTGCTGATCGCATGACCTCCTGTGCCAGCTGGCTCCATTTGCTGCCACCTCAGCGGAGAGCCCTGTCCATCTGGAAAAAGACCCCAGATTCACAGTAGCAGAGCTGTTGGCTTTATAGAGGGCTGTGAGCACCCAGGCAACACAACGTGGTACCTCAGTGCTCTGCTCGTACAGGATGATCTACTCTAAGGGGCAGAAGGCAGCACCAGCACCGTACTTAGATGTTCGCATTTGTGCTCTGAGTCCTGCGTGCCGGTGGGGATCTAACAAGGAAACACCGACAGCTTCAAACAACAGGTTGAATGCAAAGAGCTCTTCCAACTCTGGATCTTGCTAGAAACCTCTGCATCTCAGGTCAAGATCAGCGACAGGGCAGCACCTCAGCTCTGCTGCTGGCATGCCAGCCACAGCACAGACCTGCGACAGCAGCCCCTCAGGAAGGCAGAGCACAGCTCAGCCAGGTTCTCCCACAGGTCACACGTGGAGCTGAGAAGATTAAAACGGTAAAAATCCACAGGCTTCAGCAGCAATGGAGCTGCTGAAGCCCCAGCAGGCGCAGAGGCTCCCGGCAGAAAGCAAGCAGAAAAGCAAAGCGGAGGACTCTGGGCACGAAGGAGAAACGCATTGTATACTCACAGCTACGTCTGGACCGGACCTGCCCTTTCGTGCTGCCATAGTCCGGCACTTCAGCTGAAACCTGAGCCCGGTGTCCCCTCTCTCCCTCCTTGGTTATCTGCTCCCCAGCTTTGAGAGAGCCAGTAAGTTACATTGCATTCTATCTAAAAATACAGGCTCCCTCCTCGCTCCAGCGCAGACCCTGCAGGGATCGCCAGCCGCTAATGGAATTTGTTCATTTTCTCTCCATTATTGTGTCAGACAGGATATTTAATACCAAGCTGCCTCCGGAAAGCAGATGACTGCTGCCACGAGCAGGGAGCAGGTCAGAGCTGCAGGTATCACCTCGGAAACAGCAGAGAAAGAGCAGCCCCACAGACATGCCCAGGAGCCTGGAGTTTCACAGGTAACACGTGCCACAGAGGAGAGGGGTTGTGGTTTCCTCCTGACCCTCTGAATTCTGGGCCTTGGAGAATGTGCTGAGGCTCGAGTGCTTCAGGGGCACTGCCCTTCTGCTCCCCCTGCTCAGCATGCACCTTTTGGAGACGTGGAGAGAGATGCGGGACATCAGGCACCAGCAGCCAGACAACGCATGCAGCCAGGGAAGGGATAGCTCAGCTCAAATGGGAGAAGCAGAGGAAATGGAGCTGCAGTCCCACTGCCCTTCTGATGTCAGTGCCTGTTGGGACCGCTTGCCCCGCGCTCAGGGAACATTCGTTCACAACAGCTTGCTTTACTTTGGGGTGTCACAGAGGTCAAGACAACACTGGACCAGTCGGGGAACTGAAGCATGGCTTGGGTCAGTGCCATCTCCTGAATTTCAGGAAAAGGGAGCAGTGACAGCATGAAATGAAGAGACCCTATGGACACAAGTAGATGTGCCTATCAAAAAGATCCACACAGACATCCCAGTCAGCACACCACCAGCACCCCTGAACACAGACGCACACACGTCGCACAGTCACCATCCACTAATAAGCATGAAGCACAGCAGGGTCGTGCTACATGCACCCACCAGCATTTGCACACACGTGTGTGCAGTCACTCGCCCTCCACGTGTCCCAGGATGTACAGCAGCTGCTTCCAGATGCAGATACTACCTCTACTGGTTCTCTTTCACTTGGAGTTTGCAGTGTTTCTTTCCATTCTCCTCTGCCTTCCTAGCAATTTTCCAGGAAGGAGCTATGCCAGAGGAGAAAATAAACTGCCTCACTTGCCATTGTGTTCTTCTTGCACTCTTACATGTGTTGTGCTCCACAGACTTGTGGACATTCAAGCTGTGAAGTGTCAGGAGGCTGCTGCCAGCAATTCTCTGAGCGAGAAGCCTCAGATCTGGACTTTGCAAAGTGCTCCCAGATCTTCTAAAGTAAAAAACACAGCACAGCAAAATAGACTGTACCTCTATTGTCCATCCCTTTCTTTACTTTCAGGAAAAAGCTCCCCTTGCCTGTTGACAACCTAAATTTTTCCCTCTCCTGGCCCTGATTAGTGGCTTCTTCTGTTCTTATTCACAGGTGTCTTCTTGCTCTCACAGCATCACCCTGCAAGCATTACTGCTGCTGGATTAATGTCCCTGTCCCTTCACTCTAACATGAGAAGCCTGGACTTGACCGAGCCATGGTTAAGGCAAGAAGCAAAGGGGAATTCCTGCCAAGTCAGAGGCTCAAGTTGGACTTTGAGCTGCAGTCAGAGGTTCAGTAAATCCTGCTCTGTCTTCTGGCTGTGGTTGGACTCCTGCTCTAATCTCTTCTGGCAGTGCCCTCGCTCTCACTCCCACCCAGGGAGGAGCTCCCACCAGCTGCTTCTGCACATCACTGATAAAGGAAGGGAGGGTCTCAACATTGCCTCCTTCCATGAAAGCTGTCCACATTTGTCAGGAGCCCACTCTATACAAGCTGCTAAATTCTGCAAACAGATGATTCCCCAGTGTAAATGAGTTCAGGGACTTATGCCGATCTTACAGTGTTTTCTGGGACACAAAGACAGGCAAGAAACAAGTCGCGACACTGTTCCAGACTGGCAAGAGGCACGCGTGCATCCTGCTACACTGCCTTCTTTATCTTATCTGCCCACTTGTCTCTACTATCTGCAGCTCTTCTGGCAAAGCACCAAGGCAGCCTGAGCAGGGATGGCAAATCCTTCGCTGTTCACACAGCACTCGGCTTGTGGAAGGGCTGGGCTCGCTCTTTGCTGAGGAGCTCCAGAGGAGGTGGGACACATTCACTGCAAGGATGCACACAGAGGTCTGTGGGACTGCCTGGAAACATGTACTTCCATTGACAGGGACAAAGATGCCAAAAGTAAGGGACTGGGTGCCCTCTCCAAGAAGTGTCTGACTCCAGCAGTCCCTAGAGAGCTGTCCTGCCTGTGCCACACAACCACCAGGCCTCAGGACAGGCAGCACCCACTAGACCATCTCACTGCCTGCAGAAACAAAGGTCATGGGCACTTGAAACCAGCTGATTCCCTGCTCCACTGGAAGACTTGCAAGGACCAGTTACAGAGAGGGAAGACCAGGGAATCTTGCAGTGACTGTGAGTTTTTTGAAAGGGGCTGCGTTTACTTCACTCTCCTCCCAGAGACATTGAAATTGAAACATGCAACACTACAGGGAACTCCAGGGTTTAGACCCTCAGTCACATCATTCAGCCTCTGCCTTTCCCGTTCCCTGGTCTCTGCTGCTCATCATCAGAGTCTCTGGTCTCACTGAAGAAATGCTGCTCTAACACCAGAGAAGAAGAATTGAAATGCAGACTTTCAAACAACAAATTACTTCTCATGCCTTGGGAAGCAAAATGCTTTCTATCCAGTCAGACCCTGTGGCCAGCAAGTTTGGGTCAGCTCTGCTGCCAATCACGCAGTGATGCCTGCATGGGAAGAGAGAGAAGCTGGCTCTGTGGCCATTTTGCCACAGCCCCGGTATGCCAAAGGCAGAAGGATGCAGACCAGGCTTATGCACGCCATCCTTGGGCCAGGCACCCTCCTGCCAGCCCTGGTACACATTCTGTATTGTTTCTTCCAAGTCTAGCTATTGGAAAACATTGGCAGTGAGAAGCAGCAGGCTTTGCTGTATGAAAAGCTTCATATGGCTGCTCTAAAGCAAAGATCTTAAGAGAATTACAGCGCTACACAGGTTTCTCGTCGTCTCATAAACATTGCCACTAATGATAACTCTGCATCTTCAAACTCTTCTGTGTCTTTTTTATTCTATGAAAGCCATGTGCTCCTTCCAGCAAGGAGCTTAGCAGCTCCTGCTCTGCACACTGCAGGTACCTGTTTGCAGCCCAACTGTTCTAACACTCTCTCAAAATCCCTTATCAGGAACAACATGTGCCACCCTTTCTCTGGGATACATTAGGAGCAAAGTCAGCTGAGGCACCTTGGAAACCGATGTGCAAACCATGAACAGCAGAGAAAGAGCAAGAGGAGGCACATGATGCCTTCAGAGCGCCACATGCTGCTGCCACAGCGAAGGCGCAGCTTTACCATTGGCCCCACCTATGGGAGGGAGCAGTGCCTTTTGGTCCTGCCACGCAGACACACTTCCTCTAGTACGTGGCCAGTCTGCCAGTGACCGTGGAGAAACAGAGCCAGACTGGCTTGGGCTCACGGAGCAGAGGGCAGGAGGTCCTGGCAGGCTGCAGCACACAACTGCCCCAACAACCAAAGAGCCCCAGGACTGGCAGTGAGATGCAAACCTGAATCCTGGCACCAAAGCCGTGTATTGCTACGGGTATCCTACCTACACCGCGTGGAAATGTCCAACTCACATCTAGGAGGTTATCCAATCACTTCCAGTTGTTAGTGGCAGGGTACTGGAACCTAAGGTCATTGCTGTCAGCTGGGGAGGTAGTGCAATAAACCCTGTAACAGCCCTTGACATTGCTTTGACATTCCTTTGCTCATGGGGGCTTGTGTCCAGTAGCGGGCCTCACCTCAGAGGCATTATTTCCAGTAGAGACAGAAAAACCTTACATCAGTGTAGTGGTTTACTTTTAAGCAACTGCTCAACCTGAGGATTTCTCTGGAGACCGAACTCATGTGGACCTCCCTGCCTCACAGACATCAAGTGCCCAGGTCTGCAGGTGATAACCTGGATCCTTTCTCATCACGGGAGACGAGTATGTCAGTCCTGGAAACACACCAAAACAGCTGCTAAGATTAAGAGCAGTCAAAGATGGTACCCAGGGCCTCTCTAAGATGATGAGGGAAGATCAGAAAAATTGAATTGGAGATTCACCTCAAAACACCCAGAAACAGAAATCACACTGTCTGCCTTACAGTAACTTTCTCTCCCATCTGAATTTGCATAAACTCAACACTCTCAGTGGTTCTCACAGTGGAAACAAAACCCACTGGCAGGTTTCTGCCTTCTGAGTAGAAGATGGCATTTAGCAGAGCACAGCATCTCCAGAGAGGCCATAGTACCAAAGCCTCAGGCAGGCAGCCAGTAGAGCAGCAAGAATGAGCTACCAGGCAAATACTGCAAACCCAGATGAAAGAGAGAAGCAAAAGCATCAGGAAAATTCATCAGATACAAGGACAAATCCATATGCCCAAGTTCTATTCTCTAATCATCCTTATCCCTGCCCACAGATCTTCATAGGACTGATAAGAGTCAAGGCGTAAGAGGTCATCTCTGGAAAGCCTCTGCCAAGCAAGTCTGTCCTCATTCAGGCACCAGCCTGAGCAAGCCCTTTGTCCATGCTCCTTTCTGCTGAGTGAAGATTTCACAACAACCCCAGGGCTCCCCAAGGCATGTACCACAGAGGCCAATGGCTTTATATGCCCAGCAGGGATGCCCAGACCAGAATGCACGGGGACCCCAACCATCCTGCACCAGGTGAATTGGAGAGTGCAAGAAACGAGAAGGCTGCTCACCCTCCTGCAGCAAGGGGCTGTCAGAACCAGAAGAGAACTCGGCATGGGAGAAATCCCAAAGCTAAAGAAGGGGGGCCTCTGACAGATTCGTGGAAAGGAAGGAAACTCACAAGTTAGCGTTTCAGAAGTACTGAAGAGGGGGCAAGCTTTCAAGTGCAGGCCTCAGACTGGCCCCTCCACCATGCGCAATCCTCTGTCGTTACATAATCCAGCTTGCAGAAAGCCATTTTTATGCGCTCTTAACAGGAGAGGTAGCTCTGGACTGTCACTGGTGGTGCAGTTCAGGGCCAGCCTTAACTTGGTCCCTGCTGAGCATATTCAGATACAGACAGCATCTGTGCTGCCATCTGGCTCCTTCCTTCCCCCTCACAGGTCCCCTTTACTGGCCGCTGAAGCTGGAACAAGTTCAGGACTGTGAAGAGGGTGGGTATCAGAAACAGCTTAATCTACATGGAGCAAGGGCTTGGGAGCTGCCCCTACACAGCAGACTGATCCTTCTGATAAGGATCCTCTGCTGCTACAGCCTACACCTCCATGAAAATGGGCCTCTGTCCATTCCCACCTGCTACTAATGGATTTTCTAAGTAGCGGCATCAAGATCTTGTTCTGCCATTTGCAAACCGTCATTTCCCCAACAAGGTACAGTGCTGGGTCCAGCAGCAATGAGTGGAGAGAGGAACAGGGGCTGGGCCAGAGGCCCGAACAGGGAGCTGGAGACCAGCGCATTGTTCCTTTCACAGAGAGCCAAAGTAATGCAAGAATTAATACAGCTACTGCTCCTGCCAGCTGAGGCCACGCACACCCAGGGGAAAGCTGTCACTCTCCTTTGATGTTAGCAGGAGCCTCTGCTCTCTGCATATCCTGAAAAAGAAAAGCTATTTTTACCTCACCAGAAAATATATAGACTGTGACTGAAGACAATACACGAGAGCTTTTTGCTCAGGTGCTACACCTCTCCTAACAACATAACAGGGTTTACAGCTGCTGAGAGATGCACCAGCACTGTAACTGCTTTTTACCTCCTGCTTTCCTAATGCACTTCCTTCCTTGGACCATGACATGGCTCAAGGCACACGTGTGCAATGAACACTGGGGAGTTGACAGGGTTCTAGCAGGTTGCTACTGCAAAGAGGAAAGCAGAGACATGCTCTGAGCCTGCTTGATGCAAGCCAGGAACTAAGGCACACCTTGCAGACCAGCCTCCAGCCTGCCCTGGGTTCTGGGAAGTGCTCTTGTGCTCAGGAGATGTGCTGGACTCCAGACTCTGCCATCAGAGCCTGTCCCAGTGCCTTGTGGAGAAACGTCATTCTCTTTTCCAGTGCTGCTTATCAACAGCTCCTAATTTCTGCAGTCTGTTGACTCATTCTCTACCTCTGCTTCAGCAGGGCTAGTCCAGACCTGCTTTGCCTGCCTATACCAGCAAAAGCGCTGAGAAGGGGGCTTCCTGCTGGGATCTGCACACCGGGAGGAGTTGCAGCACAGCCCCTGCGCCACGGCTGCAATGGATTTACTGCAGGCAGCGTTCAGCCAGGCTGGTCTGGCCAGCGCTCGGGGTGCAGCCTCCGGAAGCCATGCAGGGAAGAAAGCATTGTCAGGAAAGCACCTGAAGCCCAGGCCTGGCAATCTATCTCTGCCAGCTGATCCCTGGCGAGGACACGCGGGCAAAGCCGTAGCAGCGCAGCCACCTGCTCCTCAGCAGAGCCAGTGCAGCACTGTGCCTAGAAAGACACGTCATCCTGTGCACCTGTCCCAGAGCTCCGGGTGGGTAAAATAAGAAAGATGGTAACACAGGAATCAACATTGACCGTTACAACAGTGGAAAAAAACAACACTTGGGGGCACCTCCCTTCCACCAACAAAGCAATGGTGGGAAGGATGAGGCAAGCGCAGCAGCAGGGGGGCCTAGCCATTCTGGATTCAACACCAGGCTCTGCCGCTGGCTCCCTGCATGACCTTAGGCAAATTCCCAGTGACCTAAGAAGGGCAGTAAACCCTTCCTGCCATCCTATGGGCCATTTAGCTGCAATCTTTTGGGGACAAAGGCCATTTTCTCTGGGTCAGACTCAAGTCTGTTACTTGCCAGGATATACCTGTCTCCTGCATGCAAACCAACACCCTGATAACTGACCTGATTACTCTCCCCCACAGTGCTGCCCAGCGAGCCCCAAGTACTCACCCTCAAGTAATGCAGGCATGGCATCGCTGCAGGAGAGTCAGCTCACCCTGGGCAGCCAGGGTCTGCAGCTCTGATCAGCCCACTTACAGCCAAACCAAGTGTGAGCAGCCAGTATGGAAGAGGTTTATCAGCAGCAGGACCGCACCTATCACCACTCACACTTGCCTGCCTGCACACTGGCACAACAGGGAGGCTCCTGCCTGGAGTCTGGAGATTATAGTCCCGCGTCAGGGGTTTGGGGGAAACCACCAGGCTGGACATGATGTGTTTAATGAGTGTCATGCCTGAGGCACTCTTCATAAACATACCGTAAGCTGTAAACAGGGAGGAGCTCACGTCCCTGAACCCTGTTCCCCAGACAGTACAAGGGAAGATGAAACTTCAGAAATACAACGCAAAATGAAACAGCTCTGTGGCCAGAACCACACTGTCTCTTGGTTTGTGCTGCACAAAGCAGGCTGGGCCAGAGGCAGTTAGCAGAAGACCCCAGACTGTTCACTGGCCTCTGCAGACCTTGGCTGGGCACAGTCCCAAATGAAGGACACCGAGATGGAACTGAAGTGGCAAATGAGGTCTAGTGACAGCAGCTCCAGGCCCTTTGTAGGGCCTGCAGCCTACTGCAATGCAACGAACGCGCCCCTTCCCCCCTTCTACCTGCACATCAGACTCCTGCTCCAGCATCCCTTCAGGAGATCCTTGCTTGCAGCAAGAAGGCAAGGGGTCCACACTGGTTGGTGCATGCCCTCTCTGAAAGACACGCAAGGGAGTCACACCAATTGTTCAAAGGAACAGACCTCCTGGAGACCGCTCCCATCCCACCCTCTCCTCGTGCTCAGGCTCAGGGCGACACACTGTGGAGCGATGCTCACTGGGCACTCCTGGCTGGCAGGACGCATCCTTCTACTCCTGTTTTGCTAAGCCCATCGTGGATTCAGATGCAAAATTGGGGCCATCTTGACAAAGCACTGGGAGACTGCAGGGGAGCTACACATCTCGGTTTCTATTTCTAGCTACCATCCGCCTGTCGCTTTTTGACAATTACAGGTTTAGGAAGGCCCAGGCACTTCCTCCCAGGCACTGGGGCCAACGCAGTGAATACAAGGCCACGAGGTGATCACACCCAGAAAGGCCTGGGCAGCGTACAAACAAATACAGCTTGTGACACCTGCAGCTTCAAAGGGGAAAAGCACCAGTTCTGCCAGCTGTATCTTGCTAGGGATTTCCTACAAAACAGCCCAGGTCACCACGGGGAAAGCTTGTATCAGCTGAGAGGCAGAAAAAGCAGATCAAGAGAATCTCTTAGGATGTAAAAATCCTTTGCATTACATAGAAATTGAGATTTTTTTATAGTGAGAAAAGGCCACGTTGAAGCATTAGAACGGAGTCCTTAACTCAGTCTAAGGAAAACACCTTCACCTTGTCCAGTGCAATTCAGCACTTCCCTGGAAGTCTGGGATCCCTCTGGTATTTGAGCTATAAGTGACTCCACCTCCAGTTCAGATAGAGCTCAAATGTTAATTGCCAAAAGCATGGCCACTGCAACTTCTGGCTGGCATACTACATCTGCTCTAAAAAAGTGTTGCTGCTCTGAGCCTATGAAGCAACATCATCAGTGTCTCAGATCCTGCCTTTTCTTTTTTTTTATTTTTTCCCCTGCATCACTGCATGTCATGAATGCAAATAGAAGTCCTCTGCACCCTGAAGACAGGACCTTACCAGCCACAGCTTATGAGTCTATTCAAAGTTGCTGCTTTAGCATAATGAAAACTTTCTCCAGGTCCTGCAGCCACCAGGATAACACACCTGATAAATTCCTAGAAACAAGACTTGTGCCTTCCGATCCATTTGGGGTTACCACCTACCACACCTAAGGGAAAAGAAGTGCTAAAAGTGCTGGCAGGGACTAGGATTTAGCTTTGATTTGTGCAGCCTCTGGCACCAACAAACAGCATCAGTAGTGACTTTCACAAACCCATTACTCAGGGATGGGGTATCTCTGGGGTGGCAAACCCTCTGGCTGCAAAGGATGAGCGGCCTCAGTCCTACAGATTTCCAGCTATCCAGTGATGTCTTGTCCTCCCCAGGAGGGCGGAGATGAGAGCCCTTGGCTGTTTGTGGAGCTGATGTAGGCTCCAGCTCTAAGGGAACTGGTCTCTGCTACATTAATTTCTGTCTCTTGTTAATCGTCTTTTTCTGAACACTTCCCACCGATCCCTCTACTAGGTCTCAGTCACTCATCACCATGTCACCTGAGGCATCTCTGAAGTTCCTCCTATCTAAGGGCAGACAGGTGAGTTGCACATATCAGTCCTGAAAACTAATACCCTAGAGCAATTTGCTTTACTACCAGTTTGTCACCATTATCTTTCCTGTTACACTTAACTAACATTTTTGACACAGCTTGCAGTTCTGGAGAAACTAAGTGTATGGGCACAATCCAGTCTAAGAAATCAGAGCCTAGGAGAGCCTGAAAAATAGCAAATACAGATCTAATCAATGAATAGCTCTTAATCCCAAGAGTGTTTCCATTTCCATGAAAATACCTCAAAAGAGTAAGGTTTCAGGCAGTTCCTTAACACTTACCTGTTTCCAGATCCTGAACTGAGATTGGCTGGGTTCCTCACTCCCTAAGATTTTATACAGAACATATGAATGTTCCTTTAAAGGCCTCTCAGATTGTATAGGTCAGTGTCATGTCTCATCCAAAAAAGCTAACACAGAGTTAAACTGGAGCTTTGCAAAGGGAAATAATTTACAATGGACACAACAGGAATACTCTTCAAGAAAAGAGCAAACTTAGGTGACTGTGCCCCACCATGGGCTTCGGGGGATTTTTTGTGAGCCGAGGTTCCAGTATTGCCTTAAGTGCTGTTCGCTGGACACTGTAACATCTAAGAAAGATCTTTTCTGCCTCTGCTGTCCTGAGATGGCTCCCAGGCTGAGAATCAGCAGCTCTGGTCACTGCATTCCAGGTTTACACCTGAGATAAAAACACTGAATTCCAACAGCAACGGCAGAGTCTGTGGGGCAGAGAGAAGCTCTCCGTCAGAAATTCAGAAGGAAGAGGAGGTCCATAAGGAAAACTACTAGTTGTAGTAGCTACGAGTTGTAGTTTTTCAAGATACAAAGTTCTGCCTCTGACCTTTGGAGAAACTCTTCAACTGCATTATGATGTAGCTGTGAAGGAATGCAAGGCTCCTTCCTCTGTGTCCTTATCTTCCATGTAACTAGAGAAGTGCTCTCCCAGCACCAGACATTTGGCTGGCTGCTGCCAGTCTGTCCTCAGCTGTTCTCCTTTCACTGAGGGGAATGGGGAGTGCAGTGTGTGCAGCAGAGAACCTTAAACACATTGCCTTGGAGAAGACTAAATCACTTTAATGGTGGGCTTCAATATTTTGAGGATACTGTGTGCGCTTTTACTCCAGGAATGAAGCACAGCCCTCCCTGCATTCAGCTGGTTGAGAAACAATCCCAGGATGGGTCCAGGGCTGAAGTTACTGAGGGAGAGCTGCTCCTCTCTGAGTGCTCACTGTGCCCTCCTGGTACAAGGACAAGGGTGTACCAGAGGTTCACCTTACTCCAGCATGTCCCTTTTCTGCTTACAGTGGAAATCACGCTCTGTGCTCCTGTCACCTGCTGAGGCTCCAAGGAGCAGCCAGGCTCCCTGGTTCTGGTCAACAAGCTGTTATCTTAGGAAATGTGGATGCAGTTTTAAAGCTGAGTCAGCAACAGAAGCTGAATAATTTAAAACCTTAGCAATTCTGCTACTGCTGCCCAGATGATGGAAGGTACTCGGATTCACACAAGGAAAGAACTGGGATGAAACACAGTGCTGCTGTCAGGCTGCATCCTCCTGTTAACAGAGAGCAGCAGTGATGTCGGCATAAACAAGCAAGTAACAATGCTCTGCAGTGCTGAACTAGACACTGTGTGGCTGAGAGCAGGCTGTCCTCTGAGCACAGCAAGCCTGAGGCTTGCCTTCCTGTGGCATTTGAGGTTTCTGGCACGGTGATCCATAACTTCAGAGGAAGTCCATAGGAGCTGCTGATGCCTCACCTCTCAGGTAGCTAATCCCTCAGCTTCCAAAGTCCTGTAATCATCAGCCATGAGCAGACAGAGGAAACATGTGAAAGGTCCACACTGACACCTGCTCTACAGTTTTCCGTCAGACCAGGAGCTATGCAATGTTATGTGGTGGGAGGGGGACAAAGATTTGCTATGCACAGATCTTCCAGCCATTACTCTCTCCCTAGATGCCTCTCCATCTCCTTAATTCCTGGGGGAGTGAAGGAAGAAGCCGATTTACAAGTATTTCCCCCTACATCATTCTGAAAACCAGCACCCAGAAGCACAGAACAAATGGAAACTTGCAAGAAGTGCGATGGATTGGGTTTGCAAAGCTCAGCAGCTAATAGACATCAGAGATCTCTCCTCATCATAGCCCTGGTGTAAGAAACTGTTCTATAGCCACCCATCAGTTCATAACTATCTGAACTGTGAGATTCCCAAGGGAAATCCAGAAATACAAACTGAATAGATGTTCTTTGGGTTGTTTCTTGAACTGTGCGCTGCTGCATCCAAAAGCATGATTTTGGAGATGAAGCAGCTGGCTCTCTTACTCCATGAGACAACTGCCTTGTGCCAGCATAACCACAGTTTAGTTCCCGGAGAGGAAGCAGTCTGAGTCCCAAATGTGGACTTTTAGGCAGCCCTTTGCCCCTCCCCGCATACATACTGAGCAGATAGACAGCTTCATGGCATGTGCCCCTCTGGCATCTTAAGATATGAGTCATAAAGGTGTTCTTTTTGTTCATCATTTGGATGAGCCAGGCAATGCAATTGAAAATTTCATCACACCGTTTTATCTTATTTATCTTATTTATACACATTCAGGCACAAAAACTGAGGAAGTCAGAGTCACATGAAAGAGTTGCAGAGCTCCCAAAGGTATGGAATATTCATGGCCCATTGTTTAGGCTATGGCTTAGTTCTGTGCTATCCTGGCTGCAAAGTTTTCTGCAGATAGAAAGCATTGAGCAACCTCTGCATTCAGCTTTCCTATCCAGTGGACAAGAACACATCTTACGCACAGGATGAACATCCACTGTTTTTCCTCCTTTTAGAGACCAGGGAGTTCTGAGAGCAAAAAGCATACCCTAATTCAGCCTGAATCTGAAAAATCCCAGTTCTGGGAAATCAGAGTTTGGCATTATGCCCATAATATAGGCCAAGGGCAAATCTCTTCTTAATTACTGCTTACGGTGCAGATTTCTGCTTTCGCTCAGGCAGGTACCAATCTGAAAGATGTAACGAGACCCTTATTAGGCTGCAGTTAATCCACTCCAGCTATTGATCCTTTTGGATCCACTGATCCTGCTGTCACTGCAAGATTACAGATCCACTGAGATGCCTAAATGTTGTGCCTGTTTGGGGATCTCAAGATGGAGAGCTATCCAGCACTTGGCTGCAGTGCATGCCTGGAGGCAGCGCAGACTGACCTCCTGTGAGAGCAGATGATGCGTAGTCTCCGCCTGGCAGGCTGTACTCTGCTCCTCTTGGAAAGAAACCTTTTGCTCTGCTGCTAAGCATCACGCAGGAGAGCAAGAACCAAGATCTCACCCCACACTTTCAACGTACCTTTATTCTCAGCAGCCACCTGCAGCGTACCTAGATGCCATGGTCTGCAGCAGGATCTTCTGGTTCAGTCATGTTTTTACTATTTCCCAGACTATAACTGAAGCGCTTCATATGTGACTATCTGAGCTCAAGGCCATGAATTAAACCACCACAGGAAGTTGCAAATGAAGGAAGCAGTCAGAGAAATTTTCATGCTCAGCCCCATATGTCTACTGACTGCACCCCTTGCCATTGGCAGGAGCCGGTGTCAGCGGTGTCTCGGTGGGCAAGGCACACACAGCTTCTCTACCTGCAGTGCCCTGGCTCAGAGAAAGGCAGTTTCTGGAAAGGTGGAGCAGCTGACTAAGCAGCTTCTTCCCTCCACCAAGAAAGCCACTCAGAGCAATAATCCAGCTCCTTAGTGTCTGTGCATGACACGACAGCACAACAAATGCTGCAATATCAACAGGCCCCAAAGACACAAGTGTTAGCAGAGAGCAGCTCTGCAACACGTTTCCAGCCTATCAACCCTGCTGTCCTTGCTCTTCCTGAAGGCTTAATCCAAGCCTTCCGAACTGAAATGTTAATGCCCTGAGGTCTGGAGTGCAACTGCACATTCCTGTACAGGTAGCCAAGAGCTTGGGAGACTGTGCCTTTGTTCATCACCTTGCTGAGCAAGTAAAGGAGCCAAATGCTTTCTTGGATGCATATCCATCCATGTTCTGATGACTACATGCAACTTTTTGTCCCAATCAGCTCTTCCAGATACCACTGATTCATTTGTTTTTAAGCACCCTTGGCATACCTGGACAACCAAATATGAACATCACAGCAAGAACAGCCCACGCCGCTGCATCCCGCTCATAGTAAAACACCCTGCATCTTTCTCTGGTTACTACAATGCTCTGAAGAATACTTTGGCAGATCTGCAGAAAATCTGCTTGAAACCTATAGGTTCCATTTGAGGGTAATTAATGAATGATTCAGAAGAGATGTGCACATTTCTGTTGTATGCCCACAGCCCTGCTCTCACAGATCAGCATTCAAGATGATTTCATTGCACAGTAGCTTTTCCTGAGGTGTAATTCAATTACATAAGATGCCTCTGGATGAAAGAAGCAGAATCCCAGAGTCCCAGAAACACTCACTCACACTACTTTGGAAAGCGAGCAGTTCTGCAGAACAGGAGTGAGGATAGAGCTCCACTGACCTAGCAGAGCTAATGGGAGTCTCACTGTTTTTCTAAAATTGAAGGGTATCAACTATTTTATTCCTCCCAGTGGACCTTTTTCACTGATTGTCTGCAGCATCAGCACTTTTCCCTGGCCTCAGCAGTAAAAATGTGGGAGCAAAGCCTCTCTGGAACCTGCCCCTCAAAGCTCTCTCAACTACCATACAGGAGATACGGGGGTGTTTACTGCTGGAAGTGAACTTTCCTTGCCGCCTGCAAAACACCAGTGCTACTGCTGCTCTTCACAGCCTAGATGAATCCTTCTTTAGAGAATGGAATCTGAATAAACCACACTCTCTCCAGCTCTGCTCTTAAAATTGCCCACCACACACCTGCAACCTGAAATCTCCCAGCAGGACAAAGCTTCCAGCGGTAACCATCACTACAGCACAGGTACAGACAGGGCTGGACAGCCCTGGACATATCCACTGTGCACTTTGCAACACAGCAGCCATGAACCAGACCCAATATATCTGCAACACCTTCACAATGGCTCATTTACCAACTTCTTAGAATAACATAAGACACTACAGGGAGAATGATGGCCCCCCGTGCTGCTGTGCTCAATGTACCTCTATCAGTGTTAAACCCTACATGCCACACAGGGCTTTTCCAACATCTCTCACACAAACCTACCCTATGACCCTCACTTGGGCAACTCGTGTAGTCACAAAACTCCCAAAGTTTCCCTAACCCAGTCCCCACCATTCCTCCCCCCATGTACTGGAAAAAACGCAGCTGCACAGTGTGGGGCGCTTCGAACACCACACTGAGGCCAAAGAAAATAGGGGAGATTCTTCACATAAATCACTTAACAAATTATTTACTGTTCTTCAAATTTCATCCAAATCCTGGAAAACAAGCTCTGCGCTCCTGGAACAGCAGCTTTTTTTTCCTGTCAATATCAGGCAAATGCTTTTGACCTCACCAGCAGGATTGTGGGGCTATTTGCTGGCTCAGCCCAGACAGTAACGTGAATCAGAGACTAAATTCTGTATTTCACTTGAGAGAAAAAGATCAGGGATCACCATTGTCAGTAAAGTGCTCTCTGAACAGCCTCAAGAGTTGGATATTGGAAGCCTGATATGGCAAGGACCTCCTGGTACAGGCACTACATATCTAATCTCCAAAAGAAACCAGAGGTCAAGTTCAGAGAAAGGCACAACAATTATGAGAAAAGATGGAGGAATCCCAACGATACAGAAACTTATACATCACACACAAACTCACATAACCCTTCTTAGCCAAGGAGTCAAACAGGGCTCTGCAAAGCTGGTCCCTCTGGGGCCTTTCCCAAGCAGCCTGCTTGGTGTTCACGCTTGCCCTGCAGCCTAATGTGCCTACAAGAGTATACATCTAGAGATGGGAACAAGCTTTCAGATTTCTGGGCACACTGCCTTTGTCCACATCCCCCCTTACTACCCCAGGCAGGATTCAGACCTTTTGCAGTTTATTGCAGAGAGATCACACATCAGACAGACCAGGACGTGTCCTGAAGTCCCCTTGCTGTGGGGAGTTCAGGACAGCAGGCGTGGGTCTTGTAGTCACGCTTGCCTGAAATCTCCTCTGGCTGAGGCATTTAGTGAGTCTAATTCAGCATCAGAGGCTAAGCGAGCTCCCCAGAGCATCAGTATTGCCAGTCTGAGGCCCTTCCAACTGCTCTAGCAAGCACATTAGGCTTTCCTACCCAGAAGGGTGTGGAGTAGCAGCAAGGACACAGCAGCATCACAGGAGGCACCCTGAACACATCTGTTCATTCCCCTTCACTGCTCTCCCAGCTGTGAGATGATGTCAGCATGGCAATGGGGAGCAGGCTGCTCTCAGGGCTGGCAGGAGCTGGTCCCTGTGCTCAGCCCATCCTTCCAGAATGCGCTGAAACCCACTGGCCTGGCATCAGCTTGTAAGCCTCGCTGAGAGCCGCTCCAGTGCTGCTGGTCAATGAAGGGAGCCTGAAAGGAGGGTGGCAAGGAAGGACATCACACACTCCCTCACAATTTAATCTGGTCCTGAGCCGGCAGAATAGTACAGACTGAAGATACTCACTCAGCTACCCACGTTTTGCCCAGTGAAGTTGTGGATGCCCTGTCATTGGAAGTGTTCAAGGTCAGGTTGGATGCGACTTTGAGCAACTCAGCTTAGTGAAAGATGTCCCTACCCATGGCAGGGGTGGTTGGAGTAGACGATCTTTAAAGGTTCCTTCCAACCCAAACCATTCTATGATTCCATTATTTTAGAGACAGGGAACCAAAGCACAGGTGGAAGCAAAAGGGAGTAAGAATGGGACCAGAGAATAGTCACCAGCTTACCCTGATCTAAACCCTGGAAAACTTGTGCATGTCAGCAGTGGATGACAACGCTTGCTTTCAGTCCAGCATCCAATTCTGCATTGCAGAACAGAACTAGGCAGAGCTTAGGGAATAGGCACTGGCAAGTGATCGTGCAGGCGGCAGTGAAGAACCCCAAAGTGCTCCTATGAATCCACGCTACAGCAGGAATCAGGTTTTGTTCTCCCATAGATCTCCTGCAGCCTGGCAGCAAAATCAGCTCAGAGTTACCTCAGGGTAAATGCACAAAGAGAAAATGGAATATATTATAATGATTTTTATGGTCTTTGCTCCACTTCTGTCAACAACATCCTTTCTCCTGCCTTCCTGCGTCTCTGATGTGCACCCCAGCTCCTCTGTCTTGCACCTGCGGGCACAGGTCAGAACTGTGACACCGTAAATACAGTCTGGGAAAATCCTGTGACAGGCTGCAATAAGGGGTTCCTGAGAGTGGACCTCTGCACACACCGACCAGACATATCCCAGATCCTCAGTTAGACCTTCTGCAAGAAATTGCTATTGAAAAAGTCCAATTATGCCCTAAGACAAGACTATTTTATAGGCCACAGCTACAGCTCTGGAAGCCCTCTGGAGACAGGAACTTTGCCTGATTCTCAGAAACAGGCAATGGAAGTACACTGGTTTTGTACTTGTCATAGAACCATAGAATGGTTTGAGTAAGAAGGTACCTTAAAGATCATCTAGTTCCAACCCCCTCTTACACTTCAAGAGCGTAACTTCAAATATACTACACAGAAAATAGATGCACCTGTTGGAATGTCCCTGCCTGTAGAAGCACTGGGTCCCCAGCCCCATTAGGGAGTCTAGCTGAGCTTTGGGGAAGTGCAGAAGTTAATACTGTGTACGTGGGGGTAATGAAAACAGAAAGCAGATGAGTTTGTAAGTAATTCAGGTGATTGAACAGAAACTTGACATTTCCCACACTCACCACAAACCATGGTACAGCATATTACTACCACCTCATCATCTCCTTTAGCCTGCGGTGGACAGCAGCACTGAGGCCACATGACTGATGTCTGTCTGTGCTGTGGCAGCATATGGAGCAGAAGGGTGCTCAGAATTACCTGCCTGCCTTCATTAGACCACCCACCACCACACCCCAAAAGGACATTTGCTATCTGCATGTCAGAACAAGTCACACACGTGCCCGTTCCCTCAGCAGCCACTGGCTGGAGAAGCCAGGATCACCCAAAATACTCTCAGAACAGCACTGATTTCCCTGGGGCAATTTTGCAGCACATAATAAGCAGGATGGGGCGTTTTTTCAAGGAAACAGCTTGACAAATAGTGAGGGCCAGCAGCAGACCCCTCGATCACACTGCTGCAGCGTGCTGTCCAGCCAGACCGGTGTCTTATTTTCAGTGTTTAAAGCTCAGCATTATGTTCACTCCTGGGAATCCACTGTATCCAGCACGTATGGAACTGCAGGGGACAGAAGCAGCCTCTGGGGTAGAGAAGCAGGCTCACCACAGCACTGTTAGGCACCTATAGAGTCAACACTTGAAGCAGCGTTTGCTGTCTCGGCTCCCTTGAGAGCCAGTGGAGAGAAACAAGCATTTCTAAGGGTATAATTCAGCTGACCTACTTCCACGTGCGGTGCAGCATGGGAAGGGCTCCTTCCTTCTCTCCCGGACTAGAAGGAGCTGAGGTGAGCAGTCCAGATGCAGAGGTCTGCACCACAGTACTCCTAAATTGGGGCAGACCATCCCATCACACGGTAAGAGATCCATATGTCACTGGCAGAGCCAGGTACACTTGTGTCCGTGATGAAACTGGACGTTGGTGTGTGGAGAGCAGTCCTGCTCTGCCCCAACACATCCAGCAACACGATCCCATCCCAGAAACATCCAAATCCTCTCAGCTGCTGCTGCCATGGCAACGCCAGAGAGAGGATCCGCCAGCCTTTGATGTGCTGATCTGTTTAAAGCATGCAAAATGCCATTCAGAAGCTGGGGAGCTGCGTGGAGGAGCACCTGACTGCCCTGAAGATGGAAGATTCTCCAAGGAGCAAGGATTAACGCACACTGGCAGGCACCACCACTGTCTCCTGCCACAGCAAGTCATTACCAGCACGCTGTTGTTTCTGTGCTCCGGCTCACCCACTTAGTGGAGTTTAATATTTAACACCAGACAAGCTGCTGTTTCATGGGGTAGTTTGGGTTATTAATAAAAAATCCCCCTTCCACCCCTCAACGATTCAAAAATAAGATGCTGTTACTCCAGATTATCAGTGCCAGCAGCAAGTGCTGGGAGCTGAGCACCACAAGAGCTGAGCCCCAGAGCAGTTAACGGGGAATTGGGAAGGACTGTTAGAGGCCACAGAAGAGCCAGCAGAGCCAAGTAACATGCAGCATAATGCTGTCCCCATCTCCCACTGCATCAGAGGCAGAGGAGGAGGAAGTAATTCCACATGACAAACAGGCTGTGCAAGCCACAGGAAGGACAGGCTGTTTGATCCCCTCTCCAGCAGCTCAGAGATCCCCTGCATTGCAAGCGCAGGAGGCCTGCATAATTGCTTACCATCAAAGATGAACACTCCTGTAGTATTTAGCACTAGGATTCCCTGAGGCTTTGCAAAAGACACAATGCTGCCAGTGCCAGGAAATGCTGGACACTGACCCTTGTGTACCACGTGCCCTTACTGAGGTACCAGGTTAGGGTTCTGCAGTACAATCCAAGAAGCTCTGAAATGTGAGGGCACAGAGGAAGATGTGAAACATTTGAGGGGGTTTTATGGTAGACTTCTGACAGAATTTGCTTTACAATACGAGACACAGAAACCTCAAGTAGCCTTCTACAGAAAGAACATCCATGTCCTGCACTCTGCCATTTCCACAACCTTAATTTCAAGACTCAGCCTACTCCACAATTGCAAAGTTTTCCCAATATTCAGTCGCCCTCTCGCTACTGGTCCCATACCCAGAGCAAGAGGAGGCAGCCCTTCAGCAGACCACAGAAATGCTATGGAGAACTCCAGGAACTGGAGAAACAGAGGAATGGAAAGAATCAGAATGCAATTACCTGAGAAAGATTTTGGCTGAACAGAGAAGTCAATTCACACATGCGCATACGCACACACTTTCCTGGGAAAAGCATCACAGGATCTTTGACAGCAACTATAGAGGATGCTGGATACTGGGCTCACAAAGGGGATTCCACCTATACCCTTTAGATTTCCTCCTTTTAACTTCTTGGAGTATAGGGGGAGTCTAAGTACCTGCTTTATAGTGAATACTCCAGCTGTGCATGCCTGTGAATGGAATTAAACAGTAAAGAAAATCCTATTAATTATTTCTTTTTTTGGCTTCAAGTTCTTTTCACAAGAAAAGAGGACACATTTTCACCTGACAGCAGCAGGCAGAGGCTGAGAAACGTGATTTGTCCAGGATGCCCACTGTGGCACACTGGTATCATTACAGCTGCTTTGCTGCATTACCTGCTGACCATGTTTTGGAACGTGGGTCTGATGGAAGCCTCCAGCACTGTAGTCTGTTCTCCTATCTCTCTGCAACCCTTAGTATCCTTTCAGAGGCACAACATCCTCAAACAACATGTTTGTATGCATGTTTGCTCATGTTGATCTTTGAAAACAGCCAAAATTAGGTGCTTGTTTTCATGGTTGGGCACCCAAAGAAATTCCTTCAGTCTCTGTTGTTTCCTGGCAGCTCCTAATCACATCACCAGCATGTCATGTACCTCTTAATTTAAACATAAAAATAATATATGCATATTTTCTAGGCACTTTTCATCATTAGACGAGGCTAACATTATCCCAGTAACCTGCTGGCAAAGCTTGGCAGTAAACAGCAGACAGTGCGAGGGTTGAGAGCTAACTGCAGTGGCTGCAGCTCCAGAAAGAGGATAAAACCTGTTACTTTGGGGTCGTTTTTTTTTCTTTCTTTCTTCCAGAAATCTCACAAGAACAATACAGGAAACTCCGAAGCTTCCTCGTCTGCTGAACTCTTTTTTTGCTCCCAGTATGTTACAATAGATTCCTTCTGCCAAGAACAAACTACAGGTTTGTATGTTATTACGAGGCACGCTCCATTCTGCCCCTCTGCGTGCAGTGCTGCATTTATTTCCAGCAAAATGGGCAAAAGACGCCACCTCTGCAGAGACACAGTCTGTTCAGCCTGAAACTCCCAATATGCAACACCCCTTCCCAGTGAGTGGGCCTCATCTCCAAGCTTCATAAGGAAGTTGCTTCACTACTGTGGCCATGAGCAGAGCCTCTAGATCAGCTTATTCCAAGTGTCCTCACAGCACTCTTAGCTCTAAAGCAAAGTGAATTTAGTGAAAAGTGCCAACTCCTCTGCCCAAATATCTGCAATTTACCCACAGTGCCTGTGGCAGAATAAACATCCCTCCTGACCCTCTGCTGCTGCTGATGGTGGTGCCACGTCGAGAGGCCCCATAGGGAGGTGGTGCTGATCCCTGCTGATCACCCTCAGGAGACAGTAAATGCTGCTGCCTCACATTTCAGAGGGAGAGAGGGTGATCTTGTCCACACCTTATTGAGCTGCTGCTGGCCTTGGAGAACTCCTCTGGCAGGTTGGAGAGGAATATCTCATCCTTGGCAGGGATGCGTTCACAAGTTTTGAGAAGGAGCAATGCTGATACAGTACTGATGGGCAGCAGATATTTTACACTTCTACCCTGTGATACTGCAGCTCCTCTTACTGCAATCTCAGCTCCACAGCAGGCTTGACAGGAAGCATTTTTCCCAGAAAGGGGGTGAGCTTGCTGACCATCATGTTGCTCTTTAACAGGAGCATGTTGCTATGCATCAATGCGGTGGCATGTCCAAGCTGCATGTAGAGAGAGCTGCCCTGCCATGCCACGCTCCACTGAGCAATTCTTGCTTGGGCCAAATCCACTGTCGCTGTGAGCTGAGATGATTCTGCCAGGAAAAGAGCTGAAGAATGAAAAACCTTAGAAAATTACATCCTGCAGGCCAAATACAGATCCCATGCAGGCATCTCCTAGAGCTGAAATACCCCCATGCCAAAGACAGCGGCCCACAGATAAAACTTCTGTTTCAGCACTAAAGATGAGAAGCAGAACTATAACACTGCAGCAAAAGCAAGTCCAATATCAATTACCTAAGTTTTCCCTTTCTGAGGACTCTCTACTCCCCATGGCTACTGCTGGCTTGAATAATTTCATCCACTGCAAGGCAAATTGAGGGAGTGAGGAAGGGAGGGAGGGAGGACACAGCTCTCAGGTCTGAGAGGCAGTGCCTGCAGCTAGGTACAGAGAAAGGAGAGCAAGCTGCTGAAGTATCTGAGAAGCCATTGAGTTTAATAGCAGCATGTTTGGAGATGGAAGGGTCAAATGCTTGGAAAGCCTAGTACAGCATTTCCCGCAATACTTGCTCAAGGCAAGGCTCTGAGACCCTGTGTGACCACAGGCTGCTTCAGTGGGAGAGCTGAGCACACAGCTTAGTCCATGTAAGGTGACAGGACAGACACTATCCTCTCCTCTTTCCCAGTATGTCCCTTAAAATAGATGACAGGCCCTCAGAGTACATCCCATGCAGTGCATTAGGATGGCAGGCATCTACACTGCCTCAAGGTCCACGAAAGCGCCAGATGACATGGGGGTAGAACTGGAACGAGATCTAGATGGAGCAGTCACGCTGATAGGGCAGTGTCTTTGCTGTCCATGGCCAGCACAGTGCTGACGAGGGCAGCCCCAGCCAGAAAGGGGCAGCATCTGTCCTGTGTTCAGAGACACCCTCTGCAATTAAGGAAGCACACTATTAAAAGCTGAAACTGTCCTTAACTCACCCCACACCTGTCTCTCTCACTCACCAAAACAGCACATTCTCTTAGCATTTATCTTACTCTTTGCTTTGTGCTGTAATCAGCAAGTCCTGGGAAAGAAAAAATGCTCCCCATTTCAGGCATGGCATCATGACAGAACTAAATGGACTCTGAACACATTATGCATTTCCTGTGGAGTATCTGGAAACCTTAGTTTTCTGGACAAATGACACCATGAAAAAGTGAAAATATCTATTACTCCTTTGCAGAGACCATCAAATTAGTTAAAAATCTAACATAGTTCATACACTGCAAAGGGTTTCAGCACTCTGTTCTCTGCATTTCCCATTTAAAAGGTCCAACATACGCACATGAACGCAGCGTACAAGCCCTGAAAAGTCCTGTCACCACAGTGCAGTGAAGGACCAGAGCCGTCGTTTCTGCTTGTTGTCTTGCTGCAGTACCTTTCTGCTTAAACAGGAGTCTTCTCAGTGACCTGGACACACAGGCACACAAACATGAGCGCACACGCACTCCCTCCTTCCTCCATCTCTGTATAAATATAGAAACCTCGTCTGTTTTCTAAATGCTCTCCCACTGCTGCATTCTCTCCCTCCTCCTCCCAAGACACTTTGGTGAATACCTGCCGCTTTGTTTCTGCTGTAGATTTTTCACTGAGGCTGCAACATTTTGAAGCACAGATTTAACAGTCCCCTATATCTGCAGCCCCTACACAGAAAGGTATGGCTCTGGCTTAATGTTTCACCCTGTCAGCAAAATCTGGTTTGCAAATAGGAAGGAAGCTTGAATTTTGTTGCTGTTTGCAGTGCTGTGGCTCAAAAAATGACAGTTCAGCTGTGAAAGGAAATGTGAATTTTCAGATGGTTCTGCCAAACTGAGCAGTCCCCTCACAGAGAGAAGGTGTCGGGAGCTTCCCTGCACACAGGAGGCTGCCTTCTACTCACCTAAGGTATTAAGAAAGCTGGGGTATCCAATCCAGGCCTAATGTTTTCAGAATCTACCCTCATGGCATTTTGACAGCTGAAGATGAGGACTGCTGGGAGATAGAAGTAGGGCAGGGAACCCAGAAATCTTTGCAATCCTTGACCCATCCTTCCATCACGCCCCCAGCAATGCTGCACCTCTCAAGACCAGCACAGAGAGGGTAGGTTTCTGAAGAACCTTGACATACTTAGACAATTAAAACAAATTAGCATAATTCAGACTAAACTTCTAATTTTAGCACTCTGTAAAGCTGCTTTCCTTTGAGCTCAGATCTAGCTTGCTGTACCTCAGCTTCAGCACACTGACACTGGCTTCCTACTGTGACTAAATTGAGCCCCACAGGCTTTATTATCAAGCCCAGGACTTTCACAAAGGGCACTGTCCTTTGATTCTTATCCTTCTGAAGGAGCTTGCTCCAGACAGGGCTCACTGCCTGAACACAGCTGGGGCAGACACTTTGGCCAAGGCACTGAGGAGAGGACACAGTTTGAAAGAACTTGCTCCTGAAACAGATTTCCGAATGCTGCAAGGTTTCAAATGTTGCTCACCTCATCCCAGTTCCTTGATAACTGGTGGGCTCACCAAGTGCATACAGATGCCACTATTACCTGAGTAATTTAAGAGCCCGCAGAGCAACAGTGCAGACTGGCACCAGCCTCCTCTCAGTGCCTCCTCCCCCATCAGCGAGCCCCTGCAGCAGCAGGGTCTACCCTGACCTGACATCCCTCACATCTCAGATGCCTGTGTTCCGCTCCTGTTCCACCTGCCAGCCACTCCCCCTCCCAGCACCCCGCTGCATTTCCCTCCTGCCTGGAAATGTCATGAAAGGACACAGGCACCAGCTCTAAAATGCCTTGCTAGCTAAGTACTGTACAGGCTGTTCTTTTACAGCTGACTTCAGTATTTGTGGACAACTATTTACTGGGAAAGAGATGGACATTCCAAGTCAAACACGGTTCATTATGTATTTAGCTCACATTATCTGAGAGATGGGGCTCTCTTGGCACCACACCCTGCAAAGGGCAAGGCACACAGTGAAAGGAGAAAAAGGTAAACACCAGAGAGGCACTGCTACCATAGAACTGCTCTGATTTTTCTAGTTCAGAGAGCTCTTGGTCCGTACCCATTGAAACAAACCATGCTCAGACAGAAACTCCTGTAACGTCCCCCCTGTGAAGGAATACCGAGATCAATATAATTTCTGCATTGCCCTTTTCCTTCCTGCACATACACAGGCCATGCACTGTCCTCTGCCATCCCTCTCCCATACTTAATGTAAGCACTAGAAAGAAAATACAAAAGCACAGCTGCTCCCATTATAACCAGTGCTTGCTGCATTGCAACCTAAGAGAAAAATGCTAGAGGGTGATTGTGAGCAGCAGCCAGTAAAATTGGACAGTTTAGCCAAAGGTAAGCTTTAAAGTGTCTTCTTACTGACTCTGTACTGGGGAGATACATAGAGAGATGGCGTGGAACCCGAGTGGGTTTTGAGAAAAAAGCCCCCTTAAAGGCCTCAGATGGCAGAGCAGTACCATACAGCATGGCACTGATGCTTTTTTTAATCCTGACAGCATTTCCATTCATACAGGACTCCAGTGGCAGGTCAGATAAACAGCATCAGAGGAAGTCAGCGTCACACACAGCCCCCGTACTTCCCAACCCAGCCTAAAGGAAGAACTAAATATTTATTAAGCTTCTATGAATCAGAGGTCTGAATATCCTGACAGTGCAGCCAGCTGACGTAATCCTCCCCAAATCCTGATGGGACTCACTTCCCCAACAACCTTGACAGAGCTTGGAGGGTCACAGTTACCTTGTAGTCACACAAAAAAGTTCCACTCTGGCACACTGGGCAGAGGTGGGGTGCAAATCCTCCACAATTGCTCTACCCTTCAGTGCACCAGGTCACCCATAAAGCAGCTCATGCTTTGCCCCAATTTGCCAGCAGCTGTCTATACAAAATATCTTCCCAGCTTTACACGCTGGACACTTAGAGCAGAGAAGATTCAACTTGGTACTGCTGCTCTGAACCCAGCACACATACACAACCCACAAAGATTTAAGATGCACCTTTCACTTGCAAAATCTATTTGAAACCCTACATAATAGCTAGATAGCTAATGATTGAGCCCATTCCCACTCACACAGTTTAATTCTTTGTCTACACTGTCCCTCTGGTTACATTCAGTGTGGCAAAAGCTAAGGCTTCCTTCAGCCTCCATGGCTTTGGCTGCCCTGATATCCCATGCCCCTCCTCCCTGCCGCTGCACAGTAGCATCATGTTCCAGGCAGATGATACCAATTCCTTTGCAGAAAAAGTGCCTCAGACAGAGAGTACTGGAGTCCAGACACCTGATCCTGGCTGCACAAAGCTGCTGCCAGTAGCTGGAGCCTGGCTGGACCATCCGGTGTTCTCATGGCTTCACCTACTGCTGCTCTCCCATAGTCTAAAGGTGCCTTCTTCAGTGCTGGGCCACGTGACAAGCTGCTGAACTTCTCAGGGGAGATGTCTGTATAGTCATTGCTCTTGCAATGCAAGGAGAGACAGCAAGGAGTTTTTGCTGATGGAACTGACAAAACTTGCACCGGAAGACAACAGAAGTTGCAGCTGGAGTTGTTGCTCTCGGAGCAGGCATAGAAAGGAGACAAAGCAGCTTTGTGCTCTAAAACTCTGCAGGTGGTATGATCCTTCCTCTTGCTGAGGAGCTCCAGCTTGCTGGTTAGATACTGGCATAGCTCCCAGCAGCCAGTGAAGTCCTGGGTGGCTGACAGCCATGTCACATCTCTGGCAGGATCTGTTGCCACTGAATGCAAGAATCGAGGTAGCCCAATCCAGCCACTATATCAGGCCAGACATCTATGGGAGGAGTGCACAATAGTGTTCTGAAGTCCAGTTATCCTAGGGATGTTCTAAGCCATCTGCAGCCCGGGTCTGCTGAAATCCTTTACCTTCCTTCTGTCCATCACTCTCTTCTTTGCTGCCCCTCTAAACCCAGCCCAAGCTGAAGGCTGCTTAGTGACAGCCCTTGGAACGGACGGCAGGCAAGCAAAGAGAATAGCCCCAGTGGCTGCTCCCTGGCAGCACTCCAGCAACAATTTCTCACCCCAGTTTCTCATGTGCTTATTGCACAATTCTAACAGAGGTGCCTACATTTTCCATCTCAGGGATCCTAAGCTTGGACTTAAGTTTCATGCTGATACAGTTCATCAGTGAATAGCAGGTAAAGTGAGCTCTTTTAGCTTGCCACACAAGCAGCATAAGCATGGTCACCCTATGTGACCGTTTGATTGTCCTACTAAGGAATCATCTGTCATTGCTCCTCTGTCTGATTGAACTTGTGGCTGCTGTTCCAAGCCAACTTGACTTGTTCTACTTCCCACATTTTCCTGGCTTCCTAAGTAAGCAAAATTTCTTTCATGCTAAAGCATTCTCCTTAAGCATCGTCTACATTGCCTCAGTCTTGTCAGAGCTGCCCATCCAGGATCCAGCCCCTCTCCCAACTCACCTCACACACCTCAGGTTGGAGTTTCTTCTGACAAGTTGATGTCAGAGGGTTATGTTCACATGGATATTCCTTATCCATGCTTGAGAACACAAAGGGGGTCATTCAATCCTCTGTGCTCCCTTCGCCCTTTCCCACCATTTCATTCTAGCTGGTGGAAGAGCTTTCTTTGCCACAGCTCCTGCCAAACACAAACATCTCTCTCTCCCCCCTATTTCAAATACTCTCTCACAAATTTCTTGTCTTCCTTCTCTGAAGCACCCTGCTGGGATGTATGTCAGTGTGTAACAGTCAGCACTAAAAAACTTCCTGCTGCAGCATGCAGAAGAAACACTGCACTGAGCATGGGTGCCAGCCTGTCCTGTGGAGTCAGGAACCCTCAGACTGGTCTGTGTGCTGTGTACAGGAAACAGACAACCAGAAAAAAAGGCACGGAGTTTTATGCAGAGAGTTTCTTATTAGGAATTATTTTCTTGTACTGTTGAAGACTGGATTGTGTGAGATGCTCTACAAATCTGTAACTAGAGATTGTCTTACCCTTGGAGACTTGCAAGGCAAAGAAACTAGACAGGAATGCAGAGAGAAAAGTGGTTTGTTCCTCATTATTCCCCTCCCAAAAAAAAGAAGAAAAAAAAAGTGGTAAATTCAGGCAGCTCTGTCCTCTACTGTTTAGATGTCTGTGCAAAATTTATTCTGAATGTACCAAGAGGATGTATCACATCTTTCCTAATATTAACTTACCATTTAAACACTGATAGCCAATATCATAGGTATTTCCTTCTGATTGTTATTTAATACAGTAGCCACAGTCATGCTGCACACAGACTGCACACGCTCTCATGTGCACTTGAGGAGTTCTTTGGATATTTCTGCCTTTGTTGCTGTTACTGAAGTGCTATAGGTCTTATTTGCTACACAGCAACCTTGGCATCGATGTTTTAGAGGTTCCAGCTTCCTGCTCCGTGAATCCCACACGCCTGCTTGCCAACTGAGGAGCACAGTTTGCCTCTGTGTACTTCTCAGATGAAGGTTTCTGTTCCTCCTCAGGATATGTGGCTGAATTTGGTAACAGAACAAGACAATAGGCAGGCACAGGAAGAGGAGCAGAGGGAGCCAGTGACCCAACAGTGGTTCAGTGGCCAATGCAGGAGTCTTTCAAAAGAGGCCTTTGGCACAGACATGACATGAGGCCCATGCAGACTGAGAGGGCACTGGCAGACACCAAGGCTAACAGAGATGAAACCCACACAACTGCTGCCACAAAATAGAAAGAGAAACTCCAACACATCCCGGTCACCCTCGGCTTGGCCCCCGAGGAGACTTGTACGATAAAGCACTACCACTAGAGACACTCAGGCTCTGGGGCAGGGGAAAAGAATAGAGGATAGTAGCAAAATCTCCTGGTTTGGTGGTTCTTCACACCGGAACTCCTGTAGAGCCCTCTGGCAACATAAGAGACAAGCCGCTTCTTCAGCCTGGAGCAGAAGAGGCCCTGCAGGGAAAAGCTTTGGGCCTGTGTGCAGGAAGCCATTGTCATTAAAGAAGGCAACATTCAACATGAGTGTGGCAGCTGAAAGACTCCACACTCAACTTCCTATTGCTATTTGCAGACTTCACATCTGTCCTGAATGTGCCCACCAGTCTCCTCCTAGTTAGCTGCTCTCTGCAGACACAAGCCTCCTGGGCTGTACTGGTCAGGTGCCCTGGCAATAAGCAAAGCAAACATCTTTGCACCCAGCTTTGGTCCCAAGAGGAATAGGAGGGTGAACAGGCGCTCTGCGCACCCTGACTGCAGTCAGCACAGTGAGAAGCGGGCGTGTGTCCTGGATTCACCACCACTCGGGAAAGGACAGCTCGAGAGCAGCTCCTCCTGAGTGTGCCATACCCCTGCTGATTTCTGCAAGGAGACCTTCTTCAGTGCTCTCCGCGCTGTGACAATCCCAAATAATATACTACAAAAGGCTTGCTCATCACTGTAAGGTCTATGCCACAGACACGGACCCCTCTGGGTGTATTCAGAGATGCTTCTTCAGCTCCCTCACTTGCATCACAGTCTGTCTTGGCAGCAAGTGCAACTTGAGTGTCTCACAAGGAGCTGGTGAGAAGGTGCCCTCTCTAGTATCTTCCACATCAGGAAGTCCAGACACTTTGCAGGTATCTTTGGATCTCCCAACCCATCACCAAGACAGATGTACACTGTGCTTTTTGGGGGTGGTGCAGAAGGGAATAGATGGTTTTCACAAAGACTCACGGAGCGAGCTTTCGTATCAGAAATAGGGATGAATGAAATCTAGGAACTCCAGTGTCCAGGACTTGCCCAGAGAGCCCAGCAGCTGTCCAGCAGTGTGACAGGAAGAATAAAGCCTGAGGGCTGGTGAGCAGTGCCTGTCCCCAGTATCTCAGCAAGACTTTTCTGAAGACTCTCAGGGCACAGCTATTGAGAGGACAAGCAGTAGAGCTCTGCTGTGAGGCTCTTGCTCAGAGTGGGCAGATGGAAGTCTCCAAGTCTTCTGCTAAAGGCAGAGGAGAAGCCTACCTAAGACATCTCTGTATTGCTACCTCTCACATACATCCTTGATTACCCTTGTATTCACCTCTCTCCTCACTGCCTCTCTGCATTGGTGCATGGTACATAACACCCTCAGGCCCTGCTGTGAGAAGAACATTCAGTTCAAGAGGTCTTCAAGGGGCAGCAAAGCTATCTCAGCAACATGCCTGCTCTTTCAGGAAGCTGGCGGCAAGAAAAAAACAGGCAGTGACTTTCCAGAGAGGAGCTACAGCTTGGAACAACTAATGGACCCAAGGCTCCAGCATGTCAGTGTCAGCAGAGGTGAAAGACACCTCTTCTTTCTTCTGACCCCACTCACCTGCTGCCAGCAAGTAACATGCCTTTGCTGGGAGGAATGACCCTGTGTCCCACTCACAAATGTAGCCTGTCCTAAGCAGCAGCAGAGCTCACAGTCCCCTGCACAAAACTGCTTTCTCAGTTAGTGGTCTGCTCCCACTGTACCCCGGTTTCAGTGTTCTGGCAGGTGATGGAGTGAACATCAGAACTGGACCTTCACTAGAGAAAGGGGAGGGGCGGTCTCTTGCTCCTTTTCTCTTCAGACACAGAACAACTCTGGAAAACTGCATGAAGCTAGAAGCCAGTAATTTTATCTCAGAGATCCAATCTGTTACTGGGCTGAGTGAGTCTCTTTAGCTGCCTTGACAAACCCTTCACTTCCTTTCTCCCTTCCCCGAGCTTCTTTATACCCCCTCTCCCTAAACAGTCAGGGCAAACAGCAGATTCATGGTCCTAAAAGTTGTTCTCTATTTGGCAGACTGTTTCTTGTGCTGACTGCACATAAACTTGTACGGGGACCAAACTGCCCCTCTGTCATCTACCTCCCCCCACCCCAAAGGCAAACAACACTTACTGCCATGAGCACAGGCATCTCCACATAGGGCTGCTTGCCCCAGTGCCACTGACCTTTTTCTTTCGGTCCCGAGAGCGGTTCCTGCGCTTGCGATTGGATTCTTCCTTCTCCTTCTGCTCCTGCAGAGCCTGAGCCTCAATATCTTTGATTTTCTTCAGCTGCTTAGCTGCTTGAGCCATGGCTGGTCAGACTGCAGTTCCCTCCAGAGCTCACACCTGCACTTTCCACACAGCAGCCTCCAATTCCTGGCCAAGAAAGTCCTTTCACCTCGCTCAAACACTGTCGACCCAGATGAGCGTGAAATCAGTAATGAGGGGAAAATAGAAAGCAGTCAGCAAGCCCCAAAGGGCAGACAGTGTCTCCAGCTAGTTGCTAGATGGAGCCTGGGACACCTTTATGAAGCATTAATAATCCTAAATCCAGCTGTTCCAGAGGTTCCGTGCACCATTGCAGCAGCCCCTGACTGCACTGGCACATCATGCAGAATCCTCCTTGTGGGACAGGGCTGGTGCTGTGCTCGCTCCCTCACTGTCTCTCCTGCAGCATAAGAAGAGATGCAGGCAGTCAGTCACAGGAAGAAAAATAACTCTCTGCAATTAATGCATGATGACAATAGAGAAGCAGTGAAAAAGATGTCTGATGCATTTCATCCTGACTTCTGGATTCTCTGTAGCAATGCATAAAAGCCCGTAACCTGCATGTAGTCAGGCAGTGGCTTTACCACTGCAGTGCTGCTGAGGCAGGCACATATTCCAGTCTCTCCGATTTTCTTCCTCTCAGTCACTCTGTGCAGCAGCCGCATCACTTGCTCACTCTCTAGGTTATGATTCCAGCTCCTTTCACAGGGAGCTGCATCGCTTAGGAGGCAGGCACCATCTCTGCTCAGAAAACAGTCGATACTGCAAAGGATGTGCCAAGTACCAGAGCAAAGTGCAGATGAACGGCATCCTTTCCTCCTCGCATCTCTCCACTGAGTGAGCAGCAAGGGGAGGGATCTTGGCTGTGAATGGGAGACAGAAAACAAGGGCTCAATCTGCTTTTTGACTACAGAGCATCAGAAAAGTAAACCAGAGACACCAGCTCCTGCCCTTCCAGGCATCACCAGAGTTCAAGTCCTCTCTGATGATCCCCAGCCAAGGCTCCTGGACAGTCAGCCACTATTTCTGCACAAACAATCACACATTTCACCTGCAGCTGTCTGCCAAAAGCACACCCAATTCCATGTTGGAATCCAGGGGTCAGGCCTGGAGGTGTAACTTTGGCTCCTGCACACGGCACCAGTGTGTGAGTGGGCCAGGAGAAAACTGGTGTGGACTCTGGTGGTAACCATAAAATAACCTACAGCAAAGTGTGCTTTACTGTTCAGGTACTTCTGAGTAGACCTGCCCTGATCAGCTCAATTTTTGTCCCTCAGAAAAACTGCCCCGTATGTGCAAACTTGTGGGCAAAGCAATGGGAAAATTATCCACCTAGAGGGACACCCTGCACACGCTGCACTTTTCTGGCACAGTCCTCCCAGTTCTAGACAGAAAGGGTCCCTTTTGTGTCAAAAGATGGTGAAACAGGGATTAACGTCCATTTCTCAGCAACTACTTGACAATCACAGGCTATTTAGACTGGCAAGCTGAGATGCAGACTCAACTGTACAGACACTATAGGTCACTTTTCTGTCTGAGTAAGTTTTTCTGCATTTCTTTTCCTTTTGAAGCTCCTCCAATTCTTTTGCTTCACCCACAGACAAAGGAGGGTGCTAAAAACAGGAAAAAGAGCAGTGTATGACATAGTTTTTAAAGATTGTGATGACTGAGAATAAAATATGAAGAATAGGAAATCATCATATTTTACAAGGCTTTTCCAAGGACAGCTTTAGTTCTGTGTACTGTACCCACATGAGGAAAATAATACACTCAAGTCTAGATACAGCTGCACATCTTCATATAGCAACGTCCTATGAACGCTCAAGGAAAAAAAATTATGAAATTAAATACAAGCTGCATAATGAAAGGCTCCACACACAGGAAGTGCCAGGAGCACAGCTGCACTAGGGATCCTAACTGTGCCTCTTCCACAGGAGCACTCTGCAGACCAAATGAGGCAGAGGCCAAACATATAAAAAAAAAAAAAAAAAAAATTACCTGTGGTCATCATCAGGCACACAGGAAGCAAAATAGTTGTCACAATTAACCATAATGTGCTGGGAGCTCCTCGCTTCTGCATGTTTGACTTTGCATCCTAAACTAGCTCTCTGCTGGTTTAGAATTCTTTCTGAGGAAATTCCTCATTTTTCAAAACAGTGAACTTGGGAATGAAACCAAGTTTTGCTACACACACCAGCACCAGTCACCATCAGATGCACTCTCTGGTGTTTGCACAGCCACCTCGCAGTGCTGTGGGGCACGCTGAGCTCCAAGCATGGCTGGCAAGGCTGTGGGGATGCGCTGCTCTGACTTTGCATCTCATCCTTGACACGAGTCCTGCCTTCCAGGTTCCAAGCCTTAAGCTGGGTCAGACTTCAGCAGCCCCTCTGTGTGGCAGGGTCTGCACACTTCTGCTCAAGGGCTGTGCTACACTCCAGACTTTGGCACAGACATCCTTTTTTTCTTGATGTCAACAAAGCATCGGCTCTATACGCAGCTAAATGGCATCAGGCAGTGGCAGCACACTCAGTCTCTGCTTGTACGCCTGCAGGACACTGCCTCTTCTGACAAACAGATCCCTGATAACTCCTTATCCTCCAGAACAGAGTGAGCACAGGGCAAGCACAGTGATCATCAAGGGAGAGCTGGGATATGAAGGCATGAAATGCTTATAGCAGGTCTGGAAGGAATCTCTCAAGTACTGGCAGGCTGACAATTTAAGAACCACAGAATTGTACCAGGATTGTCTGCACTTTAGGTGATCCTGCTTGAGAAGGTGTTGGACTAGATGACTACCAGAGGTACTTTCCAACCTGAATCATTCTGCCATTCTGCGGTACATGAAGGGGCAGCACATACTAGCACAGAATCTCCAGACTAGAAGAAAGGTGGTAAAGAAACACAGAAAACTGTCACTAGTATAGATAATGTGCAGAATAATAATTACAAAAAAAATCATTATTTCACACAAAAAAAGAATCAGAGGCAGCATGGCTGAGGGAGCTGGGTCTCTTTAGCTTGGAGAAGAGGAGATTGAGGGGAGACCTCATTAATGCTTATAAATATGTTAAGGGCGAATGTCACGAGGATGGAGCCAGGCTCTTCTCAGTGATGCCCAATGACAGGACAAGGGGTAATGGGTACAGGCTGGAACACAGGAGGTTCCGCTTAAACTTTAGAAGGAACTTCTTTCCAGTGAGGGTGACAGAGCACTGGAACAGGCTGCCCAGGGAGGTTGTGGAGTCTCCTTCTCTGGAGACATTCAAGACCCACCTGGACGCCTTTCTGTGTGATGTCATTTAGGGTTCCTGCTCTGGCAGGGGGATTGGACTTGATGATCCTTCGAGGTCCCTTCCAATCCCTAACATTCTGTGATTCTGTGTGATATGTTTGAAATAACTAAAACCTCCCACATTTTTTTCTACTCAACATAAATAGGAACTGTGGAATTCACTGCTATGGGATGCTATGAGTATCAAGCCATACATCAGTTAGATAAATTTGGGAAGGATGGATCCACCACAGACTGTTAAGCATGATGTTTTGGGCCCTGTTTCCTTCTCTGGAGGGCCTTAAAGCACAGCTTGGACAGCACGCTGGGAAGGGATGCCAAAGGGAAGGTGAGATGCAGAGAACTTTTGGAAAAACCCTTCCTGGCCATTGGAAGAGGTTTTATCTTAAACCCTCTTCCGTGTTGCCCTCTGCATTACTGCATGACTGATCATGACTGGAAAACCACTAGTCATGCGAATGTCAAAATACCCATAGTCCCTGCCTTCCCACAAGGCAATTATCTAGCAAGAGTCTGGACAGCCCCAGGTTCAGATTCCATCTGTAAATCAGAGAGATTATTGATCTAATACCTTTTAGGTACACCCTGAAGGGCATTGAAAGCATCATCTGCTGTCCCCAGAGAAGGAGGGTGCACTTGAGCAGATTAATTTCTTTTACCAGTGCAGCTGAGAGGGATACCTATGCTCTTCCAAGGCCAGAAATGTCTCCCTGTTCAAACTCATTTTCCTCACCACCTTATCAGGAGTTAACATCGTATTCTTCAGATCCTGACTAGGGCACAGTGATCCACGGCTGTACCGTCAGTGCCTCCAGACAGTGCTACCCCATAACATCACAATTCTCTTTCTACCTTCCTCCTGCACCAACATTTGCTGCTCGGACTCACCAAGCCCTGTGCAGTGTTTGTGGTGCAGGTTCTTGAGGACAGAAGTCGTTTCCTAGCAGATCAAAATGCCTGTCTCACAGCTGGATAGAGAGATGATCAAGGATGTCCGTGATGGCCTCTAAAGACACTGCTTTTTTCAGTGTTCTCCTTTAGTCTGCAGTCTTTTAACCATCACCTGCTGACCCCTTGCTGTATATGCCAGGCACTTCTGATCACCTTCTGAGGATCAAATTCTGCAGTTTGCTTTGGTCTCAAGAGCATGCTCACTAACACAAACCAAAGGAGGACAAGGGCACTCCTAAAGCAACTGCAGTCTTGCCAGTTTCAAACTGCGGAAGATTTTTATCAGAAGCGTCTTGAACCCGCTGCTCTGGATGACAGCCCCTCCCAACAAGACCGACGGAAGTCCCGGCTCAGGCAATCTGCTGCCCAGTAACAATTCAGTTCTCCCTATGTGACACTCTCTTCCCTTTCCCCTCAAGATACCAGGGAATATTTCACCCCCATCAAACTCTAGGTCACCAGCTATTGTCCTGTTACAGCCCTGGCTGTTAGCATCTGAAGTTATATTTAGCTCTCTAACTTGAGGGGGAGTGTCTTGCCTGCTAAACAGTCTTTGGAGTCAGTGGTGGTTAGTTTTGAAACATTTGTCTTGAATTTTGACAGCATGATTGAAAAGTCTGAGCTACCTGTAATCAGGTGTCTCTGCCACACACATAAGATTGTCCTGTGCAGGGGCTTATGCTTGGGATGTTCCAAGTTATGAAGCACTTGGCCTATGATTATTGATATCAAGCTTGTGTGTGCTGTAGGCATATGGTCAGTAGAAAGACACCCTAGAGATCTGCTGTACATGAAGAGAAGCTCATTTTCTTCACCATTTGTGCTATTTCAGCAAGGACTCAGAACAGGACAAGCGGCAAATGGACTTAGTAGACTTAGCTCACCATATCGTTTTTTTTGTCTAACAGTAATTTTTCTCTTCTTTGGAGAAGTTGTTTGGGAAATATCTGGAAGAGTAGATGTGTCATATCTTGTTGCTGCTTGTTCCTATGAGATAAAATGGGGGAACAGAGGATGACAGAACTTCAGTAGACTTCCTCCTTTACCTGAAAGGCACCACGTGCATATAGTAGCCAGTGTGTTAGTAGGAAAGAAACTTTTCAAGAACTTATTTAATTATGTGGCACAAAGCACCATATTTATCACTTTTTCCTTGAAAACAGATTATTTGTACTGCGATAACTCTCTGGTAACTCAATCACCGGTTGGGTTTCTACCATGTGACACAAATGACAAACACACCGACAACAGAGTCCTGTTCCAGATAGTTCACAGGGTAAAGTATTTGGCAAGGGAAAACAAATAAATACTGATGGGGGAGCCTTTAGAAAATAAATCACACAAAATGAACAAGGTCACTATGTGCCAATTCCACATAGAGAGCTGTCCTCCAGAATAGCACCTCCTATAAGGAAGGAAGCACAAAAACAAATCCCTGACTCTATCTGTAAGGTACTGCAGTTGCTCCAAGAGATTAAACATGTAGCTGGAGTCCTGCCATGCTCCAGGTGAAGACCAATGTTTAGTGAAGTTGCTGAGATTCTCTGTATGAGGGGCAAAAAGATTTTACATTGTAAACTCAATTTCAGGCAGCTATTTTTAGGTAAATTATTCTGGCTGACAAGATGTGAGGATAAAAGATGCTGCAGGCCCCACCTTAGCTGCTATAAACTTAGTCTGCTTCAGTCTATTGGCATTCTTCTATCACTGCACATAGGATCTCAGCAAGGAGCTCACTCCCTGAGTTGGGAATCTAATTAAGATGATTCTGTTCTTTTTAGCATTTTCTTAATTATCTCACTGATGAGCTTTCAGAACTGTCAGACCCCTTTAAGATCATTCTTCTTTCAGGCTCTTTCAAAGCCACAACCCTGCTCTCCCAGGATGTTGCTGTGGGTTGCATTCAAACTCTTCCCTCCATCTTTAGAGTTAGTAACAGACATTTTGGTCGATAAATCAACTAATTTAGACCAAACCTGACAGTGCTGAATGGAACAACTCTCACCATATCCACAGTAAGATCTCTGGCTGTGGTAATGCTGATCCTGCAGCAGCAGGATAGTTCCTTTGTGCTAGCAGGTACTATAATTTGGAGCCAGGCCGTCAGACGGAGACTTTGAATTGCCCTACTTGTCAGTTTATGATACAAGCATTTTACTAGAACATAACTGTATGCTGTTATTTCAAGGAAGTGATTTGCTGTGACCATTTCAAATTCTAGTTCTCTAAAGCAGCAGAATTACACTCTAGTCTAATCACTCTGCACATTAATTCTGGAAGTCAAAGCCATTTTGAATTGCAGGAGGACTTGCCACTGTTCTCACCTGGTATTTTACTTTTAAAACCCATATTGTATCCTAAAAATGGGAGATGTTTCTGAAAATTGTTAATAAATAAAAGCTAATTCCAACAGTGCTGCTGTTAGGTAACAATTCAAGCTGAATACACTATAGTGATCAAATAAAATCTGTTAAATTCATTGTATCCAGAAAATAAAAAGCAAAACTCAAAAGATCCCAAGCCACAACCGTTTAAGTATGGTAAAAAACAGGGCATATTGGGGTGGCACCCACCACCTCGTAACTTTGCTATTGGACAGTGTGAAAGCTTCGTTTAATCAATGGCTTTAAAAAAAAAATAAAGGTAAGCTATGAGTAACTGAACACAGCTCTGTCACAGAACCGTTAATTCAGTCTTGACCCCAGCACTGACTGCGGGAAACTAACACACATAGATGTGAACGCACAGGATGCGTATCCACCGAGATCCTGATGATTCTTACCTGTAACACCGCCGATGTACTCACTGTAATTCACAAGTGATTAAAGCAGTGAAAACCTTAATCACAGGTCACCCTGTCTCCCTCTCCTTCACGCCTGGATAACCTAAAAACTGCTATGATAATAAATGAATGAATCACCCAGGAGTGCCCCTGTGTGACAAACTTCTATCTGTAACTCGACATGTTTGACCTGGAAATGCAGGTGCCTCAACAGAACGACGATAGCGAGTCCAAGGAAAAGCGTTACCAGTTTAAAGGAAATGCAGCCTTATCCTCACATCACACCGACTTACACTCCACCTTTTGAGGCCTGGAGTGAGGAAAAGCGCGCCACACAATTTCACTAGCTCCTTGTCGTTTATTTACGACGCGCAAACACAGTTTGCTCACTTGGAGACAGGCTCGTGGCAGCATCTCCGCGGAGGAGCCTCGGGAAGGCTCCTGCCGCTCCTCGGCCCCGCTTCCCGCGGCCTCCGCGCCCCGGCGCCGCCGCTCANNNATCCCGGTCCCGATCCCGAGAGGGAGGAGAGAGCGGCGGGGCGCGGGGCGACGCTTCCAAGGCACGTTGCCGGATTTTAAGCGCACGAACCGAACCTCAACCGATGGTACAAAAACCAGGCGAGGCGCCCGGGGCAGCCCTGGCGGAAAGGCGCTGAAAGGCGATGATTTCTGCAGAAGCTTTCAAGTTTTAATCTTTGTTTTGAAGCGGTAGATAAAAATTAACATGGACAGAGGCCGTGTAGGTAAAGCCCCTGTACCACCTCACCTGTCTTCCAGATCAAAAGGCCAACAGGGAATCCTACAGCCCAGACCAAGGATCGGTGACAGGAGTTCACTGCCGAAATGACAGGGGAGGGAGGGGAAAAAAAAAAAAAAAAAATCCACATGCACAACTGACATCCAAAATGGCTCAACATAATTTATTTTTTATGTTAAAATGTACAGAGTTCTTTTGAAAGTACTTGCTAGAAAGGGGAAAAAAAAGTGATATTACATACAAGGAGAGGAAGGGAGACCATCCAGCCAGGAGCGTATGACATGGAGAATTACAAAGGCATCTAGGTACCCCTTCCCCTTAGCTTACAAGTCACCATGAACAAAGTACAAAGAGGTTACAAAACAGGAAAAGCAAATATAAACAGACAGGAATAGACTCAGCTTCATTTGTACATGCGGCTTTTAGAGGCATCTGGAGCTCCTATTCACACACTCTAGAGATCTCTTTAAAGAGAATTTTTATCTTTCTTAAAATAGTTTTTAATATTCTACAACAAAGATAAAAAATTTTAAAGATGGAATGAAATGAAAAAGCTCTTATTTTTAAAAGGCATCAAAGTCACTAACAGTGAGATTTTTTAATTTCTTTTAGAAGATTACCCAAGTTATCTTGCTAAAAATACNAAGATCTAGGAAGGAGAGGGCAGCACAGTGCGCTTTCTACACGGGTTACTTGGAACTGGAATAGTATGTACAGAGAAATGGGGTCCTACACAGCCTTGTACATGCTCAAAACTAAACAGAAATAAAAAGTGGAAGTCCTTTGAGTTCTGCTTTTTATGGTTAGCAGTTACTGGAGGAAAGTCCATTTTAGTGCATCTGAAGAAACCCCAACTTTCTTTTAGAGTCTTTTGGTTTAAAAACAAAACGAAATTAGTCTTGTTAATGTGTCTGCATTTCTACTTCATATACAATAAAAAAAGAACTTTACATTACAGGGTGTCCCTTTTTTTTTTTTTTTCCTCCTAATTGGGTGACTTCCCAGCAGAGAACCCANAACATAATTTATTTTTTATGTTAAAATGTACAGAGTTCTTTTGAAAGTACTTGCTAGAAAGGGGAAAAAAAAGTGATATTACATACAAGGAGAGGAAGGGAGACCATCCAGCCAGGAGCGTATGACATGGAGAATTACAAAGGCATCTAGGTACCCCTTCCCCTTAGCTTACAAGTCACCATGAACAAAGTACAAAGAGGTTACAAAACAGGAAAAGCAAATATAAACAGACAGGAATAGACTCAGCTTCATTTGTACATGCGGCTTTTAGAGGCATCTGGAGCTCCTATTCACACACTCTAGAGATCTCTTTAAAGAGAATTTTTATCTTTCTTAAAATAGTTTTTAATATTCTACAACAAAGATAAAAAATTTTAAAGATGGAATGAAATGAAAAAGCTCTTATTTTTAAAAGGCATCAAAGTCACTAACAGTGAGATTTTTTAATTTCTTTTAGAAGATTACCCAAGTTATCTTGCTAAAAATACATTTTTTTTTTTTAATTTTTTTTTTAAACAGAAGTGAAAAAATGGTAGGTACCAATATTACTGCGTTGGATAATTTCTTTTTATATATAGAAAAGAACATTTTTTTCTACAATAGTTCTACAGTCACAAAGGCTTGTGGAAAAGGGAGCTGCCCAATTGGTAAAAAAAACATACAAAACCAAACCAAACATAACAGCAAACAAACTAAACTCACGGCCCTCATTTCAACAGCNTTTTTTTTTTTTTTCCTCTCAATCGGGTGACATGCCAGCAGTGTAGCCAAAAAGATTGTAAATTGGATTACGTGGTAATAAACAGCAAAATCCTGCCGCCTGCATCCCACTGTGGTGTTTGGACTGTTTCACTCCTGTAAAACAGGCCAGTTCCCTTCTTTTCCCACACGAGATGAACAATGTGGCTATTCCTATAGAGCAGGGCTCAAACAGCCGCGGGATCAGGGAAATCGTCCCCGACTCCCCCAGAGTACAGCACACTCCGCAACCTCCTCCCCCTTACCAGGAGCGGAAGGGTGACAAGGACACCTCAGGGTTCTTGCCAAGTCACTTACAACGCACACCTGATCTTCCAGGATTACCTAAGAAAAGACACTAAGAGACAGACCCCTGGAAACAGCTGCTTTTGAGCTCAGCCTGAGCCCAAGGCTCAGAAGCAAGACCCTCAGCATTTTGAAGCACGTACTAAAGCAGAGTTTGGGATCTCAGAGCTGTGCCTGACTTGCAGTTCACCAGCAGAGCCTGCAACCATTTCCTTGCCCTAACAGACCATTAACCGCCCTCCATCCTCCTCCTGACTGTGTGAAGGATACAAACCATTCTCTCTTGAGATGCTTCCAGTAGTTCGGAGTGACAGAACGTGTGTGCACGTGTGCACATACATGTCTGGGTGGCAAATGGCGTCATTTTAAAGTTACATTATATTTTCAGCATGAAACATACAAGTTCAATTAACTCATCTACAAAAACACCAATGTGAACACTTTATTGTTTACACGTAACTCCAAATTTTACTGAGGGCGAGGGAGTCAAGGAAAATTAAAGATTAAATTTTTTTCCTGACTTGCAGAAATAAAGAGCTTCATTTATCCTGTGTCCCCTTCCAAGTCTCCCAATAAGTGCCTCCTGCTAGAAGTAGAAAATGCTAGGTGAGGTTTAGAGGGAAGGGTTGTTACTCTTTTGAGATGTCAAACATTTTACATGACTGCAGCACTAGAAACTGCATACAGAGGGGCACAGGGCGGGGAGAAGGACATACATTTGCAAAAAAAAATTTAAAGGATGATTTCACTGTTACACATATTCTGTCCACATTGTCAGCAAAGTAAGGCTCTCTTTAAATTATGAAAAGATTTTGTGCATGTTTTCCCCTCTAAAAAACATCTGTAAATGATTTAGCTGTAAAATGTTTCAGGATTGTGAAGAAAACAAAAACGCAAAACAACAGAAAAAAAAGAAAATCCAAAAAATAAAGACCAGGCTTCCTAAAAAATAAAATAAACCAAAGAAAATCCCTCTAAATCTACAGCAGTATTTTAACTGGAAAAAGGTCCATTTTCTCTGGTTCGTCAGTATAAAAGGTTCCTTTTATTTATATATATTTCAGTTTTTAGGATGCGAGTTCATCTTGCTCATCTTCTCATGTACGGTCCATTGAGAGACTGCTTGGGCACCCCGGCAGCGTTCATGTAGCTGTGATGGGAGGGGCCAGTGTACATCATGTTTCCATGAGGATTTGGCTGCATAGGCTGCTGGGTATAGGCCTGGCTCCCCATCATTCCCATCTGCATCTGCATAGGATACTGTGCTGTCTGGTTCATGTAGGCAGGGTTGCTATGGTAACTGCTGTTCATCATGGGCTGTGTCATTCTGTAGCTGTTCATGGCATTCAGGGTGTTCATATTCATGGAGTTGACGTTGTAAGGGGTGGTTGGCATTAGGTTGACTCCCATGTTCATGCCCCTCTGAACAGCTAAGGTACGAGGACCCGCCTGCATGGCGACCGCGGGCGGGCTGCGGCCATAGAGCTGCTGCTGGTGGGCGGTGGCAGAGGGCAGCGGGGCCGACTTGGAGCGGATGGAAATGTGCCCCTTGACCGGCATCTGCCCCTGCAGCCGCTGCGTGTGCGGGATGCCGATGTTGGTGGCAGACATGTTACACTGAAGCAGAGGCGACGTGAGGTTCATGGTGGTGGACGCCAGGTTTGGTGGGGGTGTCATTGTGGCTTGTGCTTGTGGTGTGCCGGCTAAGGGATGGGAGGGGGCAAGCTGGGCCAGTCCCGTGTTGGACAGAGAGACGCTGGTTGCATAGGAAGTCACAGCAGGAGAATGGCTATAAGGCATGGCATGAGGGTCCATAATGGTGTTGGTCAGCTGCTGCAACTTGGCTAAGCTGAACGTGGCGGATGGCTGCGAATAGCTCCCAGCACCAAAATCCCCTGGAATCCTCTCGTAGATACTGATGTTGCCGGTGCTTCCCGATTCGGGTATTTCCATGATCATGGGTGCAGGGGTGAAGCTGTTGTTCATGCTACACTGAGACAGTGGCGGCTGCTGCTGGGGTGGAGGTGGGGGCTGTGGCTGCTGTGACTGAGGCTGTTGCTGTTGTGGCTGTGTTGTTGGTTGCTGGTTACTTGGAGGCCTTTCTACTACACAGCTCTGAGGTGACTTGATATTGCAGTTTGCTGCAGGCTGGACAGCGTTCTGCTGCATCATGCTGCAACTGCTGCCAATGTTTGCCATTTGCTGAGTGACAACGCAACTGTTCTGAGTGAGGCTGCTGGAAGAGGACAGTCCTCCATACGAACAGCTGCTTTGGGAAGAGTTATTTCCACAAATGCTGCCTCCCATAGTGGAGTCATAGCTGCTGGGGTTTTCATAATTCTCTGTAGTGCTCTCAATGCTGCCAAGGTCACTGAAGCCACTATCCACCACCTGCTGAGAGTGGTCTGATACTGAAGGCACATCCATCATGGGGCTGGTCTCCATGTTCTGCATAGAGGGTGCGGACAGGGATCCTTGTTCAGGACTTATCTGGGTGTAACTGCTCTCCAGAGCAGGCACATTTGGGCTGCTGACAGAACGTACAGACTGGCTGGGGTGGGACTGAACAGAGGATATCGGACTGTTGTGTTCTGAGGCCTGGCAATCTTCAACCATTGATATCTGAGGATCCTCCTCAGCCTGGGTGTAACTCTGCAAAGTCTGACAAGCTGCAAGAGTTTCTTCACAGTCCTGGTAAGCTACATCATGCTCATTGCTTTCCTCCTGTGTCAAGGACTGGACTGCTTGAACAGTTTCAAGATCTAGTTCACTATGAGGTATCTCTTCCTCTTCCTTTAATTCAATTAACCCTTCTTTATTACTTGGCTCCTCTTCGTGATCATCTTCAGACCCAGGGACATGCTCTGAGCCCACTGATGTCTCATTGGAAGGCTGCTCTTCCTCAGAATCTGCCTCAGCTTCATCTTTTTCTTTCGCATCCTCTCTACTGCTTGGTATGCTTGTTTCTAAAAAACATTCTTGCACCTGAGGCTCCTGCTTCACCCCTTCTCTAACAGGCTGTTCCTCCAATTCTTTTTTCTTCACACACTCTAGATGACCGTCATCTTCATCATCAGCATCATGATCTTCATTTTGATTTGTCACTACTGCAACTTGCTCCTCTTCTTCATGGTCATGCTCAGGTTCATCTAGTTCTTGCTGTTCTTCTTCTTCTGATTGCCTTTGCTCTTGTAAAACACGTGGCTTCTCCTCTACCTCCTCTTCTACCTCAGGCTCTTTAACTTCTGGCACTGGACTGCTGTTGCTGTCCACAGGAGAAACTGCTCTTGCTTCACTGCTGGCTGTATCTTCCTCTTCTCCCTCTCCTACCTCTTCTGCTTCCATATTCACATCTTCATCTTTCCTTTCCTCAGTATGAGGCAGCTCTTCCTTCTGCTCAACATCATCTTCTTTATCTGAAATTTTTGGCTTACGCCCTGGTTTTGAATTAGCTACCACCGCATCAACTCCTTCATCCTGAACCGATGGTGGCACCTTTTCCCGGTTCAGTTTAAAACCTGGTTTTCGACCAGGTCTTTTCTTCCAGTGGACTGGTTTTCGGCTTTTCCCTTTCGGCCATCCCTTCTTCTTTTTCATCGGTGTAGAAGTATCTGGCTCAAGGGAAGAATCCTTTTCTTCACATTTTCTCAGCATAGATAATGGTTTCAAAGTTGGGTTACCTGAAAACACAAATTGAAAGATACTGTTCAAATGCTTTTGTTTGACCTGTTTGATCATGGAAGCCTTCCCAAGCATTCCCATCACATTTACCAGTTTCACATAACAATACTAGATTTGATGACCACTCAAGATTTCCCGTGCATCGTTTTTTTAGGATACTGAGAAACATTCAGACATGTGCTCATTCAGTTGCACTGTTAAATGTCACTGTGTACACAAGCTTGAACAGAAGGTCCTTACTGTATTCACATTCACAGTAAAAATTACAGATAGAACTAGGAAAAGCAAAATATGGCCCAGTCTATCACAGAGCTCCATCTTCCCCCACGCAAGACTGAGTTGCACAGAATCAATATAATATAGAATCATAGAATTGTCATGGTTGGAAAAGACCTCTAAGATCACCATGTCCAACCGTCAACAATCCCCACCCGCCCCAACCAAACAAGCAAAAAAACCAACCAACCAAAAAACAACCCACAAAACCCCAGAAGCACCTCACCATCCCACTAGAGCATGTACTGAAGTGTTTCATCTATACGGGTTTTTTTTAACACCTCCAGGATGGTGATGCCACCACCTCTCTGGGCAGCCCAATCTAGCACATGACAACTCTTTCAGTAAACAAATTTCTCCTAATATCTCATCTAAACCTCCCCTCGTGCAACTACAGGCCATTTCCTTTAGTCCTGTTGTTATTTACTTGAGAGAAGAGGCTGCCCCCACCTCACTACAACTTCCTTTCAGGTAGAAAGACAAGCTCTACTTGTTTTCTACACCACAGAACACATTCTGTGTTCCAGAATGCCTAACCCTTATTAAATAGTGGCCTCAAATCACCAGCCCACACTGTCCATCCTCACTGTAGCCCTCACAGCCATGAGAACCAATTCAAATTCTCAGACACCAAATTTAAGAGACTGCAACATTTACATTTCACAGAAACCAAACCGCTTTCAATGCATGACCTCAGCTAGAGATTAAGTCCTCAGGGAAAAATCTAACCCAAACCATTCTTAGCCAGAAAGTTGAAAAGTTAAAAAAAGAAGGGAAACTACAAGCAAATTTCTGTAGTGGTGAGAAAACGTAAAGAAAAAAATAAATCTAAGCTGCCTATAAAGATTCCTAACTCATAATTATGATTAAAATAGTCTAAATCTGAACCAAGTATTAATGACTGCAATACTATATTTCTGAATCATCACAAGGCAGTGCTGCCCCCCTCCACTCACCTTAATTGTTTCACAAAAAACACTAGCTGTTTGTGATCACTGATTATTGTTTAGGTAATTGAAAGTACATTTTGTTTTCTCTAATTTTTACTGCATATATGCAAAAGCACCTGCATTAAAGGCATAAGCAGCCAACAGATACCGTTCTATGTCAGGAGCAGCAACACCTTAAAAAAGTGTGCTTACTACTTTATTACTCAGAGATTCTGACAAATTTGCAGAAGTTCAGAAAAAAAACAAAGCAACAAAAGTGACACAAGGGAACAGAAAGCACTGAATTACGAGTGGAAAGAAAGAAAGTATTGATAAAGCAGGTGAGCAAGAAATGCATCATTGTAGCATACAATGTATGCTGCTATAAGGATTCATGGGTAACTGATGCTAAATGGGTAATATGCATGGCTATAATCATACCAATGGTTTCAATATTTAAATATTTTTTAAAGAAAAATTCTCCTGTTAATGACAGGCTAGTTGAAAGCCATAAATTAATGGGTTTGTTCCAGTAATTTTTTATTGTGGCATAATGGCACTGTACTTGCCTTTCACACAGTTCGTCACTTGTATTTGTCCGACTGCCTTGCGCTACGCCAACCATCAAGAAAACAGAGCATCTAACAGGCATAATGATTACCAATGTAGCATCTTGAATGACAGATGTTTCTTTTGAATTGTCAGTGCACTTTAAGTACACAGTTCCAACCAAATAATTTTATGTTATGAACTGAAGGTTCAGAGAACTTTAAGGAGATGAGAGAAATTGAGAGGCAGGACATGCAATGTGATGAAGAAAAGGATGTCAAAAGAGACAATTTATTTTTTCTCTTTGTTATGGAAAACCCAAGGGCTCTCCAATTAATTTATTTTATTTCCGCAAGTGACCCTGCTGCATAGATCCTTCCACAATCACAGACAGCAATTCCACTAGGAAAGCCGAATATCACAAGACACCCTGTGACCAGGTCATTGCTAGTAAGATAGTTAAAAGCATGCACCACATTTTCCTAAGACATGTGAATGTTTGAGGCTGGTTTGACTGGTAATTTATGCCTAACGCTACATTTTGGCTAGAAGTTACAAGACAAGGTAAGCAGCTTGTTCTGTCATGAGCCAGTATCATCTGACACTCGCCACCGCACTATCTGTATCAGACTTCCAACAGCATACCACCAAACATACCATTAGTGTCATCAGACTCCTCCTCATCTTTGGACTTCCTCTTAGAAGAGGGTCTATGCCTGAGTGTGTCTGGTGGGGTTAAGTGCCGAAAGTATCCACTGGGCAAAAGTTCATTCTCCTCCTCTTCATCCTCATCCTCCTCTTCCTCCTCCTCAATCTCAAATGTAGGCTCTAATCGGGGCATTGGTCGTTCAGAGTCTGAGTCCTCAAATGGTTCATCCAGCACTTCCGTGGTCTCAGAGATTGTTTCAGTGACAACACTGCTGTTGTGGTGCTTACGCTTGCGGACTCGCCTCTTCCGATGAAGAATTGGTTTCTGAAAGTGGAAGGTGGGAGAAGAGAAGACATTTTATTATGTGCAGGAGAAATAAAACACCGATAAATAGAAAACATGAACAGCAGAGTTCAACAGTCTAAGCAGGACCCGAGGGCTCCCTCCTGGAATCCAAACTTAACTAGAAATACTGACTGGCACTTCTCTTCAGTTAGACAGATGTCAAATACAATGCAAGATGACAGACTTCCACGGAGATTGTTAGATTGGCATTTGTGTAACACCATAAGCCATTTAAGTATTTGAAGCTAACAGCCCATCCATATCAGATGAACATTCAGAGACACTACAACACAGACGTGAATAGTTTAGAATAAGCTGCAAAGATGACACAGAAGAGAACTTTTTAGTGCAGCATCTCACGAAGAGAGGATCTTCTTGGTCACATCAACAGAATTCACACCTCCATGGTAAAATCACTCCGAAGACTTTACGTTGGGATTTTAGTTGTTTAGACAGTATTTGTGTTTTTCAAACTTCTTTTAAAAGTATGACCATATCTGTTTCTATTTTGTGTAAAACTTTAACAACCAAGGTAGAAAAATCAAAAGCACAAGACAGAAGTTAGAATTAAAAAGAAACTTGCTACCTCTGATTCAGCAAATATCACCACTATAGAAAGGTAGCAGAAAGTACTTTTCAGGTGGAGTTCTGGAACACTCAGCAGATGCTACCTGTATGCTTAATACATACCTCCAAAAAGCACCAACATTCTGACATAACAGACTGCATGACATAGTCAAGGACAACAAGAAATAAGGCACGCACCTTTCGTTTCAATGTTGGCTTGGTGAGAACAGGTGGAGAGCTCGATCGAGGACTCACAGGCTCATCATCTTCCTCTTCACTACTCTCACTGAAACACCTCAGAAGTGCCCTGTCACTATCACTGTAGCGGCGCGGTAATCTGTCACAGTCCTCTGGATATCTACACTTCAGAGGCTCTGCGTTCTTTTTCAACTGCCCTCTCCACCTTTCCATACTTTCGCTGTACCGGCGACGGGGAATTGCAGATTTTTCACCTTTGCCATACTGTCCCTGGGAAATGGCAGATTTTTCCTCATCTTCAGCATACCGGCCTCTTGAGGCTGGAGACTTCTCCTCACATTCACCACATCTTCCTTGCAAGGCCGCTGACTTCTCCTCGCAGTCACTGCACCGGCCTCGTGAGGCTGCCGATTTTTCCTCGCATTCACTGCATCGCCCACTGGGAACTGCTGTTTTGTCCTCAATGGGCAATACTGACTCCTTCTCACAAAAGGGCTCCCGAAGTTTTTTGGCCTTGCGGTTCCACCGACCTCTTCGTGACGGCTGACTGTTTGCAGGAAGACTATCCAGGGGAAAAATGTGCTTGTTTGGCCGTGCAGAATTGGCTGGAGCAACGTCTGGCTTTTTTTCACTCTCTGCAGGCGAGTAAGGCTCTTGCTCTTTCTTCTCCCATGACACAGATTTTACCATCTGATTTAAATAAAAACAAATAGATTTCACACTTCCTACTTCAGTATGCATATCTATCCTGAATTCAATTCCACAAAAGCTTTTGAGTAAGAAGTCAGAAAACTTTAACAAGAATGACTTTTAAGAATCTGAGAATAAGAGAAGAATTGACCTTTAAATTCTAATAGTGCTAACCGCTACTCCTTTCCTCTCAGGTGATAATGTACCTCAACTGACTTACCAACAAGTGACTTCAGTGAGCAGCAGTCATCCACTGGCCTGCTGGAGTGCTTGCTACATTCAAATACAGAATTTGTGCCATTCTCAAGAAAAATGTGAGACAAACTCAAAGCTATTTTTCCATTAAAATGCACAATTAATTTAATGTAAATACAGTAACAGCACATAATTTGCCTTTCAGTATTCTAGTCGGTGCTTATCACCTGCTGTGAGAGTGCAATCCTTCAAGTACAGCAGTCTAGATTTTAGAAACCTTCACTGCTCTGTGGACAGTAATTCTAAACCTACTAGTGGTTTTGCAGAAGGACACAGCAATGTTGATTCATTTCCATTTATGATGTTTGTTGCTTAAAGAAATGCTGGGTCCTTCAAACCTAAATCCATTTCAGTAATTTGATGAGAGACCAGGTTGCTTGAGAAAGGGAGGCAGATTGTTTGATTGGTTGGGTTCTGGGGTTTTGTTTTGTCTTCTTTTGGATTTTGTTTTGTGTGTTCTTTTCTGTTGTTCTTTTCTAATACTGCCCACTCATATCAATACATACAGCAAAAACAAGGGCAGAAAGAGCCTTTTCTACTCTTTTCAGAAGAGGTCTTTAACCTTTCTCTAGACTATGCCTCAACATTTTCCCTATTTTTACTTTCTAACCTGAAACTATAAAGATATATAAACTAATGATGACTGCATTGCTTTTTACAATTAATGCCAAATGCCCAAGCTTGGTATTTGAAGTCTTGTTAGAATTGCCTGCAAAAGCACCAAGCGTAAGCTACCTGCCACACAGAAGTAATAGATGCACCCTTACACTGGTCTCTGAATCCTTTTCTTTCTGCTGCTGTTGTTCCTCATTTTCCCCATCCTCTGTCTCCTCCTCTTCATCTTCAGAGACAACTGAGTTGGAAACTATAACAGGTGTCCAACGCAGACATTCTGCATCCACATCTATAGGTCGGACGTTAGTTCTGAGCTTTGCCATATGTTCCTGGATAAGTTTCTCCCGACGAACGATCACAAATCTAAGCAGTAATAGTACTCTGATCAACAACAGACTACATATTGTACATGTTGTCATGTGAAATAGACATATTACAGAAAAAATCTGTGTATTCTCAATCAGTACTGCCATGAGCAACTTCAGAGAGGACAGAAAGATCATTAAAATTCTATCATTTTCAGCACCATCAGACTAACAGAGAAAGCATCTTAAAACTTAAGACAATGTTGTTAAATTCTTCCCACTTCTTGTTAATGGTGAAGCAACTACCCTTTCAAGGGTAACATACAGCTGCAGAGTATCACTTTTACAAAGTGTGAAATGCACAAGCGGTATGCCATGTGGGGAACACGTAACAAGGTGAAAGATACTGAGTGGTAACAAAAGGACTGCTTAAAAATGTTACGGTCCCACTTCCAGAGTGGATTTTATTCAGAGGGCTGGGAGTACTATCACTGATGAAAGCATACTGTAAAAGGAGGACATAAAACTGTTCTCAAATAAACTGGGAACTTATTTGGAAAACTTGAAGTTAACACAACACAAGAGAATACAACCCCATTTCCAAAACTGCTATGGTCTGAATCAAGGATGATTCCCATTATTTCACTTTATTAGTACGCTCAGCTGGGCAAACAGACTGCCTCTAGTCTATATCCACACACCTTATTTCTCCCAGTGATCTATCCCACAGTTCAAGCATATCATGTTAATCTACACAGTTAGTGGCATTTTTCAGGCTCAGAGAAAAGAGGGTAAACAACTGTTTGCTCAGTGACTGGAAACAGGAAGATATTTCCCTTTAGAGAAGGGAAGCTGCTGTTCTTTTCTCTGTTTTGCAAGTGTGTTGGACATTATGCTGAGGGACCCCAAGAGAACATGGCCAAGAGATCAGCTTGGTTGCTTTCACAGCTGCAAAGTACTTGGAAGTTCCACAGCTGCAAAGCTACACAGCTAGAGAGCTTATCCTGCTTTGGCACCGAACAATTCTTCCATCACACATGAGCATCATAAATCTCTATAGCCAGTGTTTGATCACTTAAGTATTAAATAAAATCAAGCTTATTAGATGTGACTTGTCTCCAAACACCATTAAATTTCCTTCGAATACATCTGAAGCTATTTGGAAATACAACAGAACTCCTGTACTCACTGATCACTACGAAAGTCAAGCATTCGTAGGTGATGTAGAGTGGAAGTGATATCTTGAGGGCAGATTCCAGTCAGTTTACTCAATTTCTTAATGCTTAATTGCTTGTCACGTTGATGATAAAGGCACTCCAATATTACACTTTTCCAATAAGCCATATATGACAGGCGCCCCAGGTCTGACAGGGGCTTCTCTGGTGATCCTGCTTGACCCTCACGCTTTGAAAGCAAATAGCCTAAAGATATACAAGAAAAGAAAAAATATTAACGTTTAGCACATAAAGCTTGTGTTACCACCCCAATTTCTACACAGGCATTTTTCCCAGAGAGGAGCTGAATATTGCCTACAAGATATATATTGCAATTTTAAAGGATAGACTGAGTGGTCTGGCCGATTTATTTATTTATTTTTGTTTAAGCTCCTGTTATTCAATGATAAAGAATATGAGATTTCCAAACTACAGTGCCATCAAATATTGGTTATGGGCAGTTCCACAAGATGGCAGCAGTTGCCTACCCAGAAACTATACTAAGCCTGTACTTCACACAAACAGTTTGCTGAGTATCTTCCAATTGCAATAGCAGATGGAAAACATATTTTAGCCATTTAAAACTAATATGGCAAATGATTTTATTGAAAATTCTGTACTGTCAAATTTCAGGGCCATACTGGAGAGTACCAAACTCTATCTGCAGAGACTTGCTTAATTTAAGACTGTGATACACTGTGCAGGTTCAATAAAGGCCAAAATGTTACATGCTCCCCAGCAAGACCAAGGAGGGGAAACAACTGAAAAATGTGTCTTCTCACTGCTGCTCTAATATAACTCTCACTTGTGGATTTGTCAAGATGTATCACCGAGTTCTTTTGCTTCACCAATATTCTCAGAACAACTTACCTATACAAGGATATTTACCAGCAAAATCATTCTAATATCATTATACAATTTTTTTCCTCTGGACATAAATTCCAAAATCAGCACGTCACCAGGAAGTGCTATATTAGATTGCTCTCAGCATAATAAGAGAGACACAGTCACAAGAGCAAGCTTCCCCATGAACTTGCTGAGATCCACGTATGAATCTGAGAATCGTTTGAGTATTCAGAGCCTAAGTATGTCTGGTTTTGTTGCTCTCAAAGCCAAATTAAAACATAACTATGACCACCGTTTGCTTAAGACACTCGTTCACTTAAGCTGATGAAGGTTTCAACAGGTTGTGCAGTTTTAGCACTACTTTCAGTGGAAAGAACTACAATGCACGAAGTAAGTTTCCGCTAGAAGCATTACCAACACATACCTATCAAGAACTACATGCACGAGGCAAGCTTACGCTAGGAACACCACACTGACACATGTCTATCATTCCCACTGTAAGTTGTTTACATGGGAAACATGAGAATCAGAGGAAAATAATCAATTTGTCTTTAGAATTGAAGCCTTCCAGCAAGAGTAAACTGAAGTTCAGATGACTCTGAGCTTTAAAATTCTTTTGTCCCGAGTTGGTTTTTAAATTGAAAAATATCTTCTTCCACAGTTTAGCCTTTCTCTAAAATATGAAAAGACCAAAGACTAAAAAAAAGTGAAGAAAAAGTTCCTTACTGAAGTCAATTAGGAATCTGCCATAGCCCTTACGCTGGTATTGTGGAAGAATCATTATACAGGAAACATTGTACTTCTGTTGGCAGTGTTTCTCCTGTTACAAAAAAAACGAATAAATTAAAAAAAAAAAACCCAAAACAAAGAGATCAGTGAGAAATAGCAGTTGTTCTGTACATGTTCCTAATTACTTCTACAGCAAAAACTGATCTAGAAAGCCAAAAGTTTCTTAGGAACTACAATGTACATGAGTCAAGGAAAGACTTTAAAAGAGAGGATAATATGAAAACTCTACGATCATCATTTCAGTTCATAAAAACAAAAAGAATGAAACCTTGACAAAAATACTACCTTCTGCTTAGATACCACACTGTAAAGAACATGGGCTGCATAGCAGATAAAGTTCAAAGCATAAATCTGAAGGCAGCTAAATTCTCTGAAAAAGACTGCAGTATTCCAGTGAAGCATTACAACCACAACATACTAAAAACACAATCTCAAATATGCTGTTCTGAAGAAAGGAAATGATGCAATTAAAGTTATTTAAAAATAAGTAAAGCAATTACAGATAAAAATCTTAATAAAAGGTCCATCTCAAATCTTGGCCTTGTTCTGTCCAAAAAACCAAAAGGTTTGATGTGAGGTGTAAAATTGCCAAACTTGTTTGGAAAATCAGGTATTTACAGAAGGAAAGATGAGATAGAACTACTTGGTAACAATTTTTATCTTGCAAACAGTACTACCCATCACCACAAGGGGTAGGAAGTCACTTGAAGAGTTGGGTTTTTTTAGCTACTAGCTGCAGTACAAGTTCCTTATAGAATACATGCTATTCAACATTATGAGGAAACTGGGGTTTATTAGTTGGTGGTCTCCAAATGTAACATCGATAGAATCTGGCTGCAGCAGATGTCTATACCTGTATTACACAATGTTTTATACAAAATGCAAGGGCCTAAAATACAAGAAGACTCTGAAGCAGCATTTTTCACCACAGCAAATGCAGTTCTGAGTCTGAAGTACTCAAATACTTACCTTGGAAAAGTAGCCAACAAGGTGACAGCCCTTGACATCATTCTGTGTCAGCACATAGAAAAGAAATGGCTCCACATCGTAATAGAGAGTCTTATGGTCCAGGAAGAGTTTGGCTAACAAGCACAAATTCTGGCAGTAGATAGTGCTGACATTGCCATCGACCTTACAGAAATGAGGAAAAGTTTTGTCACTCCATTTTCTGTCATGCAAGAACACACTTTATCTGGATATCCCTGTATGTATGAAATGTCTAACATGAGAGGAAGACTTCTCCGTCACAGGTAGCATCTCAAAGGACTTAAAACTTCCACAGCATGAAGGCCATGGCCAAGTCACTGCTACATTCATTAGTTTAAGAGAGAACTTAAAATTCATTTTCCTAAAATGAAAAAGCATTTTTACAAAGCAAGCCTTCTCATGTTTTATGGGTGAATAATCTATACATGAGGTCAGCTCCCACTGCTTCCTTGTATTTCTTCACTTTTAGCAACTGAATGTTTCAAGAATGAAGACTTTTATGGCTATGGAAAACTTATCACATAATTTGGCACTAAAGACGCTATTTTACAGATAAAAGTCAATGGCTTAGTTTTCTCACTTACCTCAAAGACTGAAATACTGTTTTTTCTGTAAATTTCATTGGCTGGAGGATGAAACCAACCACATTTTTTCATATGCTGTTGGAGAATAGTTCTGCTTTTCATGTACTTCAGACAGAATTCACAAAGGTACAACTTGGGTAGCCTGTAAGCAAAGATGAAGAAAGCTCACAGACTGAAGATACAGATGTTTGTGTAAAATTCCTCAGTCCTGCAGATAGTTTTCAACTTGATGAAAACAAGCCCAGTATATAGTGATCTTGTTTATGTGCTTATCAGGCCAAAATCACCTTACCATACTTAAAGGCTGAGAGAGTTGGGGTTGCTCAACCTGGAGAAGAGAAGGCTCCAGGGAGATCTTATTGTAGCCTTTCTATATATAAAGGGGGCTTATAAGAAAGACCAAGAGAAACTCTTTACCAAGGCTTGTAGTGACGGGACAAGGGGGCAACGGTATCAAACTGAAAGAGGTCAGATTTAGATTGGACACAAAGAAGGCATTTTTGACAAAGAGTGTGGACAGACGCTGGAACTGGTTGCTCAGAGAAACTGCAGATATGCCATCATTGGAAGTGTTCCATGTCAGACTGGAGGGGATTATGAGCAACATCTAGTGAAAGATATGTCTGCTCATAGCATCTAGTTGGACTAGATGGTCTTTAAAGGTCCATTTCAACCCAAACCATTCTGATACCACACGTAAAGAACCAATGTACTCGAAGTCAGATACTCTAATCGTTTACACGCTTAATAACATTCCAGTACCAGGTCATTTAGTTGAGGTTGCTCCCTCCTCAGAGTGTGGAATATGTTAGGTCTTTGCGAATCCATCTAATCATATACTCCTGTGGCAGTTTGAATGCTCATAGCATAAGCAGGTTGTTGCAGAGAGCATCAACTTTTTGACTCAGCCTAAAAAGACCTTAAGAAATCTAACTACCATGAAAAATATCTGGATTATGTGTACTTTGCTTCTGTCCTGCATTGAGATTGAAGCTTCTTAAGATTTCTATGCCTGCTGGAGTATAGTTTTCCCATAAATCCTGAAGCAGAACAAAGGAGAATAACATTCAGTCATACCTTGAGTATTCCTGTGGATATGGGGAGGAGTACCAGGTCTGGATTTCATACTTGCCAAATTCTATGACAGAAGGGCATCGGACATGTGGATCAGGAGGCCCAGTCACCCCAACTTTCTATGCAAGGCGAAACGAAAGTTTTCATGAATTTCCAAATGAAAGTTGAAGTTGTAACATTCCTATTTACACAGTCCACCCTGCTTGAACTCAGAGAAAGAGGAAGATGCAGACATTGCTTTCTGACACTAAAACACAGTACCAGTCACACTTCAAGCAAGTAGCTGATTCACAAAAAGGAAGAATTAGTAAGCATTGTCATACCATGTACCTTCACTATCTTTCACACTGTTGCATTTTGTAGTTTTAAATAAAAAATTAGTACACAGCAAAATTTAATACAATCTTTTTTTCAGTCCTTTTGCTAGTCCCTTTCTTGTTATTTCAGTAGTCAAGAACGGAAACATATAAACTGCTCCTGATGTTAAGATCTTGAATGTCCAAGTATCTAACATAACACACCAGTGTCTTCCCAGTTCCGAGGCTGTATGTACTACTGTGAATGTAGTATCTACCAAAACATTAGTCAGGGTACCTGGTTCCTAAGGGTAGGAAGGCTCTGCAGAGGAATCTGGACAGGTTGAATTGATGGGTAGAGCCCAATGGTATGAGGTTCAACAAGGCCAAGTGCTGGGTCCTGCATTTTCGTCACGATCACCACAGGCAATGCTACAGGCTTGGGGAAGAGCGCCTGGAAAGCTTCCCCGGCAGAAAGGGACCTGGGGCAGGGGGGCTGGTCAGCATCTGGCTGTATACGAGCTAGTGTGGGCCCAGGTGGCCACGAAGGCCAACGGCATCCTGGCCTGGATCAGAAATAGCATGGCCAGCAGGAGAAGGGAAGGAATTGTGCCCCTGTACTCAGCACTGGTGAGGTTGCACCTCAAGTACTGTGTTCAGTTCTGGGCACCACAGCACAAGACAGACATTGAGTTGCTGTGAGTTCAGAGAAGGGCAGCCAAGCTGGGGAAGGGTCTGGAGAACAAGTCCTGCGAGGACTGGCTGAAGGAATTGGGATTGTTTAGTTTCGAGAAGAGGTGGTAGTGACCATCCCTGGGAGTGTTCAAAAAACGTGCAGATGAGGCAGTTCAGGACATGCTCTAGTATGATGGTGAGGGGTTTTCTGTGTTTTGTGGGGTGGAGTTTGGGGTTTTTTCGTTTGGTTGGGTTTTGTTTTTGTTTTTTTTTTTTTTTTCTTCTGGGTTGATGGTTGGATATACTGATCTTAGAGGTCTTTTCCAATTGTGACACTTCTGTGATTCTGTGATCATCATGAGTACAGAAGACTTTAAAGAAAAATCTCAAATTGTGTATCAGAAGACAAAAGGAAACTACCGTATTTTAAAACTACTTTTACAGTCTTTATCTCCCCTATCTCTCTGATAGTAACTGTATACTTTATGGGAACTAAAAATACAGGAAGTAAATCTAACTTTACCTGCAGTGCTTGTTCCTGAATATCTCTGAACAACTCCATGTCTTTTTCAGTTAAGACATCCTGGCTTCCAAAAAGACGTTCCTCATTTTCCTGTTTTCCATCCCAGCCATCCTGATTGTCTGTAAATGAGAGATAAAATAGTTTTCATCTACATTTACAGAGGATTACTTACTTTTTAGTATAGCAATAAACATCACCTGGCTGTATTCAGACACTATGCCAAGTTTTTTTGATGGGATTTTCCATTCAGATTTGGGATCACAAAGGAAGAACCAGTTCAGGATTTGTGACCATGTAAATAGTACTGTCATATATTTAACCAGGTCTGAAATGCACCATTTAGACATTCATAGTATCACAAAGGCATTTGTAGCAATGAGGTAGCTTTGGATACCACTGTGCCAGTTCCTCACAAAGATCAGCACTATTGAAATGCCGTGCCTGGTATGACCAAAACTCAAGAAACATCCCTCCCAGAAAAAGAAAAAAAAAAAAAAAAAAAAAAGCAGCAAACAAAACCCACAAGACATTTCACCTCACCCCGAAAGCATTAAGATACATTATTGCTCTCCCACCACCAGCCAGGCTAATGCACGTAACTATTCTAAACCTATAAACCTTGTACGTTACGTGGAATGTTTTCCACTGCTTGCTTAGGAACAATTCAAGCTATGAAACTATGTGAAGAACATCCGTATACAGAGATTAAATCAAAGTCCAGCCATAGATTAATGTCTTAAGATAGAAAACAAGGAAAGCAGAACTGTGTTCAAAAGAAGTGATGCTCTCCAGCACAATGATGTCAAACTGCATGAAGTAGGCTCCTCTATGGCTGGGAAAATTAATAAATTTTGCATGAAAACTTGTATCATAGATCGAAAACTCACAGGTCTCTCAGAATGGTTTTAATTATCTGCTTCCCATTTCATTGTTGCTGTTCTTATTTTCATTAACTACTCCCCACATTACTTCTTTCAAATGTGCAAAATAATGTTACATTTCCTAAAGCTATCTGCAAGCCTCTTATTACCAAAAGGCACTGTGCCTCACAGTAATCAGTTAATCCCTCATTACACCTTGTCATCGTACATAGAGAGCCAAAGGCCTCTAGGATCACCTCCCTTTTCCAACTGGTGTTCTACCTCAATGCACCACACAGAACTGCACTTGAGTGTTAACTTTCAGCTCAAAGCTTCCAACCTCTAACTATTCTAGTCACTTCAACATCCTAGTCTTTGAATATCTTCTTGGTGTACATGATACTTACATTGGCAGGGTGAAAAATCTTTACCTGTGGGCCATTCTGAAGTGCTAGATTTCCTGGTACCCTTTTTCTTGATCCTATACTGCTGAGAATAGTCTACCACTTCCCCTCGAGCTTTTCGTCCATCAGGGGAGGGAGTGAAGAATTTAGTAAGGCCATCTATAAGCCCTTTGGTTTTCTTGTTAAACTTCAAGGTGGCATTGCCATCTCTGCAGAAGTCCAAGACGTCTGTCTGCTCCAGGTATCCTCCTTCTGAGGATGCTGACTGGCTGGACAGAGCGATCTTACGCTTCCGACCCCGACCAGGGCCAGTTCGAACTTTGCTGAAAGGGCCTTTTGATCTAAAGAATGAGAAGGGAAAAGGTAAGGTCAGAAGAAGTGGTAAAGCAGTTTGGTTTGGGTTGCAAAACCAACTACCATCTTCCCTACTTAATTATAAATCATGTAGAAGTTAAATGTGAACTGTAGAATTTAATAATAAAGGAGTAGTCAGGAGGAGCCAGCATTCTAAACATCTCAGTAGAAGTACTGCACTAGTGTGGGTTGGTTTGGTTTTTTTTTTCCCCACATTGAACATTATAAGCAATTAATTTCAGTATAAACAATAGATTTTCACCAAATTTAATATAACATTAAATTTTAAAATCAGTAGCCAAAATGAAGATATTGCACAGGTTTCAATTTATGCAGTCACTAAACATTTACATTTGTCATCTATCAAAGTTATCACAATTTCCTATCTGTACGGAAAAAATTACATAGGAAGTTAATGCACGCAGGACACACCCACTACATTGCTCATGGTCATCTTAGCAGAAAACAAGTGTTGCTCTCCAATCAGCTGCCATTTTTCAAGACGGAATTTTAAAACCCTGTTGAGATAATTGAGTATGTAACACTTCTCAGAGAGGTTGCCCTAGACTGACGGCTGTTTCAGGAAGCTGACTGGTTTTAGCTACAACCTTTGCAGCTACAGAGGATAGAAATATGCTGCTTTTTCCTAAAAAAACAAACTAAGCATCTGCATAATTCTGGGGATACATTTTGCAAGTGAAGTGATGAAACAAAGACAAAAGAAACGTGAATAAACTATGAAATAAAAATTAAGGAGACAAAACAGCAACAGCAGGAAACTAGCTTTCCTTCTGCCCCTCTGAATTACAACGGGAGTTCCTCTAAGCAAAGATATCACACAGACTGAAAAAAAAAAATAGGATGTTTGAGAGAGACATTTACTCTACAATTTTATAAACATTAAATTTCATAAAGTTGGTTATTTTTTTTCCCAGAACATCCTTCAGTGCTATTGGTGAGTGGTAGTTCAACTCTTTTTTTCAAGCTTATCTGATTCCCAGAAGAAAAGTTCTAGTGATATGCTTCATTATTTTGTTCCCTGTACAGTCAATAGCGCTGTATCACAACAATCTTAATTTGAGGAAATTGCCCTGGCTGAACAATTATCCAAAGAATTCCCTCCCACCCAAATCCAACTCCCTGAGGACTAGGTGCCCCCCAACAACCAAGACAAGGCCACGTGATCTGTCCCAGCACAACAGAGTGCTCCACAAATGCAGAAATGTGTGGAATGGAAGTAGAAAGGGGCCAAATATTTTCTGGCAGCGGTGTCAGATTAAATATATGTCAAACAACAACCTCATGTGCTTTATTGTAGATTACTTAGCTTCTCAAAACATCAGAAAGGGTTCTTGAGAAATTCAAAGTAAAAAATTATGCTGGAAGAAGCAGATATTCAGCAAACCAGACTTGACACGAACAGCAAAATTCATCTATGACTATAAGGAATAGCTCAAAACTAAATAGTAAGTTATTACCAAAGAGTCAAAAATCTGGGCAAAAAGAAGCCCTGAGATTACCTGTAGTCTTTCACAGCACTCTTCAGAAATTCTGTGTTAAAGAATAATGAAAAGCTTTTCACTGTAAAAGAAGTCTTCTCAGAGTAGAGCAGACACTTCAGAAATAACCAGTGTCCTACAGAATCTCACACCTTACTCCTCCTTATAGAGACTTACGTTGTGTTTTGATTCTTTAACCTGTTTTTGGGACGTCCTATTGGGTTAGCATAGCGTCGTTTTATCTGTGCTGCCTTCTTGTGTAACAGTTTTCTTCCTTTCTTCCGCGGCCGACATATTTGACATATCCACATGCCTGTAAGATACAAGTCCCGATCACTGAACGCAAGGGACATCTACGCAGGACGAAATGGAAAATTAGAGGCTCCAGGCCTTCTGACAGAAAGGGCAGCAACAGTACCAAAGGCTTCAGTTATCACATATACAAGAAAAATTATGTATATATTCTAGGAATCTAAACTCAAGTCCAATTCATATTCCACTTCCCACAATCATGCAGGAAGTCTATTTAGTTCATAGCACATTATCAGAAACCCATAAAAAAAAAGTAACACATTTAATTATCCCATACTCTACTTGCTACTAAGCTACTTCAAGCTACCTTCTACAGGAAATTTTTTTTTTTTAACTACCAAGGAAGAATCTTCCATACATAACCTGCTTTCTGATGGACAAGAGAAGTCTGGTTGTACTCCAGGATTCTCTACTGTCCAAATGACTTTAAAAACTTAGAAGCGCATCTCTTTCTTTTGGTACAAATCTATCCATTGAAATGGAAGTTGATAACTTTAATCTGCAAGGATCACTCCTGTTCCCTCAAACCTCAAAGATTTATTTCAAAACCCTTCACAGACACTAACGCACAGAAAGCAGGAGGCAATGAAAAATCTAGATATGAAGCTCTGACCCTTCTCTAGTTTCCAATCCCTGAAAAGCAGTCCTGTAAAGAACAAGTTAAATGTAGCTAAAAAGTGGATCAAAATGTGGAAGCACTTTCTACCCACTGATCTCTTCCAACACCATCTTAAATTATCCTTTTCACCAAAGTCCTCACCTTTTGGCATCCTCGTAAGAGGTGGGTCACAGCACTCCATGTGAAAGCCACGGTCACATGAGTCACAAAATAGCATGTTATCCTGTTGAAGACAGATAAAGTTAATCTCTCTTTAGCTCTGCATCAGCACTGAGCCCTCCATTAATCTGCCACCGTCTCAGAGAATACGCACATAGTTTTCAACTACAGACAAATCATAGTATTTCATGGGCCTCAGAAAGACTACCAGACTCAAATAAAAGTTGCAAATATTTGACTCTAGAACAACTTTATTTGCAGTTGAACAGAACATCCACAAGACTGATATCACTTTGTTCAGCCTATATGCCACTGTACTCACAGCATTTTTGCCCTGATCTCGACAGGAACTGCATGTTTTACACTCGATACACTGCCAACGCAAGGCTTTCACTCGAACCGTCAACTCTGGAGAGAACTTCAAACAGGACGGATGACCTACAGAAAAAGGAGAAAATTATACCAGTAAAACCATTCCACTGCTGCTAATGCTCACAGAGAGATTATCAGTTACGTATTCCCATGCGGAATTTCTGTTATCCAGATGCTCCTATTTTAGGTGCTTCTATTCTTACCTACTTATAACACAAAACCAACATCCTACATAGCAAGTGGCAGGCCCAGACACAAAAGAACACCAAGATAATTTTTCATAACTGAATTGAGAAATGTGATAAAACTGGCCATCATTACCACAGTTTAAAAGAAACTTCCAGGAGCCAAATGAACTCTTCCTGTTAGCTTAACTTAACTGTATCCCCTCTGGAAGCATGAGATTCAGATGAACTAACTGTATTACATGCCATAGACGCATACTCCTCATACATACGGGTCAGAAGCAGTCACTATATTACACTTCTCTGTCCCTAGTGGCAAGGTTATTATTAGATGCATACTCCTCCTATGTATGGGTCAGTAGAAGTCATTATACCCAGCTCTTCTGTCTCAAGTGGTTGGGTTATTATGAGCAGCGCTGCAAATGGTCACCTACCACTGTTGCCACAGTCAGCACAAGAGATGAGCTCTTCAGGTTTCTTCTCCCGATTTTGCTCTTTTGTACCAAGGCAGAAACTGCAGATTGGAATTGGTTCAGCAACCGGCTGTGAGGAAAACAGACAATAAAAGCACTCAGTGCCTCACCTCCAGTAATATTAAGTGCTGTGTTTCATAATCTAGACAATTCCTTCCAACCCAATAATCCAAGACAAATCTGTGATTTATAGATTTCTGAGCAAAAATGTGACCAAAATTTAATTTAAAAAATTAATAAAAATGTGTTAAAATCACTTTTAAAACACTGAAAACATGAAAAATATTTCAGTAAGATTTGAGACCCATTCTTTGTACAGCTGTATCACGTTCCAGTTAATGATTTCACACTTACCTTTTTCAGAGTATATTATACTGCTACATATGCACATACGGTTAATTATTGTAGGGAAGCATATGCCAGAAGAACTTCAAGGAATCTTTACCCTGGCTAAGTCAATGCAAAAGCTCTGTCTAGAAGAGCTTCTTACAGAAATCAGGTTGGTTTATGTTACAGTAATAGAGCAACTGGAGGCTTCAAGCTATAGCTTTACTTCAGTGTACAGGTCCAGTACACTTACAGACTGAGGTCTGCTCCTTAAAACATCTACCAGTTGGAAACAATCAGAACACCTGAGGAAATTTGCTATTTCAAAACTAAGCCACACAATGTAGAATGACTACTTGGGAGTGAAAGCCCAACATGCCTCATTTTGAAAACAAGTATTCATCTTAGCCTTTGGGTAAATCCCAGACAATGTCAAAGTGTAAACTAATATGAAATCACCCGCCCATCAGACTATTTCAGTCTGAAACACATTCTTATGTTTAGTTAATTGAAGGATTCCAGTTTCTGCTTCATTTGAGAAAGGGAGAAAACTAGACAACTGCATAGTTACGACAAGCACAAAAATGGTTAATATCCAGCTGGGAGGGGGAAACTCCCATCTTCACTTCCACAGGAAATCTCTTTCCAGCCACAGTCACTATAGTAATGTCAGCTAAAATCAGATTTGTAAGGATCTCCCACCCTCTTTTAACTCAAAGAGAGGACTCAGCGTACATAAGGATCTGTTAGTACTTTCCTTTCTTTGGAATCAATATTTCAGGAATTCCTTTTACCTGCCATCTTCTGAGAAACATTCACCTTATCTTCTTACCTTCAATCTCTCGAGGAATACTTATTAACTCTTGGAAAAAGTTATTAACTAACCTCCATCTTTCCCATAAGAATAACAACTAGTTCATTTTTTTGATATTTTATCCACATTTCAGTACTACACAAAGTAGATAAGCACCATTATTTCCATTTTCAAATAAGAAAACGCTCAGAGAAAATTCCTTGAGTAATGTCAATAAGCATGGGAACTAAAGAACGCAGTGATACCTGTCTAGGCATCTACTGGTTCTCTCAAAGACATGCAACGGTCTTTATCCACCACAAAGCTGCAGCAAAAAGGTTTAGAATCCTTCAGAATTCAATTTGGCATGTTCATTCCTCCGTTATATTTGGTCATATATCCACTCACATTGAAACAGTTTTTTCAGAGCAGAATAAGATTGATGGCAATTTCACTCCTTTTGGAGATGTATCCTCTGCAGGAAGTTCATAAGCAATTTAAACCAAGAGAATTTGATACAAACTTTGTACAGTCAGTGGTCTAAGACAGTCTGTCTTACCTCCTCTAGCCATTTATTTACTTGAATGTCCACATGTAAACACTGTTTCGCTTTGGAAGAACCAGATCAAAGATTACTGTTCACAGCTTCAGTATTTCCTGTATTTATCACCTCTGACAAACTGCAAACCAGCACTTAACCACATTTTAAAAACAAATCAACTACAGTTTGGGGGAATAAAGAATAAAACTATACCAAAATTTTGGAATAACTTTGAATGTGGAAATTAGGCTGCTCCTCCAAACCTTCTGTGTGAGACTGTGTTATGCTAAGTATAGAGAGATTTCACTGCTGCTGTGTTTGTTCAGCAAAGAACATCCCGGCAAGTGAAAACCGTAAGCACACAATGAAAGATTCGTGAAAACAAGGCTGGAAGCAGCCAGCTCAGTTTCATACTGCAAATTTTTGGCAGACGTTCAACTCCTTCTGCTGTTTTTCTTGTAAGCACATCTAGCTGTGTGATGTCACCAGACCCAGTCAGGGAGTGAGCCAGAACAAAATGGACTGAGAGTGTCCTACAGCCTGCCAAGCCCCTCAGTACACTTTGTTACTATACACAGGATGTCTAGAAACCAAATGTGCTCTATAGATTCAAAGACAGTATCCCCTTCTAAAGATGAATGTGGAGTACAGTGCCTATGGAAAAGGTGGATGAAAAAAAACAAACAAAACCCCTGAGTTTTGGCCAACGCATCTGCTTTGTCATGAGATAGGAAACTCCTCAAAACTCGCAGCCAACTCTGTAGCCCACACTGTCACAGTGGTCACTGTTAGTAACCTGAATGTACTTCCTGCAGACATTTAAATAGCATCAGAGGCTGAGTAGGTACCAGGACTGTCGTTGCCCCATCATCACACATCTGACTTTAGTGGTCACTGCAGCTGGAATCAAGTAGGTGTAAAATTAAAGCCAGTGTAAAAGAAATACAAACACATTGCTTTTTTTTTTCTTCTTCCCCTGGACTGCTCTTTAAAATAGCCTGAATATGAGCCCTCCAGGGTGAGATTCTACCACAACTAGTACTTACAGAACCATCCCCACTACAGGACATTTGTTTCTTAGCTAGAAAGTTATCATCCAGGACCCCTGATAGATGGCTTCTGAGAATTCATGCTAGGTAAAGTTTTTTTGTGCGTGTTTTTAAAGTAGTGACAAATCACTACTCCTCACTCCAAACAGTCCGTGATGCTGCAAAGGTCTGCCTCAAATGCTGGAGCTACTCGGAAGAACAGATGAACCAGAATAGCCAGAGGGGAAGTACAACCCACATCGTGTGAAGAAAATTATTTAAAACATGCGGAAACATGTTTCAGTGAGCATGGCATCACAGAGTCTGGATTCCATGCCTTTCTTCCACAGCCACTGACGCAAAAATCGCTTCAGTAATTTTACATATTTTACAATTCGTTGTGTATAGGAAAACCAGCATAATTTTGGAAATACTATAGAGTAATAACAACTTGTGGCAGCAAGAAATGACAAGCACTAAATACATAACTCTTCTTAGGAGAAAAATAAAAGGGTCATTTAAAAAGAAAAAAATCAAAAGACATTCAAAACAAATGCTGCTGTTTAAGGAAGAACTACTACAGTGGAGAGCACATCTGAAACATAGCTCTAAAAGTAAAGTGTGAAGGTTAATAGCTTAGATATTAGCGCAGTATATACAGGTTGAATTATATGCAGTGGTTGTAACATCTGAAAATCTGCAAAAAAAAGCAACGTGGACACTGCTTGGGGCTGACATGCAAACTGAAGCAACTGTCTATTAGACAAGCATGTGATAAGAACTTTACAGAATGTCAACTGGAAATATTTAGACAGTCAATCGTTGAATAACCTTCCCAGAGCTAACAAGTCCTTCAATCAGAGGATCAAAACAATTCAAGATTTGTACGTCACAATCAGAATCACATGCCAAGACTTCCTGCCTGCAAACTGTGGAGTAGGGGGCCAGGGGAGAGAGGGAAGAGATGCTCAAGAAACCTGGCAGTTCAAGTGACTGAAGTTTTTTTTATTACTCAAAGCTATATCCTGTAAGCTCTCTTCTATACTTTGTTCCAGCTTCCTAATTTTCAAGAAAATAAAGGATGCTGTCTTACGAGCAACAGACAATTACGTAACTCAGTTTTAGATGAAATAGTATATCCAAGAAGTCAGACTTCTACAGCTGCAAAAGCAAAACACACCCCTCAAATCAACAGCAAACAAATCTGAGCTTCTCTCACTGGAAAGTTTGCATTCCATGATACTTTGGTTTTCACAAAAAGTAACAAACTTCAGTATTGACTTTGATTTCTACAAATAATAAATTTTGCGTGAATCTTAACGATTAGTAGCTTCTGAGGCTTAGTCATTGTATCACTGAGGAGAATTACTTTCCTTCCACACACACCTTCAAGGAAGTCACTAGGAGACAAGTTGAGACCCATAACTCCAATCAAAAAACCTCATTACTAAATATCCAGGATTGAGTCTCAAAGACTGAGGAGAAATCCAGTGTTTGGGAGAGGCTGTATATTGTTGAAGAATTTTAAATGACGTACACACACATCTAGAAGCTGTATTTGTCACCGATTTTTCTGGACTTTTAAGATTAGTTAGGACGGTTAACCAGAAATGGGGAGAAATGCATAGAGCCAGCAAATTCATTTATAATGCAGAACACGTCCAGTTTTGATATAATTTCCATTTTACACATGGATGCATGAAGACAGAATGGTGACTCAATCTGCTAATAAAGATTTAAAAGTAAAGACTCCAGAAAATGAATTACCATGTTCTGAATAATATAGTGTAGGTATTTAGTTGGGTACCAAGATCAATAATTTGTCATACCAATTTTCAGAAATACAGCAAACTGATAGAGGTATTGTTAATTAAAAGTTTTAGTAATTCATGGGTCTTTATAGAAACATACCTGGAAGATTCAGTATTTTCCACCCATAATTCACTGTTCGTGCATAGGTCCATAGATCGGTTAACTGGCCTTCAAAAGTAACTCAAAACATGCAAACACGTTACCAATGGGATTCTGCTGGCTATGCAAGGCTCACTCTTTTTGGACACCCTTCTGCCTCCTTTGTTTTCAGTCTCACTACAAGTCCAGATTTACCACAACCGCAGTAACAATGGAAAGGCTGCCAGATTCTTGGACACTGAAACAAGCAAAGAGCCACCATTTCTCATCCAACGCCTGAAGCAGAATTAGTAACTGTTCCAAGGAAAGCTGTTCACACAGTCAGAAAAAAATAGTGAGGACAGAGAAATTGTCAGATTTACACAGCAAATAAAGAGAAAAACTAAATAGATGGAATGAAGACTAACATGACTTATCACAACTCAGTAGGATAAATTTAGTTTGAAATCTTTTAATAAGGCAAGTAGGAATAAAACCTATCTATTCACCTACTCCAGAGAAGGGAGAGGTCAAAGGACTCAGCAATCTGTCACACATAAGATTTGTTTATCACATTTTCTGTTGATTGCATATTTGTACTTATTTTAAGAACATGGAACCTACCTTTCAACTGAAATGGCACTACTTCATTTAATATTCATACCTTTTTAAACTGTTTTTCCGATCACCACTATGACTTCAGATTAAATTGCTGGGAAACTAGGGGAAGGGTAAGGACAGAATTCTCTTCCCTCGTTCTCTCTGTTTCTTCCCTTGCTACGTAAGAAAGCTAACACTGGAATCAAGCTGTTGTTTATTTAGCAACGTTCGCCATCATCCACCCTCCTCCATGTCTGACTACACTTTAAAGGAACTTTATTTACTCTAGGACTTTATTAACCAAATTTCAGAGATATGTCATTCCACATCTGTCAGCAATCTCCAGGATGAAAAGAACTAACAAGAGTGATCCAGCCCCCCCGCCGGACTAGTCTCCTCCTTTATACCCAGCAATGCCATACTCAGCTTCTGATGAAACCGTGTCAAAGAATGACGTTAAAAACACTTAATCCACAGTGGCACCCCGTTGACACAGGTACACATCACAATATCTGATCTCTTCCCACAGTCACACGCTTTGCCTCTAAGTTACCATGACTCCAAATACTGCCATCGACCCTCCTGGCATCACCCCACACCATTTCACCCTAAATGCACTGCCTCACAGCAGCCATTCACAGTTGTCCACGGCAGTAACACTTCTGGAGGAGCTACTTCACCTGTTCACTAATTGAATGAATCAAGGTCACAGTGATTATTTTAGCACTAGAGTTTCCAGAGTTACACAGAGTATACAGATGGAGACCATCTGTTATCAATCACATTTTTTTTTTTTTTAGACAGAACTACAGCCTTCCACAGAACCAGCTGGAAGAGAGTGAATCCTAATCTTCCTCCAGCTGGGAGCCAAAGCTTGAAGGGCACCCTCGGAGAGCAAGGGTGATCTCTCAATATGTAATTACAATGCTCTGGTTGCAGATCATATATGTACTCCACCCAAAACAAACTAACCCACAAGTAACCTCCTTCCCAGTAATGGCACTGTCCTTTGCTTTAAGACATGGAATTAACAGTTATTAACTTAAAACAGACACAACATAGCAGTACCTATTGTATGCTTAAAGGTCTTCAAAACAACTGACGGCCTCAAAGCATATGAACTTTCTAAAAAGATGTAAGAAGTCTGGCTTCATATAATAAACATGAGTATGCACTGGCATCTAGAACTATTTACAAGAGGGAAGGCCTGACAGATGCTGCATATATAATAACAAATAGTTAAAGTGATTGGTAAGTACCAGCAGATATAAACAGCAACACAAAACTAGGAAACAGACATGTCATAAGGTCATGTGAGATAGCAACAGGGAATCTGCTTTAAATATTCCTCCTATTTTTCAGCCACAGAAGCTTCCCTCTTTTTTTTTCCCCCCAGGAAATGCTTTCAGAATTTTGGTTTAATTCTGTCAGCTGTGTTGCAGAACAATATTAAGATACTTAAAGACTGCTACAGCCGTATCCAGTTTTAACTGACATAAAAGACAGTTTCAAGGAGAGTGCAAAAGGACATCAATTAATACCATCTGTATTTTCCTTTTAATTGTGAAAGTATTGTTTTCTTTCACTCTAAATGCCAACTTTCTAAAGCAAGATGCTTTTCAGCTACACTTCTGTACAGCGCCAACACAACAGGACTTGAACTGCTAGATACCATAGCCCTGCAAATGAAGGCTACTGTACCAATGAGAACTCTTCAGGAAGACAACCCAAGGCTTTCTAGAACAGCAAAGGTTCAATGAGCTTTCACTGTTTTGAAAAAATCAGGAAAAAGT
>VWZK01001613.1:39616-64151 GCA_013396935.1 Baryphthengus martii | reverse complement strand
CTCCTCAGCGTCTACCGCCACAAGATTTTCTTCGTGGCCGTTATCCAGAGCGAGGTGCCGCCGCTCTTCGTCATCGAGTTCCTGCACCGCGTCGTCGATACCTTCCAGGTACAGACAGTGCGGCTGAGCCGGGCGGTGGCGGCGGGACGGGGCTGCGCGGCGCGGGCAGGCGGGTGGGTGCCGAGCAGGGTAGCGGAGGAGTCCCAGGCCGCTGCTGTGTTGTAAAGGAGAGCGGGGCGGGGGCAGGATTAAAAAGGAGCCCTCCAGGTTAGCAGCAATTGGTGTTCTCGTTTTCCCGTCCTTTAACTCTCATCCTGCGCCTGTGATGGTCTGGAGTGGGTCTGCGGGGCTCGCGGTCGTTACGAGTGTGTTGTCTTGGAGGACAGTGGATTCACGATCGGCCTGTGCTCACAGGAAGGACCTTTCATCAGTCGGGATTTATATTTCTGTTTTGCAGCGTTGTCTCCTCTGGGAGCTATGAACCAAGACCAAGCTGGTCTCGTTCTCACAAGGAGCTTATGCGTTTTGTAGCCATGTGCGTTAGTCACTTAGTGACAGCCTATCTCTGTCCTATGTATAGTGATACTTCTTGGAAGCCTGTTTTCTTCCTAAAAAAGTGAGTCTCAGGAGTTGCCCCCGAGCAGCCGTGTTCCCTCAGGGCTATGGCTGACATGATTGCCCGTCATCGAGAGAGTGGAATAGCCTTTAAGGAACTAGTGAAGATGTCTGTCCTCTGTCTGCCAGCAACAGGATTGTGGAGTCTGGATTTGAAATGTCTTGTCACGAGCATTTTACCAGAACGGAGGAAGTGTGGGTGCTGGTCAAATGAGTGTCATGTGAGCTTTTGCTTCCAGTGCCAATCAAAAGGGGAATGTAGACTGGGTTCTGTTTCACTGAGTTCAGGGACTGGATGGGCTGTTCAGGCCAAAAATGTACCATGTCAGTCACATAGCTTTTTTTGGTGTTCGTGAATTGTTGAGTAATTATTTCTTTTGCACAGGATTATTTTGGTGTCTGTTCAGAGGTGATGATCAAGGACAATGTTGTGGTAGTTTATGAGGTGCTGGAGGAGATGCTGGACAATGGCTTTCCATTGGCAACAGAGTCTAATATTCTTAAGGAACTGATAAAACCTCCCACTATCCTGCGAACAGTTGTCAACACTATCACAGGTACGGTGAAACTGGGGAGGCCATGTGGCAATATTGCTGCATAAGTAAATTAGGACACGAGTGAAGAAAATTCATGTTGTCCCATACAATTCTAAACCCCAGCATAGGTGTGTTTAGGGAGCCCTGCGTTAGTGCTTTGGTTTGAGGTTCCTTCCAACACCAGCCACACCTTTTCTTTTTTTTTTTTAAATCAAACAGGTTGCATTTTCAGTTACAGCCTTGGCACAGCCTCCCGGATGAGTTAGTTTGATGTGGGGTTTCTGTTGGGGCAGCTTTTTATTTTCTTATTTAGTTGTACTTCCCCATGCCTTAATGTGGTATATTTTAGAGTCGGATGTAAGAGAGATGTAAATTATACATTAGAGCAAGTCTGGAAGAGTCTGCTCTCCTACAGAGAGATAGAGGTTCTTGGGGATGAATTACAATGAAGTTATACGACACCAAGGACTTGTTCTGGAGCACTGTCTAACTTTTGTGGTTGTTACGATTGCCTTTCTTTTTTCCAGGAAGCACTAATGTGGGTGACCAGCTTCCTACTGGACAGCTGTCAGTGGTGCCTTGGAGACGTACTGGCGTAAAATATACCAACAATGAGGCGTATTTTGATGTAATTGAGGAGATAGATGCAATCATTGACAAATCAGGTATGGAAGCTGCTTCTGGCCAAGACAAGGGTAACTTGTCCTGATAGTGCCTGAATTGAGATTTAGGTTTTCAAAGAGGAGTTCCCTCATAAGTGTGGGAAGCTCTATTCCTATTCTTATTTTGGAATGTTGCCAACTAGGTGCTATTCAGTCAGAAATTTTAGAGAGATACCAAGGTTTTCACTTGTTCTTGTTCCTGAAATCTTGTAAGCAATTCTATATTGGGAAAACAGTGCTGTGCACAATTTCCACTCACATTCTATCTCCTTAGTCTTTGTGCATCTTAGTTTTTTGTTGGAGTTGGGAGCTATTGTCATTGGACATTGCTGGTCTCAGTGGTTCTATTTGTATGCATCTTCTCTAGAAGTTGTTGAGAAAAATTTTGAGAAGGCAATATAATGAGCTGTGACATTTCATAAAGATAAAAAATTTCCTTCTTCTCCATTGATAGCTTTTCCACATTGGAATTTCTTTGATCAGGTTCACATAACTTCTCACATTTACTCTATTGTTGCAGGTTCCACAATTACTGCTGAAATCCAAGGGGTAATTGATGCTTGTGTCAAGCTGACTGGGATGCCAGACCTTACCCTCTCTTTTATGGTAAAGCTCAGGGATGTATCTTTACTTAAGTATTTTGAAAAGGGCTTTCCAGCCGTGCTCTTAGGATCTCAGTCTCACAGTAATGGATTCCAGTAGATCAGAACTTGGGTGTGCTGAACAAAAAGAGAAATTTTCGACAATGGAAATTCATAGTGAACTTCAGCAACTTTGATACTAAAGGTTTTATTTTCAGATTCTTTGTTAAAAGTACTATTAGTGTGTGCTGTGGCTAAGTTTCTGAGATATGGTGGTGATTTAGACATATATCCTAAGAGAGGCATCTCTTTTTGTGAGTATGCATCTGTGTAATTATTTGACATGGCTCAGTAGGATAAAGGTTATTGGGTAGCGCTATCTTGCAGGTGTAACAGTGTGAAATATCAAAAGCGTGTCTGAAAGTAGATACCTTCAAGTGGGCAGAGTGTGTCGAATGGTAGACCCTTCATGGATAGAAGTTTGAGAAGAGGAGGTTATTTTAAGTGCTACTGCCTTCACTAACCTTGTGACTTTCCTTTATTTCAGAACCCTCGGTTATTGGATGATGTCAGCTTTCATCCATGTGTGCGTTTTAAGCGCTGGGAGTCAGAGAGAATACTTTCCTTCATTCCACCTGATGGAAATTTTCGCTTGCTCTCCTACCATGTCAGTGCTCAGAAGTAGGTGATGAATGTAGTGCTGTGAATTACAAAATTTGGATCTTCCTGGGGTGGGGAGGAATTGCTTTTAAAGATTAGATGGCTTGTTTTGCCAAATGAAGTAGAGGAGCATGGTAACTTCTACTTTTCTTTTTTAAAAACACATGTTTTCACCTTGCTTGGAGCAATGATTCTGTCTTGGTGATTTATTTTTTTAGGTTAGCCAGCTTTTTTCAAAGACTAGGAGCAGATGAACAAACTAGAGAGGGAAAGAATTAAGCAGTATGGAGTAATCAAGCTGTTGATTTCCTGTGTTTATAAGAAACTTTTAGAATAAAACAAAATAGTTTTGGTTGTTTTTCTTATTGGCTGGTTTTTTGACATCTCTCTTAATGCAGCTACAAGTTCTTGTCTACTGTTTGTACTCTTTTCTAGAAGCAGTTTACCAAGTACTAATTTGGGTTACAGGTGCTAAAGCATTTCATTAGACTTTGTCAGACTTATCTAAAATAGGCAAAAAGGAGCAGGAAATCCAACCAGAAGCTCAAACTTGAAGTTCAAATGCTGCTGCGCTGTCTGGAACTACTTGCCAGCTTGGTTGTGGCATGCAAAAACATTCTGCATCCTTTGCTTAAGTCTCCTGTTGTACCTAATGTAGTTACCTGTCCTGTAGAAAGGTAGAAAACTAAGATACAGCAAGCTTGATTAAAAAGAAAAACCCTGTAATTAAGATTTGAGAACAGGAGTCTGACTTTGCTCTTGGATCAAACAAATAAGCGTAGGATTTCCTTCTCTCTTAAGGAGACTGGTTTCCAGTATAGAAGGCAAGAACTGCATCAGGAAAAGCAAAGATGAAGGCGAGAGGTTGACAAGGACTTTCTGTTCATGTCTTTATTCCAGTCTCGTGGCAATTCCTGTCTATGTTAAACACAACATCAGTTTCCGTGATAGCAGCTCCCTGGGACGTTTTGAGATCACAGTGGGGCCGAAGCAGACTATGGGGAAGACCATAGAGGGAGTGATGGTCACCAGCCAGATGCCAAAAGGTGTCTTAAATATGACCCTCACACCCTCTCAAGGAACACATATCTTTGATCCAGTTACAAAGGTGAGAGGAAAGAGAAATTTATTTATTAATTTTTTAAAAATAATTTTTTACCTTTCAGCAAACGAATTTGAGCTGTTCATGCTTATGTGCACATTTCCTTGAACACTGCTTTTCTCAAGGTAGTATTTTTTCCTTGGGGTGATATTTTTTCTGGACAGTTGCATACGAGAAGTTGTCTTAATCCCCTCAACAAACAATTCAGTGTCGTAGTGGATTGTAGTTCTGTTTGCTCAGTGTGTGTAGAAACCCCAGGAACTGATACTGTATGATGAGGCATTTGTCTGGTGGATGCTTTACAAACCTCTGCATATCTAGTTGCCATGCCTGATACTGCATGTCAGACTTTGCAAACACTAAGGATTTGGGTTGGTTAGTGGGTTTTGATTAGTTTTGGGGTATTCTGGTTTTGTTGTTTGATTTCCTCCCCCTGCACCCTGAGGAGTTCACTTCTTTTGTTTTCTTATTGCAAATTTAAACTTGATGGTTTATCCTCAGTAGAGCTTCAAGAAACACTGCTTCAGCCACTTGGAAAGGAGGCAATTCTGCATCAGTTTTGTCACCGCTACATGTAGGAAAGTAGTGGAAATATTGTTCATGGTAGGCTTTTGGGGAATCTCATGGAAAGAGAGAGGGGGAACAAAGGTCTGAGGCAGCTGCTCCTTAAGCCCTTACTGTGTCTGCCCAATGGAAGGGGACTCTTCTTTAGGGGGTGTTACAGCATTTCTGTTTCACTGCTGTATCTTCTGTTCTTTGAAGTTGCTGTCATGGGATGTGGGGAAAATAAATCCACAGAAGCTGCCAAGCCTGAAAGGGAGCATGAGCCTGCAAGCTGGGACGTCAAAACCAGATGAAAACCCCACCATTAACCTGCAGTTTAAAATTCAGCAGCTGGCTATATCTGGTAGGTGATTGTCAGGTAAAGAAGCTGCATGTTCTCTGCTGTGTCAGTGCTTGCTCTCTGTGTAGCTGAAGTAGCTCTGCAGGCCTTTTGAAGGACCTTCTATCTGAAATGTGTTCTTCAAGTGGAAAAAAAAAAAAAGTGCTTTGACTACAGATACATGAGTTTGTTCTCTCTGATGCTCTGTGAAACAGCCTATCTACATTTCCTTGCAGTTTGTGCTTACGGACCTATAAAGAATCTTAGGGTATTGGATGTGTTTGTGAAGAATGATTCTGAAAATTAGGAGTTCTCTGCTTTTCTCCCTTCTGTTTAACGCTTGCTAAAACTCCCTATGCATTCTGCATCTCTGGTGTGATCTCCTGTTCCTTCATCCCGAAGGTCAGTCCTTGTTTGCAGCAGCAGTCAGTCTCATGCTGTGTTTGTTTGCCTTTAGGACTGAAGGTGAATCGCTTGGACATGTATGGGGAGAAGTACAAGCCCTTCAAGGGTATAAAATACATGACTAAAGCTGGCAAGTTCCAAGTCCGAACCTAGAGGATCCTGATAGTGAGGAAGAGCACTTTCCTGTTTCTCCTGTCTCTGGCTGTTGGATGCAGCCTCTTACCCCATCCATCTGTTTAGGGTCACTCCCTTGCCTCTAGTAGCATGAGCAGGAGAGCCAGTGCTTAGGGTGCTGGGGAGCAAGGAAAAATAATGTTGACCTGAAACCATCTCATCCCCTAGCTGAGTCTGAAGTATTTGGAACAGTGGCAGACAGGAGAGGTGTTTGGGTCCTGTGGGATTAGTCAGTCAGCTATGTAAGCTTGTATCACCTTCATTTTGCCATCTTAAAAGGAAATTCTAGGTATTTATTGCTTTTTGTCACTCCTCTTCCTTGTATTTTCATCAGCTTTGTAAAGTGATACAAAGTTGAATTTTCACAAACTTCGACTCCAGTGTGATGGTCTGGGATCTGTCCTCTCCATCACTGGGCATTAGAGTGGAGTGCTGTATAGTTCTTGGCAGCAGAGATCATCTATCCATTCTTCCTCAAAGGGGCTAGAAGAAGTGAAAAGGTAGATTGTCCCAGTCAGGATGGAAGGTTAAGAAGCCTGAGATTGGGGGTGGTGCCATAGAGGGAGGGAGGGAAGAAGTGGATGTTTTTCCAGATACTTCGTAAGCTATCTTGGTCATCAAGTATCTTGAATCTCTGGAGGTAGACTGGATACCCATCCAAATCTTTGTATGGTATCCTATGAAGTGCTGACTATAGCACATGTGATCTTGTAACTGGTGGGTGGTGACATCTGAATGTAATTCTGCTTCTATTCTTACTTCATCAGTATTTGAAGGTAGGGATTCTCCTAGCTTCTTTGGGGAGTCAGGGAAGAGAGAGGCAGGAGAATTTTGTGCAAACAGCACTGATGGAAACTGAAGCTATGGCTAAATGAAGATGATCACTGTCCTAGTAACTTGCTGGAACTTCTTTTTGTCTCTGCCTGCCTATTACAAATGAAGGTGATACTGCTGTTCTCCTGCTCACCGATGTCTGTCTTTGGGATAATTGTGTCCTGGTACCTTTGTAGTATTTCTGGCTGTCCTACCTCATTCCAGTTCCTGTACCAATCAGCTGCTGTGCAGGTGGATTCAAGCCTACGCTGGATTTTTCACTGGGACCATCGCTTCTGCAGGAGCTGTTGCTGCATCTGCCCATTCCAGTCTGTGCTGTATCTCTCTGTACAGCATAAACCTGGAATGAGAGGCATCTGCACTGCTCTGAACTGTCTGTCATGTGCTCTTTGGCCACTAGATGCCAGTGTGTTTTCTCTATGGCAGCAGAACTTATCCCTAAGCTGCCCTGCGTGTGACTACAACGTCTATCAGGTAGCTGTGGAGTCCAGCGTGTACTGTTCATGCTTGTGAAAAGATCAAGGTGACCCTAAACGAAGGATGGCATTCACTCTGTTTTGCATGTGATGGATACTTGCAGTGGATGAGTGGCATCTTGCTTGTGGAATTGCAAAGTCCAGTGCAATTGGTGAATGCTACAGCAGGTGGTCTTACTTTTGAGCATGTTCATTGCAAATATAACCTTCAGCAAGGGCATCAATAAAATTCACTTTTACATGTCATCTGTGTCATTTCAGAGTGGTTTGTGTGGGCTTTACAAGAAATACGGTTGGTATTTGAGGAAGCAGGTACATGATGTCAATTGGACTGTGGATAACAGATGCCTTAGGGAGATGAATGTCTTCATGCAATTTGGATTGTAAGCTTGGGACTAAGTCACTGTCTGAAAAGCTAAAATTAATTTATTGATAAATTTTCTTAGCGTTTCCCAAAAGGAATGCTGAGCTCTTCCAAGAACCTCAGTGAAACTGTCTTTAGAAGTACAGCTAAACTATTTTTGTTTACTAGATAGGGTTTTGGGTAGCAGGCTAAGGGCTGTGCTTTAATTATGAAGACTATGAAATACATCTTCACTTTGCTGTTTCTCAAGTACCGATATTGTCCTTTGGCTTGGTAGCTTTGTTCTTTAAAGCGTCTTCCCCTGCTGAAGTGTTTCACGTTACTAAAGATCTTGAAAGGCCTCTTATATGCCTAAGGGTGTCCAGCCCTTATGACAAGCTTTCTGTAGCAGTCTGAAATGGATGCAAGTTGCTATGGAATGAAAGATGAAGCAGGGCACAAGGGTATTTTCAAGGAGCTGGTAACAACTGTGATGTAAAACCATTTTCTGCAACCTAAATTTTTGTAGGATGTGTTTTTCTAAAAGATGATCAGTATCAGGTGTCGTTCAGTTACATTTTAGTTAGATCACACTGAGCTCAAATAATGTATTCAATAGGCCGTTTGAATTGTGGATCAGAAGTTGTGTTCCTGAGGATACTTAACTGTGTTACTCATTGGAACAGGTTTGTGTGTTTTACAGGCTGTAAATACTTGGCAGGCTTGTGGATGCCAGGATAGTGAAGCACAGCAGCACTGAGAAATGGGGTATGAGGAGAGGAATGGGAATTAATTTGTCTTTTTCTCAAAGCTTATTCTTAATAAAATACAATTAACAACAACAACATCACACAAAAAAAAACCCGAACTGTTTAATAAACATCTTGAGTGTTTTCCCCCTTCCACTGGCTGGAATATGGTACTCGCTGCTGAAGCTAACAGGACTTAGATCACTGCTTCTCTGAGGACATGAGAAGATCTCTTTGAGGTCAGTTTCTGAGCTGGTGGACGTGGACCATTCATAAAGTTGCCGTTTACAAAACTCACTTGAGAAAGTAACTTACATCCTTACCAAATCTTTTCTGTACATACTTACTATATAAGCTTCTCTATTTGACTAGAGGCTGTGCTAAGTAGTTATCAGAGAGCGTCTTAAAACTGCAAGAGTAAACATTTTGAGTGATAATGTTTTGAATTTCCCAACTACAACAGACTAGTTTTCTAGCTGTAATGCCTGATTGGTATGATACTAAAGCTAAACTTTTGTAGCCTCATTATAAATTGTTCATTTTGCAAAACAGCAGTCACATCTCCTTTCTCTTACTTTATAAAACAATTGGACAAGAGAGAATCTCTCAAAGAGGCTTAACACAGGATGGGCATAGTGACCACTTAGTGTCACATGGCAACTGCAATACAGGTAATGCTTGATTACTGAGATTCCAGTTCACATTGACTTGGTTACACCTGTCCTGTCTTTTGAAAATGGACAAATGCAGCCTTGTGACATTTGATTTGATCTTGTGGATCTAAATCTAGCAGGCGCCTAAAACTGCTACCATGACACTTGTCCTTTGTTCTGCTCTGCCGCGCTTAAGAGAGAGCTTTAGCTTTCATGTGTTTTGATGCAAGGAGAAAGCTTGGGGATGTGGGGGAAAAGGAATGTCAGTTTCTGATAACCTGTAATATGGAAAGGAGAGTAATTTGAGAATGTGCCCTTCTCACACATCGCAGTTTGTCTTCCTCTTGTACTGAAAGTCATAAGCATCTGGACAAACAGGAAGCCCTGTTAGGATCCTTGCAGCACCCAGGAGTAAGCTGTGAGTGCATGGTCACAAGACTGTGGATGGTTTGCTTTTCATGTTGTCCATGCTTCTCATGGTTTCATGTTGTCCTGAATCCAGTCAAGATAACGATTCACATTTGTATAAACACCAGGTATGTCTTTGCGGCCACAGCCTATTCCCCAGCTGATGATTCCAATTAGATACATACGATCATCCTTCATGCAGACCAGAGGCCCTCCAGAGTCACCCTACGGAGAAACAGCCAGTTGGTAACACTTTCCTTTTTTGTGTATTTGTTTTGTGTTGTTTTTTCCTCTCACTGGCTTTAGCGGTGCACTAGTGGCTGTGGAACTACCCTATGCAGTATGCACACAACTCAAGAGCTCTTAGGGCTTTCACAGAAGCCACTCTTGTGTTTCAGGTTCCCTCGACACCCTTCTCATATAGGGAGAGAGCCAAACCCACCTAACACTAAAGCGTCTAACTTTGGCACTCATTTATGAAATGCAGGTGAGACATTGGTAAGAACAAAAAAAGGTATGCTCTTATTCAAGAGCATTCAGAGATCTGAGGTGTTTTATACTACTGTGTCTAACAGTAAAGCAAAACTATTATGGAGCTGTTTAAACAGAAAGGATGTGGATTGAATGTGTAGCCTCCTTTTTCCTCATGTTACAGCTGTTCATTCTCCACCATCTTTTGGCCTCTATTCTTTGCTCCACTTTTCAGTAGAGCAGCCCCCCCTTCCTCTTACAGAAACTCCCACTGAGCGTTTTGCATGCTCGCGTAAGAGAAAACATTAGGAAATGCTGTTGAGGTGGAGTTTCCTTCTCAGTTTTGTGTTATTTCCTACATTTGGGATTTTCAAACTGTATTGTTCTGGTTTGCTTGGTTAAGTGTGGTCTACCTTCCCAGCTATAAGGGGAAGGGGAAGAAAAAAAGAGGAGCTTGTAGTTATGTTCAGCAGAAGTCTACTAGAACTTTAATGTAGCCAAATGAAGAACTTCTTTAAATTATTTTCATAGCATCATAGAATTGTTTAAGTTGGAAAAGACCTTTAAGATCACTAAGTTAAACTTTTGTTTAGTTAACTCAGACTATCAAGGACAGACCTAAAAAGAAAGGAGGAACAGAATTGGGTTTACCTTGCAGGCATCATCAAGGTGCCTGGTGTCTCCTGCACATAACATATTGTCTGTGACTGTCCGGTTGTCTAGATTCTGTGCTGTGCACCGACTGGCTGGGAACAGTCTGACATGACCTTCCTTCAGATGCTCTGAATAGAATGGAGAAACTAGAAGAAAAATTGCAATATGAATATGTACATACGCAAGTGTATATGTGTTCTGTTTAAAAAATTGCAGCCCAGTTTCTGTAGTTTAGGGGAAAGTAAACAGAAGAGGCTGGGGGTGGCTAAAACAGTATTTCCTTGCCAAAGGGTGTCTTTTAATTCTCGAGGGTTCTGCTTTGCTAGTAAGAACAGCTTAAATCTAGCTGGAGAGAGAATACTGCTCCTTCAGCAGGGTTTTTGTAGTCTCCAAATCGAAGACTGATGGGCTTCTCGGATGGATAAGTCATCTTTGCACAGGTACATCAATTGAAATGAAGTCACAGGAAGTGCCTACAAAAATCACTAACTCTTTGAAACAGGATCCTGACATTGTAGTATCAGACTTGAGCTAACAAAAATCAGATGCCTTGTCGTACACAATACTGAGTAACTGGATAGGAATGTACTCTTGTGATACGCTGGAATGGAAAGGGATTCTTTTTGTTTGTTTTGGGTATTGGTTTTATTCTCCTGCATAGCTGCAATTTCACAAAGCTGAAAGTTGGCAGGATTGTTGTTTTTCAGTCTAGTTTTGAAGTACAGTTGCAGCATCTTTTCCCTCTCAGAGTTTATCCTGCACTCCCTGTATGCAATGCTGAGGACGAGCGTTAAAAGCACTGTGAAAACACTTTGTGCCACACTTACATGTTAAATCTCCAAAAGTCCTATAGGTTCAGATCACAATTCAGTCATGTTATGATGGATGCTTCAAAGAATTTACAAGTTAGAAAATAAAAATAAATTAGTAGAACATGCCAGCAAAATAAAAGCTGCATTTTTTTCATTTGTTTTAAATATCTCTTAGCCTGTGTATACTTTCTGACAGGTTTTATTCCTGTTTGTTGTAGCTCACTTTTAAAAAATATCCTGCCTGCCTTTTAATATATATCTGGGATTGTTATTTCTTAAGGTTTTTTTCTTGTTACTCACTGCACATGCAGTGTATTCTAGAATAATGGAACTACCTGTAACTCTTTAGTATATATATAGAAATGGATTTCTGTCAGAATGACAATATGTAAATGTACTCCGTAGGACAGAGAAGTGGCAGCCTTGATTGCAAATCTTCTGTCTTTCATAACTTATCCATTTTGCCATGTTTTCTGTTTCTACTGTTGGAGAGTATCAAGGAAGACTTTACTAGCCCAGTCAGCTGACACAACTCAGATGAATGAGACAGATACACAAAACCAAGTTTTGCTGTAAGTTATCTCCCACTTCACACTTTCATTTCATAGTGCTGATACAAGCCCGTGTAATAATTCAGGGGGTCACACGGTAAGTGATGCTAAAGGCTTGAATTCTTTGAGGGCAGGGACCCAAACTTTGGACATGGTATCTTATACTTACATTCTTCATTTTTGCCATAACCAGAGATCTCGCATTCAGTCCAGTCAGGCAGCTGCAGTTCGGGTGTTGGGAGGCAGGCAGCACGGACAGTGTCTGTTTCAATAGCACAGTCTTCTGCATTGGAGTTCAACTGCAACAGAGCTGAAGAGTGAAAAAAAATTCCCCACTTCATTAATCACAAACCTGAGCCAACTGTGACCTTTCCAGTCACAAGTCAGAAAAGTACGTACCAATATCATTGTTAAAATTTTCTGAGTCAAATCTCTGATGCACAGTGTAGCTCTTCACTTGAAACTTTTGTTCATTTTCCTCAGGAGTTGCTCGAGAAGTCCTACCCAGCACAATCTTCAGCTGATTTGTACTGAAACTGAAGAACAAGAGTCTTGCTTTCTTCCCGTGTTAACAGAGCAGACCCTTCCCTTGAAGATGTGCTGTTGGAGCTTCTGCTTTTCTTATTTTAGCACTCTTACTACTTCATTACCCAAGCAGTTTGACCTCAAGTGTACTAGTTGCCTTTGTTTTTGCACAAATTGCTTACAGCCATCATGGCAAAGCTCCTCTGCCAGCCCCTTGCTGTTCTCAAGTTTCAGATGGCTCTGTATCTATATTGACAACTTTGTTCTTCAGCTATATGATATTCTGCAGTGGTACCTTAATGCCATGCTGCTAGTTTGCCCAATAGGTGCCCATCTGTAATGCTCAGCACAATTAACTCTCTAATCTTTAATGAAGAATGACTTACTGGGATAAAGAGGTTTTTTCAAGTCTTTTACCCTTCCTAGAATTGCTATACTGGATGCTTTCATTTTCCAGACTTTTTTTTCTCTGAGACAGTACTGAATCCTCAACTTACCCTTCCTCAAAACAGTGAGCAGCTGACAAAACCCAGCAGGAACTGATCAGAATTCCACCACAGAGGAAGTGTTCTCCAGGTGCTCGGCGATACTTCACAAAGATGGCAGCTTGCCACGGGTGAGCTGCAATGTCTGCATAGGAGCCACCTTTAATCCTGTACTGGTGTCCTCTGCGCTGCCGTAAGCCACAGGTGGCTGCGGATGACAAACCCAGAAATAAGCCTTTTGTTCAGGCACTTTTGCTTTGAGTGTGAGTTTAGAGAAAAGCCTGTTAGTTGTCAGTGCATGTTGAGGCAGTCTGAAATGAACTGCTTCGTGTCTGACTCATTTTTGTTTCCTAGGAAACTTGTATTCTGATTTGAAAAGTACAATAAGGGAACCCTGTCTTTTCTGTCCTCCATTTCTGCAGTCTTCCCTTCTGGCATTTCTGTGAGGGTGGAGCAAGAGTATCTAACTACAAAAAGCTGCTTTTGTTTGTTCCACACCCTCCCCCCGCCCCAGCTTTTCTTTTAGTGCAAGAGGATTGAGTTTAATAGAAATGTAATGCAGAATAGTAATGCCTCAAAGAAAGAGAAGAATCAGGAGTGCTAGGATCTTTACAGCAAGTAGGCACGTTGCAGTACTCCCATGTGAGCTGGTTTCCTTTCAGTACATGGCACCAGGGTTTGCTGTCATTGTCAGGATTCCTGCAGCACAGGAAAAAGAAGAGCTGTTTGTATTATCAGACCTGAAGGGTGTTTGGGGAGACGTAAAGGTGGCAGACTGTGACCTGAGCGTACTCTTTTTGATTTTTCCAGGATACAGAGGGCCCTAGGGCATGTGGAATTTCCATTTATGGAGTCTGATGTTACAGGTGCATAGATAGGTCAGGGGGAATAAAATTGCTATTGTCAGTGAGCTTCATTCCCAGCAGTCATCTATTTCCTGTGCTTTAATAACTCACATAGAAGACTAGGGCCCTGCCTCGAGTACCACAAGGAAGTTTGATGGATTTTTTTTTAATTCTGTAACTGACTACATACCGGCAGAAATTGTGACTACCAAGGCCCAGCTGATAAGCATCTCTTCTCCAAGCAGTATATAACTTGTTGACAAGGATTCGAGAATTCCACCTCAAACAGGTAGCTCCAGAACTGGTAATACTCTGGCTCCCTCGGTAATCCGTGCCTCTTCCAGATTTGCAGTTTGTGTTTCCAGCTTCAATAAGAAAGCTGCATGTTAACTGATGGATGTGAACCCATCAGCTGTTTCTAACTGCAAAAGCTGTTCAGGCATCTATGTATTAGCTACACTTATCTCAGTCTCTCAGTGTCATAAATATTAAAAGCTTAAATACAATTTAATGTGAGAGTCTCAAGTTATCAGGATACAGAAATTGCACAAATCTACAGGCAAGCCTTAAGTATGAAGTGAATCATGAAAACTCTAAAGTCCATTCCCTCTCCCCTGCATGTACCTTTTGAACAGGAAGGCACACTGCAGTGTTCCCAGGTGTACTTTCCCCCTTTATAGATATAGCACCAAGGTCTGGAATCCTCATCTGGGTTTCTGAAAGAGTTATGATATTATTCATCATTAAAAAGCTCTTTTTATTAGTCCCATGTCTGCTATCTAGTTTGGTAACAATCCTGCTCTGCAGTGACAGATGTGGACTGAACCATCAGAAGTCGTTTGGATTCCCATTTTAATTATAAAATTTAATTATAAAAATCAGACAGTAGCTAGCAGGAGTGGACAACTTGTTTCACGTGCAGGAAGCACTATACTTTTAGAGTTTCGAGCAGGATCTGGAGCTGCAGGAAACTGGCTTTTGGAGGGATTTTTAGCCACTGAGTAGGGATAAGGGAAGGACTATGGGGCGAGAGATGTATGCATTTTGTAGTCTTTCATAAGCATCCAGTCTAGATAGATCTGAAGTTCAAATGTCTGCAGAAGTTGCAATTGCTGCTCATGGGCTGCGCTGTATTTGCACCTGTGCAGTGTTCTCTGCTTGGTATTAGACTGTTGCAAGGGGCCCTTCCTTTGTGCCAGGCTCTTGGAATGGGGTGATTCCTGTGGCTCTGACCTGTGTGCCATCAGACCCTCACCTGCAATAGTTGTGATTGCCCAATCCCAGCTCGGCAGCATCCTCTCTTTGGCCGCTGTATATCCGGTCTATCAAGCCATTGCTATTCCAATTTAAACATTCAGTTCCGCTCTCTGTCATGCTCCATGTACCCCTGTATGTTACTCCAGCATCTTTGTAGCACTTAACTTCAGTATCTGAACAAAAGAGGACAAAATCTGACTATAATGACAGCATCCCAAACTCTACTTCCCCAGGCTCCCCGATGTGTTGTCTAGTAAGTCAGTGAAAATGCCTTGCCAAGCAGACTCTAAGCATATGTGAAGGTCTTCAGCTCCAAAATTTAGAGTTTTATTAAGAGATACTGAGAACTCAGGTGTCCTTAAAAGCTCTCTGTAGTATTAGCTTTAGAATAAAACGAGGCAACTTATCGGAGAGCCTACTATACAGAGCAGCTTCTGCACTGCCTGTTAAAACCAGTAGCACTGGTCACAGTAATTGACATGGTATACTCGCCTATTTCACACTGCTTCCCAGAGAAACCTTGGTGGCACTGGCAGATGAAGAGCTGTGGGGAATAATATGCCTGTGAACACTGGCCCCCGTTGTAGCATTTATTTCTAGTGCAGGCTGCGGAATAAGCAAAAGCCAGGAAATACTGTTAGATTTCACAGAAGTAAGAAGCTGGCAATGTATACCTATCTTTCCACTCCTGTTAGTCTCCTTCAGCCTGTTATATTTTGACCTGCCTACCGGTTATTGTCACATGCTTGTAGTCTTTTCATGTAGTGCTTACATTCTTTCTTTTCTCCAGTCTCTCCACGTACAATATTAGGAGCCTTCCTCAGCCACTTGCCCACTTCCTCTTAGTCCTACCTGCGTCGGTACATATCAATATTTTCATTTCTATCCTACTCTATTGCAAGCAAAATTTTCTGTGTGGTAACACCTTCCCTGACAGTGGAATTCTTTTGGGATGATTAGATGTACAAACTCTCATGTCCCACCATTTCCTTTCTCTTTTTCTTCTTCATACTCACCTCGGACAGGCACAGCGTGGCAGCGACTCCGACCGGTGTCGCACCTACAGTATTCTATTCTGCTCCCTGAGAGCCTCAGCCAGGTCCCCCTGTGCTGGTAAATCTCTCCAGATGAATTGTCTGTGCAAATGGCTGTAATTGAAGAAAGGAAATCGTATTTTAGAAATTCAGGAAAAGACCTGGCTGAGTGAGAGAACTCCCTTCTCTTTCCAGGAGAAAAGTATCCCTGATGGGTACAGCTGTCTAATGGGCTGCCCTTTTCCCTTCTCAGACCACACTTGTGCAATCTCTCTCACTGCTATGTTCCTGAATGTACGGTTCCACTATTGAATGGCCTCTTTTTCTTTGTAGAAGAGCAGAGGAAGGGGAAAGCTTTGTTCTTTGAGCTGTTGATGATATTAATGGCCTGGTATTTTGCCTTCTGAATCTCTCATCCAGATAACCATGACAAACAACCTTCAGGCTCCATTCCCTCAGCATCATCTGCTTTCACCTCCTGTGTTCATAAAGCTCCAGGTAACATGGTTCTGCTTTGCCTGGCTTACCTCTAGATCTCGCTCCCCGTTTGAAACGTGTGCGTAAGCCCTGCAAGCAAAGAAGGTTAATTCTGTGAGTAACTGCTCTCTTAATAAGCTGAGAGAACAAGTGCCTCCAAAGAGGCAGTCCTCTTCTTGAGGACTTCTAAGTCAGGGGAGCTCTGAGGAACTGTCTGTCCTCCTTGTCAGAAATTACAGTGAAAAGTGCCTTTAGTACCCCAGCATGGGTACAAAGAGCTGTAAACCATCGAGTTGCCACAGATTACCAGGTGATAACTTGTCATCCAAGTGACGTGAACTTGGGATGTGCTGTACTCGCATTGTGTGTGAAGTGATGATGTACTCTTGTGGTATTGCAGATGCTAACTAAAGGTTGTCAGCTCTCTGCTATTTGAAGGAGGCTCAAGCAAATAATTTCAAAAAAAGTGTGAACGAGCAGTTATGTTTGCCCAGTGACATGCAGTTTCCCCATAAGCCTTTGTAGCTTGATTACCTTTGAGAGATATGTCTCCTGCAGCCAATTACATAAAATATCTTCAATAAAGTTTTAAGAAGAAACCAATTCAGAAAGCTCCTTTGATCATGCCACAAGAGAAAGAATAACATAAAGAGGAAGGCTGGGATAGCAGTATTCTTTTTTTAAGAAAGAGACTAAACGTGTTGGAATTGTGTAGGGTTTACTCAGGCTGTGCAATGTGAGGCTTAAAATAAGGGGACATGGGAACCATCTATGTCCAGTTGTAAGTGGGAGTAATAATGAAGGTGAAGACAATAGAAAGAACATTAAAGGGTGATCACAATGGAACTCTTACTAACAGCAAAGGATAACACAGAACAGATAGCCCAAGAAAATTTGGAGACATGCTTACCGAAATAAAAACCAGCCAGTATAATACATTACTAGAAATCTGAGTTTAGAGGCAGACTACTTTGTAAGGTTTTTCTTCCTTTGATTGCTAGTCATATAACTGGATTCTTCTTTTGTCTGATGCAGACAGCTGGAGTCGATGGCAAGGAGGTGCTGCTGAAAATGCAAGGAGGATGGCAAGAGCATTATTTGGTGCATGAGCCTCTTACCTCACATTGAGCAGTCACGATTGCTCCCACCAGCAGGAGGAGACATGGGAGTTTGCCTTCCATTCTAAGTGTTTTCCACATCACCTCCAAATCTCGTTATCTATAGAGACAAAAGGAAAACTAAGACGTTGAACAAAGGTATTTTACAGTGTGACTGGAGTTCAAGGTGATGTTTAGATAAAGGTTTCAAATTATGAACATTCTTTTTACATTAAAACACACTTTCTGCTCTGCAGTTCTCAGCCACCTGGTCTAGCTGTCCTGGTGTCCCTGAACAGGGGAAACTGCCAGCCTGGACCCAGATGTGCTTGATAAACTTAGAAACCTGACAAGCTAAAGCACACCGTTTAAGGTCTGGAGGAAACTCTGAGAGTGTTTCCCTGGTGGAAGTAAATTCCAAGTCCTTTTCCTCAGGGTTGCTGGAAGCCAACAGTATCGCGTGCATTATTAGAGATGGACTTGTCTAATGAAGGACTGTAATGCTGATTGGAAAGTGTTAATTGAGATTCAGGGCACTCAGGCCTATCTAAGAGATTTCTTGCAGAGGCACAAAAATCTGCCAAAGGGTCAGTCTGTGACAATAGTGGTTTAAGAGGATTTGCATTTCCTGCACAGACTGCTCCTTTGTGTGAGAGTGAGGGCTTCTCTCTTGTGCAGAGGATGTGTCAGCAAGGAGACTTTGGTTTGTGATTGGCAGGGACAGCACTGCTATGTCTTTGATTTTAAATATTTCTACAGCTTCTCCCCAGCTCATCTTTTAGTTTCTGCTATTGTCATATGCTTTTGCTAAAAAGGGAGAATATGGCAATTGGCTGGCTGCTGAGCTTTTGGTTTGGTGTTCTCATTTATTCGTTGCAGCGTTTTTCAGTGTGTCACCTCTGTGCAGTCACAACTACATCTAATTCCCTCTAATTCCTTCAGCAGCTTTACATTTCAGACAAAGCCGCCTTCTACCCCACATGAAGAGTTTCTGCTTCCTCCAGAACGGTTTACGTAGTCTCCTACAAGAGTAGTCTTGGGGGAGAACAACCAATGATCTCCTGTAGGAGATTGCTGGCTGGCATGGTGTGGCTGGAGTTAAGGATGAATCTGGATTTCTGCCCCCATTCATCTCATTTGCTTTGAAAATCCACTTCCTTCTTCACTCATCAGAGGTTAATTTCCTACCTGGTGAAACTGCCGCTCTGACTCGGCCACAGATAGCTAGAGGAAGGACGTTTGGGTACTGTGATCCATCTGTATTTCTTTCTACTGCAGCAAAATTTATTTCTGTCTGGCCTTGAGCAAGCAGGTTTCTTGGCAGAAGTGTGAATTTGGATTTCTGTAGCCACTGACTGCAGCGAGATATGCTACCATCTTGTGCCCCGGTTTCCCCTCCCCCAGTTTGTTTCCTGACAAAGGAGGGAAAATTATTTCTTTCACAAAAGCTGAGCACCTTGTGTAAGCCCTGACTAGTTTAGGGCAGCTGCTAGGAGGAGAGAAAATTCTGAACAGTGGGAAGCAGGCTTATAACACCGCGTAGTCTCAAGTGCCTACAAAATTTTACTGCTGAAGTTAAGCAACGTGGCTTTTTTTTTTTTCTCCCCTTCCTGTACTAATACTGTTTCTAATCTCATCCTCGTAACAGAAAAATACACTGGATGTGACAGGTGAAGACACTGAAGGGCTTTCTGCAGTGGTATGTTGCCTGTGAAGGCAATGCGCTTTGCTGCAGTCTTCTGGCTCCTCTGTTAATCCCTGTAGGGATTTTTCCTAAGAAAAATGTATTTTCCCTGGTGATCTTGTGGTAACTGCAAAAGATTAGGCAAATGTATGTACGTAAAAGAACTCCAGTAAAGCCTGACCTTAGCAACATGAATTTGGTAGCTAGTGAAGTTCTGTTTTATAAACACTACTGAATTTGAGGACTTTAAATGAGGATTTAGTGGTACACCAACAGGACTCTCTGTTGGTGGGGGAGGAGGCTGTTGTTCATGGCAAAACTTAATTCAGATGGATACAAATAATTATACAGCGTCAGAAGTGTAGAAACTTAGTGCCTATGGCACTTCTTGGAAACATGGCATTAAATAGCAAGATCCAATACATCTATTAAAAACTGGGAAGGTATTATAGGTTTTGACAGTTGAGTAATAACTTTTAAGGACTGGAGTGGTCATTATTACGTAATCTGAACTCTTACAATAAGACAAATAACTTTATTGCAGGTTTCCTGACTTGAACTCTTAATTTTCTTCCTAAAGGTAGGAGCTACTCTTGCATGTACTAATAGTAGATCTTTTTTACAATTGAACGAGACATAAGTAATCACCAGTGTGAACAGATTTAGCTTGATTCTCTGCTAACCAAGACTGCTGTAGCAGTTGGTCAGGATGGCCAAGATGATGAATCATGAGCGCGTGATGTAGATGGGACACCCCTCCTTTGAACAAGGAGCACCAGAGGTCCATTCTCTCTCTTCCTTTAAAAAATATAATGCCTCCTATACAAACTAATAGCTGGGAGTAAGGTAGAGTAGCAGGCAACAAGATATAATTTCATTCCTGATCTCTAGGATTGTTCTGCAGTTCACAGTCTTTGAAATAATATTCAGGTGCTGTTTCCTACACTATCAGCTATAGTATGTGATCCCTAAGCAAGTAGAAAGCTAACCCAATTATTTGAGAAAAGTACTACTTACAGAAATTAGGAGCTCAAACTCTGTTTATATAAAACCAGAGAAGGCAGCTGGATAACAGCTGGTGAAATTGAAGTATGACAGATGAGTGAGTCATAAACTGGGATTCAAGGCTAGAAAAGGGAGTTTGCTTGTGGGTTTGTAGGGCTTTTTTAAAAAAGATTTGTTCAAAGAATAAAACAAAGGGCACAAATATGTATGCAGATTTTTTAGTATACTTTCAAGGCCTTTCTCATCTCTTGGGAAGCATTTTACATTGTATAGCAAGCCTTTTTAAAAGTTGTAAGAACAATTTCCAAATACGCATTGACTTCAACTGAACCTGAGCTAAATCAGCAGCATTCCCAGAGCTGAAGTAGATGATCTGAACTGCTACCCAGAGTCATTTGCTTGGTGCTGTAACCCTGTTATGTTATCCTTAGCGCCAGCAGCTGTAGCATTGTTGGAGCTATTTATGTTTGTGTTCTGAATGCCACAGTGGCAAGGTTTTAACTTGCTAATTGCTAGTACCACTAGTAATCTGTTCCTATCTGTGGAGAAGACTTGAAGTTCTTACTAACAGCTTTAAGAAATGAGATTGTGCTAGCTAAGACCTTGCTAAGGAAAGATTCGTTTAGTGAAACTACTGAATTGAGCTGCTTTGTTAGCATTTCTCTCTGGGAAGCACTGTAAAAAAACCTGTTGAGATCCCATTTCTGAGGTACTTTCTAAGGTGCACAAAAACCAAGGCAACACGTGAAATCTGAAATTTTTTTTGTGGGAGGACGGAGGAGCAAAGCTGGTCTAGCTAATATCTGGAGGAAGTCCAAGCTGCCTGAAACCAGCAGGAAAGTGAAACTATAGCTCGTTTTCAGGGGAGAGTGGGAAATATCTTTTAAATTAACAAAAACAAACAAACAAAAAGGTGCATTTTGATCTTGAAGGCTGACATGAAAGGAGGCCCTGTTTCAAAAGCACCTGCATCGTATAATCCAGTTTATGGTTACAATCAGGTTTGTCCCATCTAGTCTGCTATACAGGTGGATTTTAGTCTTACACAGCACATGCTTAAACTGCAGAATGCGACAGATAGTCTCTCTAAAGTTTTCATGCATCAGATGCCACATATTTTCTTGCCCTTATTTTGCTGCCCCTGGTCAGTCTAGCTTAACTTGCAATGCTGCAGCTCTTCCCTCCTCCTTTCCACGCCTGTCCATCCATTGGTGGCTGCTGTCCCACTATGCATCGGAAGCTGGTAACAAGTGTTGCCAGTTGTTTATTTTCAGTTTTGGGAAAGGTACAGCTTAGGCCAGTCAAGTGGAATGTTCTGAATGATAAGCCCTATCAAACTGAAATCATATGGCCGTTTGAAAAATACCATGTTTACAAGACTCCGAGCCGAAACTTGCAAGCAATGTGCTTTCTGGTAGGGCTCTCCTGAACAGCTTGTGCCTTCTGCTCTCTCCCTTTGCTTCCTCTCTGATCAAATACACTCCAGCAATAAGCCAGCAGCTGAGATGAGGTGTTATGACATTTTGATTCTACACTTTCAGGTACATTAAGACATAAAGATATACAATACACTAAATGTATCCTTTTCTGCTGAAGCGTCATCAGCAGGAATACTTTAAATCTCACATACTAATTTATTATTCATAACAGCCTTTCTAAGCAGTAAGAGCATATTACCTTACTGATGTGGAATAACACCTAAAAAAGGGATGTATCTTAAAGTCAAACAAAAAGTCACTAATAGCAATTAAAAGTAGCCCCCCCCCCCCAGCACCATGTGCCTCCCAGTAACCTAGTATGCCCATTCCAACATACTTTGATTTCGCATCTATAGCACTAATAGCTTTCTTGCTGATAAACCGCTATCTTGATCTAGTTCAAGCAACAGACTGATCTCTGCTGCCTCTTCCTGCCTTCTGGAGAAAGTGTATCTCTGTCACTTATCTAAACTGAGCAGATGAGTATCAGACTTGTACCATTTCTCTCTAAAATGTTAACAATGGACACATATCTGCTTTTGGGGGAAAGAATTTACAAAAAGCCCAACAAACACATGAAAAAAGTAAGATGCTGTAGTCTTTGAGAGCATCGGAGGAAATGGATATTTCAAACTCTGGCTTTGTTTTGGGAATCATTCTCAATATTTCCTGTGGCTTTGGCTGCATTTGAAAAGCAGCCTGTTTATAGAGAACTGAAGAAGACCCACCCTCCTCCCCTTTGTCCCTCGATTATCCTGGTTGGCAGCCTGGGGTGAAAGGCACAGTCTGATCTCCTCCCAGAAAGATGATAAATTACCCTTTCACAGCTGGTTCTTTGGGTCTCTCCCAAAGATAATTGTAACTCTTCTTTTAAGTTCTCTTGCTAATCTTTGTGCAAGAGACTCCTGCCTACTAACTGGTGAGAGCCTGAGGCCATCAGCCCTTTCCCAGGACTATCTGAAGCCAGCAGCCTTACCCAGCATTATGAATCTCTTCAAAAGCCAAAAGGCAATAGCTCAGTTAGTTAACTAACTACCATGGTGCTTCAGTGGGATTTATTAAATAATAGTATTTAATGACAATGCCATTGAAGTTGAAAGCAAGCAGGTGCATAGTAGTACCTACCTTTTTGCTTTTCTCTTTTGTACTCTGCTGAGGATTTCCTTTTCAGGCCACTCTGGTTTTGCGTTTTCTGCGCCTCTGCTCTGATCTCTCTCAACAGCTCCTCTCCTACTTAAAACTCTGCTCGAGGGGGTGGAGACTGGAGGGCAGCAGGGCGTGCTTTCCCCCACCCCGCCTTCCAGAGAGCCCGGGGACTATCCAGGACCGGGTGACTTGTGTCCGGAGAGTGAGGGAGTGAATCTGTGTGGGACAGGCGCACAGCTTGCTTGCTGGAGTGGGGCACGCTGGATTTTACAGCCAGCTTGTTTTGTTCTTTCTCTCTTCCAGTCAGAGAGCAGATTCAATTTTCAAAACAATTTTTCTTCATTGAACACCTTAAGCTTCTGCAACAGTATCCCTTCTGATGAGCTGTCCCATCATGCTTCTAAGAATGTGAGGTGTTGAATGCGCAGGTGTATTATTTCTAACATGATCAGAGGTCTGCATTCTGTAGGCTTAGTCCCAGGACTGAGAAGCTACTGTTTCAAGCAGGACTGTGGTGTGCTCTGCTCTGAATGGCATCCGTTAAGAATCTTTGACACAGAGACCTTGACCTGTGTGTGGAGCGAAGCATCCTATGAACAGTGCCACAGGGAAAAGAAATGGTCGAAGGAGCCCACAAGTTAATTAGGAGCAATGCGCAAAACTTCTAAGGATCTTTAGGTAGAAATAATGAATAGCATGTTGGGGACCAAAGAGTTAAATGGTCACTGGTACTGGCCATCATAGAAAATGGGGATCTGCTCACGAGGGTGCAGTCATGAGGTAGAAGGTTATCAAAGTTGGCAGACAAATCTGAATGAATCAGTTTTGGAGCTGAACAGGGCTGGGTTATGGAAACTGTCAGTGACGCAATTGTTGCAGCAATGGATGTGTCCTAATTTTTAGGAACTGATTCAGTGGAAATTAGGTTCCTGATACAATTTAGTGTAAGCACAGACATAAGAACTGATGTATGAGGGACCTCCGTCTTCAGGAAGTAGCTGCAGAGTCCTCAGTTGGGAAGCACAGCAACGGTTATTGTGCATATTGGCGAAGATGAAACACTGGCCTCTGTAAATGTTTAGCTCTCCTCTGTGTGGAAATCCATGTCAAGATTATCACATGTATTTCTCTGAGAGTTGCAGGGCTGGTGGTAACATTGCTGCCGTAAATCTGATTTAAGGACAGCTGTGTTTGACTGTTTCCAGAAGGGACTCCCAGAGAAAAGATGATTGGACACTGCTCAGCGAGCAGGGGCTAATTTATATTGTTTTAAAAAAATAACAGCTATTTGCTACTGAACTTCTAGATTAAAGATGCTAACGAAATAATGGCTGTGGGCAAAGATTTCAGAAGTTACTATTTCCTGGCTTTTCACAGCTTAAGGGCAATTCTAGCTGTCTAGAGTGTGGTGTGGGTGCTGTTTGTAGTGCTTAACATATTTTAGGAAAGCCAGCAAAAATAGCGTCTCTTCTCTCGAGCACCATCTGCTGTCTTAACTTCTAACCCGATCCTGTCTCAGGACAGAATTGCGGCAGGACCTCACATCATCCCTCCCCTTCTGCTTTTTTGTGTAGCCTCACACCCAGAGCCGGGGACACCTCTGGGCCAGGTGGCCGCGCTGCAGCTCCAGCTGCGCGCCTCCCTCCCGGCGCTGTTGTGCGGCGGAGCCGTTAAAGGGCTTCACGTCCGCCAGCCTCGGAGGAAGCAAATCTCCAACCGCGGTGTTTGGGCCGGTGGGGGAGCCGAGAGAAGCGGAGCTCGGCGAGTTCAGCAGGTGCCAAAGCCGCCGCGGGCTCCACTCTCCTTTCACCCGCCGTCCCTGACTGCGGGGACGAGGGCAGGAGAAGCGGCGGCCGTGAGAGTCGCGATGGGGCCGGTGCCTCCCGGGCAGCGCGGTTCCTTTAAGGGCGGGCGCGCGCGCCCGATGCCGCGC
>VWZK01001613.1:15771-39545 GCA_013396935.1 Baryphthengus martii | reverse complement strand
GTGGCCGCCGGGCTGGGCTGCGTCAGCGTCCCCCGGGGCGCGGGAGCGGCCTTCGAGCGCGATCGTAATGGCTGTGCTGAGGCCGATGGCGGTAGAGGCCGCCGGCCGCTTTACCGCCTGCTTGGGGCAGGGGCCCGACCCGCTATGCCGTGAGGGCAAGCGTGTAGAAGTACGTGCTAAATAAAACTTCGCGTTGTGTTTCGTCAGTCTTGGGTCATAGACTTCATAGATTCATAGAATGGTTAAGGTTGGAAGGAGCCTTCAAGATCATCTTGTTCCACGCCCCCTGCCAGAGGCAGGGCCACCGCCTACTAAACCAGGTTANCAGAGGCCGGGCCACCGCCTACTAAGCCAGGTTACTCAAGGCCCCATTCAGCCTGGCCTTGAACACTTCCAGGAATGTGGCATTCACAACCTCTCTGGGCAACCTGTTCCAGGCTCTCACCACCCTTCCTGACATTTAGGCTAAACCTCCCCTCTTCCAGCTTGAAACCATCACCCCTTGTCCTGCCACCACAAGCCCTTGCAAACAGCCCCTCCCCAGCTTTCCTGTAGCCCCTTTCAGATCCTGGAGGCCACTATAAAGTCTCTACGGAGCCTCCTCTCCTCCAGGCTGAGCAGCCCCAACTCCCTCATCCTGTCCTCATAGCAGAGGTGCTCCAGCCTTCGTGGCTTCCTCTGGACCCGTTCCAACAGTTCAATGTCTTGCTTATGTTGGGGGCTCCAGAATTGTACACAGGGCTCCAGGTGGGGTCTCACGAGAGCAGAATAGACTTCCTTCTTCTGTGTTTCTGACGCTGCTTTCAGCGTTATAATTCTGCTACAGAGCTGCTCTTTTGCCTAACTTCGTGTCTGTGCTGGGTTGTGCTTTGGGGTGTTGGATTGATTTTGTAGGATGCGATGGTCTAATTCTGGTTCGGTGCTTTTCTGGAGAGTGGCAGCAGGCGGTGTCAAAGCCCTTCTCCAGGCGTGTTCCTGTAGCTCCTCGACAGACTTGTTGTGCTTGTGCGTGTGCATTGAAGGAATGCACTGACTGCAGGGAGTTGGGATTGAATCTAGGTCCGTGAAGGATAGATGAAGTGCTGACCTTTAGAATTCACTAGTTCGGTTTCTGAAAGGATTACTGTCCTTGTAGACCTTTGCATGATGACCGTGAGCACGTGAAAACGTGCTGAACAGTTGTCTTTCAGGTGGTGCCCTGGTTCCAGTCATCATGTATACTTTTCCCGTTTCCACTCCTCAGGCTGAACCATCCCAATGTGGTGGCTGCCCGCGATGTCCCTGAAGGGATGCAAAAACTCGCACCTAACGACTTGCCGTTGCTAGCCATGGAGTACTGCCAAGGAGGAGACCTCCGCAAGGTGAGGTCCCTGGGATGGTGTCCTAGGGCTGAATCAGCTTCTCAGCTGATCCTCAGGTTTCTGTTGAACTTTCCATGTAAAGGTTCTGTTTTCACATCCTGATGCTTCCTAATTCTGCTCATGGCACCAACAGGTTTTGGTGGATTAGCCCTTGATATTATGCACAGCTTTGGAAGACTTAAGTGCTTTCTGAAAGTTTTGTATTTCTTTGGCTGAAAATGACACCGTGAGGAGTTTGCATGTAGAGGATGAGGGCATGTGTGAGGGGTGTGCAACAGGATGCTAGTATCGCCAAAACCTTGTTTAGGGTAGAGTACATCTGTGGGCTTATACCCTTCCTGAAAGTGATTAACTCGTATCTGTCATAAGAAAAAATACATTAATTCTAATCATAGTGTTTTTCTAACCTTTTCTATAATCTGCCCGTAGATAAAACTCAGAGTTTAGAGCTGAGATTTGAGCAGATACTGCTGGGAACAGGGGAAATAGTTATGAAGGATGGAGTTGACTTCTTTCAACTACTCTTTTCTCCTCCCACGTGGTTAGACCAAGGCCTGAACCTGTAGTTGCTTCTACCAGAGGTCACAATCTCATAGAATTTTGTGCCTCTAGATAATTTAATTGCTGTTACTGGAACTTCTTGATCCATGAGAGTGTGTGGGACTGTGAGTCTCACTCATGATACAGGAGGGAAAGACTATTCTGTGTTGTTTTCTTGTAGTACCTAAATCAACTGGAGAATTGCTGTGGCTTGCGGGAAGAAGCTATTCTCATCTTGTTATCTGACATTGGTAAGTGGCAGCAGTACCTTCAGTTGTCTGAACTATGGAAGCCCTTTCAGTGCCAAATCTGCTCTAAGGTTATGCAGCAGCGACCTTAACAACTCCACCTTAGACTAACCTTTGAAGAGTATGATTGTTTCCTACCTTGTTCTGCCAGCCCTTGCTGTGGTAGCGCAAACCTTTGATTTTTGTTCTTGAAAATCATAGAATTGTAGAATGTTAGGGGTTGGAAGGGACCTCTGGAGATCGAGTCCAACCCCCCTGCCAGAGCAGGATCACCCAGAGCAGGCCCCACAGGAACAGATCCAGGGGGGGTTGGAAAGTCTCCAGAGAAGGAGACGCCACCACCTCTCTGGGCAGCCTAGGCCAGGCTCTGTCACCCTCACAGCAAAGAAGTTTTTCCTCATGTTGAGGTGGAACTTTATGTTCCAGTGTTCTCAAATGTAGAGATGAATTTCCTTGCCCAGCAAAAATGGCACTTAGAATTTCCTGGAAGGTTCTGGATAGCTGAACACTCACCAAGTGGCTCCAGTTTGCGTTGCGCATCAATCTCTGCCCTCAGCTTAACAGCTGATTATCAGGACTTCAGAGTGTGTGTGATCAGTGGGTTTCCATTAGCGTTTGGGCAACCACTGTGGAATTTGAGACAGTTGTGGTGCAAGAGGAGGTCTGAAGAAAACATTGGACTGATACTTGTTGAAGATGGTCACATGACTAATAGAGATGAAGAAAAAGCAGAGGCATTCAGTGTTGGCATTTGGTTTTTCTTTTGCCTCTTTAGTAATACTGATAGATGTTGGGTTGCCAGACCTCTGAGTCGGAGGACTGTGACTGCAGGAGCAGTGACTTTCCATTTGACAACACTGAAATTGTAAAGGACCGGCTGTATCAGCTGAATGTTCAGAAGTCCGTGGGGCCTAATGGGATTCACCCTAGAGTACCGAAGGAGCTGGTGGATGTTACAGCAGGTCCCCTTTTGATCATCCATCAAAGGTCTTGGGAGTCTGAGAAGGTCCCTGCTGACTGGAAGCTGACCAGTGTTACTCCAGTTTACAAGGGTGTGAGGGAAGACTCGGAGAGCAAACTGTGTTCAGAAGCATTTGATGCCAACTTTTTCACTTGCACTTGGTGTCTTACTGTGTCTTTGGTTGTACAAGATTTGACCCAAAAGCCATGCTTAATACTAGATGGAAATGAATCCTTACTGAGTCCATGCTCAGTACTGTTAGTTATGCTCTTACAAGTGGCTTTTCCTGTGTCTCAGCTTCTGCTCTCCGGTACCTTCATGAGAACAGGATCATCCACAGAGATTTGAAACCAGAGAACATTGTGCTGCAGCAAGGAGAGCAAAGGGTAAGCAGTAACAGGTGTCTCTGCCTGCACGGACAAGTAAGTGTACGAGGAGCATGCATGTGCTTCATGCAGTTACCGTGGTCGTTCTGCAAGAGCACTCAAACCAGGATGACAGCTAGCTCAGATCTGTGTGTCAGATGAACAGTATTCTGCATGCAGCTGGGGTGAAAGGTTGTCTTAGACTCCTGGTGACACCTGATGTTTTGACCTCCAACTCTTAAGGAAAGAACCAGACTGCACTAATTGACCCAAGCTCTGAATTAGCAATAATGTCTCGAGCTCTGTGTGTATCAAGCCAATGACAACTTCACATCCTTTGTGCTTTTAGGAATTTCTGCTTCCATCTCTTCATTGGCACCTTTCCTGCATAACTTCAAAGAGCTGAACCTTTTCTTTCTCTGCTATATGGGGTGCTTTTAACAGGACTTCTCTAATATTCTTATTCTCTGTTGTGTGTTTCAGTTAATACACAAAATCATTGACCTTGGTTATGCTAAGGAGTTGGATCAGGGCAGCCTATGCACATCCTTTGTTGGGACTCTACAGTATTTGGTAAGGAAGGAATTCAGCTAGCAGAGGTGCTGCCACTTTGCCATAGGATAGAGTTAACTGCTACCAGGCTCTGGGCTGGAGTGAAGTATTTGTCGTGCTGTGGGGTGCATTTAGGGTGCTGCAGCTAGGAAAGATGACTGGTTGTTCGGGTTTTTTGCTGACTCTGGGTTTTCACAGTGTCTGCTAGCTATGTCTGTTATAAATGGGAAGCAGGAGTGCCAATACCCTCTGCTCTTCGCTGAGAGGATCTCAAAGCTCATGAGAGGCAGAGCATTCAGCACCATCTTCAGTCTCTTCTACAAATGTTAATGAGCTCTTAAGGGAGGGAGGGAGCTAGGAGATGGGTGGCTTTATCTCACACTTGTGTAAACTTTCTCAGGCTCCAGAGCTGCTGGAACAGCAGAAGTATACAGTAACGGTGGATTACTGGAGCTTTGGCACACTGGCCTTTGAGTGCATTACAGGCTTCCGACCTTTCCTACCCAACTGGCAGCCAGTGCAATGGTGAGTGAGCTGGTTCTAAGTGATAAGAAGAGTGCATGCAATACACCTGTCCTGTAGAGCTGTGGTCCCTTGATTCTTGGGGTAACATCCCTACGTTCCTTGCCTTTGTGGAGACTGACTCCCTTCAGAACAGTTTGACCTGCTTGAGGAAGTTCAGCATTCCTGATACTTGCTCTTTGGGATCAGGACTGAATCCTGCAGGGCAGTTCCCAGAAACCAGTAGCATCTCTATTACATCCGTCAGGAGTAGCTTTAAGAGTCTACTAACATGCAGGTTGAGAAAGGCAGATGATTATTTCACCATTGTACCTGCTTGAATTCATTAGGCACACAAAAGTGCGACAGAAGAGCGAGCTGGATATTGTCGTTTCAGAAGACTTATCTGGAGAAGTCAAGTTTTCTAGCAGTTTACCCTGCCCCAACAATCTAAACAGGTAAGGACTAGAAATCTGTTAATGCTGTGCTGGCATAAACTGTTTCTTCTGCAAAAAGACTGTGTTTATATTCTGTGCCTTACTATGTTCATCTGTGAATGAATTGAGCGCATGACACACACAATGCTTGTGTCACTCGGCAGACTTGTGTAGTTGTGAGTCCGTTTCTGCCTTACTTTAAACACTGCATTTGTGATTGGGGTGGGTAGGAAAGTTGTCAGTCTCTGCAGGAGCAGAGGCCAGGCTGTATGGTGACTGCATGTGCGCTTTTGCCTCTTCTGATCCCCTTCTTTTGGTCCTTCAGTGTGTTGGCTGGCAGGCTGGAGAAGTGGCTGCAACTCATGTTAATGTGGCACCCACGGCAGAGAGGTACAGATCCTACATATGGACCCAATGGGTGTTTCAAAGCTTTGGATGACATTTTGAACTTGAAGGTGAGCGGTGTATTACTTTGAAAAGTTTTCCACAGAGCAGTTGCCTGTAGCCCGTGAGAGAAGAGGCTTGAGTCGTAGACCTAGGAGGAGGAGCAGCAGCACAGAATCTCATTTAGCTGTCTCCTGACAGTGACAGGTGCTTTCCTCTTTCTTATTTGAAGAGAAATATTCCCTGAGCTTGTTGGGAATCACAAATAGCTTCCATGTGTGCTTGGTTCTGTATTCTGGTAGAGGATTCTGTGGCTGAAGCTGTTTAATTGCCATGTGACCTCTCTTTCAATTGATTGAGAACAAGGACTTTGGCATAAAATTATGAAATAGCTGTGAAGTTACTTCCTGAACCCTGCAAGTGCTCAGTGTGCCAGTGGTGGCCAGTGTCTCAATCCTGGCATCTCTGCATATCTTCAGGCCTTCTTATGTCATACCTACTCTTCCTGTAGTTGCTTCACGTTTTGAACATGGTTACGGGAACTGTGCACACCTACCCTGTGACAGAGGAGGACACTCTGCAGACTGTGAAGGCCAGGATCGAGTCAGATACGGGAATCCCAGAACAGGACCAGGAGCTACTGCAGGAAGCTGGACTTGCATTGTTTTCTCAGAAGTTGGCCACTAAACATATAGCTGATGGCAAGGTGAGTCCAGATACTCAGATACTTCCAGATACTTCCTTCCATGTTGTTGAGTGACTCAGCAGGCACTGCTCTCTGTTTGGGAGCACAGCACTGTGCTGTTCTGCCAGGCTTTTGTCATAGTAACCATGCAGACTTAACAGGCTTGCAGAATACGCACCCTGTTGCTTTTGGTGTTCAGTCTTCAGCTGAGCAGGAATATTCTCTTTGTGGTGTTACCGAAGCTTGCTTTCTGTGAGAGAACCTAATAGAGTCTTTTGTCTTCTGCAGGTGAATGATAGTACAGCTACAGACACAGACCTCCTCTTCCTCTTCGATAACCAGAAGGATGCCTATGAGGCTCAGGTTGCCTTGCGTCCTCATCCAGAAAGTGTTGACTGCATCCGTAAGGACTTTCTCTAGCATGAATATGAGAAGTTGACTGCATTGGAAGGGCTGCCTGTGTTCTGTCATCTGTATTGTGCAAGGAGTAGAGAGAGCTTTCGTGTATTTGGACTGAAGAACCACTGAAGTGGACTAGCATAGCATTCGTTCATTTTGTCAGAATAACTGAGGAAAGGAAGTGTTTGATTTTGATATACTGGGGAAGTTGTGTAGGGTTAGGCAACTATAAGCTTTGCAAGAGGTAACATTCCCTTCAAGGGAGTGATGTTTTGGCTTGTTCTGTCATATGATAAAGCTACTTTTAGGCTTCATGCTGATACATGTGTTTCCCTCCTCTCCTTTCCCTTCTGTTTCCAGTTCAGGATCCAAAGAAGAATCTCCACTTTTTCCAGTTGCGGAAAGTGTGGGGTCAGATCTGGCACACAATCCGGACGCTGAAAGAGGACTGTAACCGGCTTCAGCAGGGCCAGCGAGCAGCCATGTACGGTGGCAGTTTCTCAAGAATATGTATCTCTGCCTTTTCTCCCTGGTGAAGGGGAAAGGACCCTATTGGGATGGGGAAGCCCATGAGTGGAGCTGTTAACAATTAATGAAAAGCTGAGAGTTCCATCCTCTGACATAACTGGTCTTATGCTCATTGTTACAGCATCTACTTTTGATATAAGTCTGCAATTTTAGTTTGGGAGGGTAATAGGACCACCTTCTTGTCCATGCAGGATGAATCTGTTGCGTTACAATAGTACCCTCTCGAAGATGAAGAATTCTATGGCCTCCCTTTCCCAGCAGCTGAAAGCTAAGCTGGATTTCTTTAAAACAAGCATCCATATTGATCTGGAGAAGTATAAAGAGCAGATTGAATTTGGAATTAGTGAGTATAGCCTCTGGCAAACAGAGGTCTTTTTATGCCTCTTACCCCACAAAGTATCTACCTTTTCCTTTGTGAATGTGAGAAAAGCAATCACTCCTTTCATTCATACAGCTTCTGAGAAGCTGCTGTTTGCCTGGAAAGAGATGGAGCAAGCTGTGGAACTCTGTGGACGGGTGGGTTTCTAAATCTAACTGCTTATTGCAAAGAAAATGAAGCTTGGTTTTCTTTACTTTTTTCCCCCTTTTTTCTTCATTGTCTACCCTTAAATAGAAACTTCTTGTGTCTGGGCTGTTGCATTGCCTTGGTTTTGGTGGCACCATTTTTGTCCGTTGTCAGTACTTTGAATCTCACTCTGTGTGTAAGGCATAGGGGAAAAAGGGAGATCTTAGGAAATGTGAGAGGAGATTTTTGCAGTGGTTGCACTCAGACATCCTGCTAAACCAATCCTGCAGCCATGATAGCTGAGAAGAGGATGTGGAACATAGGTTAAACTGAGTGGGGAAAGTAAACAATTAGATGATCGAACACAAGAATTTTAAGCATCAGTCTTGAGTTTTGAAAAGGCAACAATTTCCCATTCTTGGTGCACGTTCCACACCTGCTCCCAGGAGGGCACTCAGCCCTTTGACACAAGACAGCGTGACCCCTGTGAGCAGGGCCAAGGACTGTCACTCCCAGATGAGGAGCAAAAGGTGACTAGTCGGTATCTTGTTCTTTTACAACGCTTGGTCCCCCTCTGTTGGGAGGAGGCAGAGGGCAGAATGACTGTCTTAGTAGGCAGCAACTTCTGTGTGTGAATGAGTGCAAGTGAAGAGGAGAATTTGGGGTGCCAGAAGTGGATGTGATTGTGTGCTGAGGGAAAAGCAGTGGTAGATAGGATGAGAGAAGAGACCTGGAATAGCCAAGGAAGAGGAAGCATGGTGGCCTGGGAACTAGCAGTATGTTTACTACAAAGTCTGACTCTTCAACAGCTCTTTGTCACAGGCTGAATTTTTTTTTTTATCGAAAAATTCTTGGGAGAGGTTTTATCCCAGACCACTGAGCTAATTTCCTTGAACTGAAATTACTCGTATTCTCATTTGTCTTCGTCCAAGGCTGCTGTTCGCATCTTGCCCGCATGAGCGTTTAGAAATGTAAATGAGAAAGGAAGAACCAGTCTGAGTGGTAGTGTCTCTCAGTATGAAACTGTCCCATTGCTTATGTTCTGCCCTGCTTTCAGGAGGATGATGTGGATCAGCTTGTGAAGAGGATGATGGCCCTGCAGACAGACATTGTGGACCTGCAAAGAAGCCCACTAGGTCGTAAACAAGGAGGAACACTGGAAGATTTGTGAGTTGAACTACCTTTAACTTCAGATGCATAAGTATTGCTAGCTAAGCTTATTCACTGCAGGACAACGAAAGTGCTCTCTCTTTGGCCCAAAATATGGGGGATTTGGAGCACTCTTTGACAGTAAAAGACAGTTTTTTGACTCCTTTCCCATCATCAGTCTGAAATGCCAAACTGGTATATAAAAGATTTGAGCTCTTGAACTACTTGTTCATAATTTAGGTTCTAGAGAAGTCCTTTGTGTTGTGTGTCTTTTTCTTCTAGAGAAGAACAAGCCAGGGAGCTGTACCGGAAATTGAGAGAGAAGCCACGAGGTAAAAGACATTTTAGCTCAATGTCAGCTTGCTTTGTGTGGATACTAACCTTGGAGAGGCAGTAATCAGCACTGAGAAAACTCTGCATTCTAGATCTGCCCTTACAGTAGCTGCACATAGGCTCTACTGGACTTGCCTGTTTTTGGAGAGGGCCTCAGGGAATCAATTTTAAGCCAGGCCAGCCTTGCTTTCTTGAACTCTTCTTGAAACTCCTCAGGAGCTCCTTTCAGAGCAAGCTCTTGCTGCAAGCACATGCTACTGCTTCCTCGTAGGAAGGATGACAGACAGTGTTCCTTTAGCAGCTATCCAGCCACAAGGCATTAGACCCACCCTGCCAACTCAGCTTTTGAATTCCCATGATTTTGAAGAGGGTTGCTAAAATCCAGTGCGATTCACCCCACTCAAACTTGCATGCCCTGAGCTTGGTATATTTCAGGATTGAAAAAGCAGTGGTAACAAGCCATTAAGGACCTCCTCACATTGTCCTGTAAGCCGACCTTTCTTTGTAATTGACTGTCATTTCAGATCAGAGAACAGGCGGTGACAGCCAAGAAATAGTACGATTGCTGCTACAGGCAATCCAGACCTTTGAAAAAAAAGTCCGAGTCATTTACGCTCAGCTCAGGTGAGTTTTGTAGAGCTTTTATCAAGGGTTTACAGAAACTTTTCTTTTTCAGCACGAGGTTTTGTTCTGGAGCTTTAAAAAACAGTTCATAAAGCTAATGAGACCTTGGTGTATTACAGGAGATAGGAAACTACAGAAATGTTCCCATACTGCAGTTGCCCATGTGTGATCTGATTTTATTTTTTATAATTCTAACAGTAAAACTGTAGTTTGCAAGCAGAAGGCGCTGGAATTGTTTCCCAAAGTGGAGAAAGTGATGAATCTGATGAATAAAGATGAGGAAACAGTCGTTAGGCTTCAGGAGAAACGACAGAAAGAACTGTGGAACTTGCTGAAAATTGCTTGTGTAAGTAAAACCTCTGGTTTAACCTGAAGATATGGTTTGTACCCTAGGTTATAGAAATAATTAATAGTAAGTTTAGTGTGTCCTATGGCTCTTTTCTCTATTAATTTGAATTCATATTAAAGCCAAGTTTCAGGTTGTGTCATACTCACAGCTGCTGGAAATAACTGCAGTCTGAATCTTCTGTGTTTTCTTCAGAGTAAAGTACGTGGTCCTGTTACTGGCAGTCCAGAGAGCATGAACACATCACGTCTCAGTAGCCCTGGTCAGCTGCTGCTGCAGGTCCCTTCTGGAACCTACAATTTATCAGAATCTGTCAGGAAAAGGTGAGGCAAAGTCTGGATTTCTATAGCTGCTAATGCCAGCAGCTAGAAAGCCGGGGCTCCTGCTTTGTGAAGTAACGGCACATAGGCTTTCTCACATTTCACACTTTGTGTTCAGCTTCTGTTGCTAGGATTTTTTTTTCTACCTAGTATCAAGACTTTCTGGGGCTTGTGAATCTTCCTTATGAAAAATGGGGAATAATGTATAGTTTCACTCCCCACTGCCTCATTAATAAAGGGTTTGTTTTATCGGAAATGGCTAGGCGCACTTGAAGTACACTGCCAACAGGAAGTGTGGGAGTATCATCATGTAACATGATAGTAGCTGAGCTGTATCATAGAGGAGAGACTGCTGTAGTTCTGGCTTGCTTAAATGAACTGCATCAGCAGTTGGAATGGCAGACCTTGGTTTGTTTATTTGTATGTTGCTTAATCCTTTAGTTTATAGACTGTTCTGCAACTTTTTCTCTACCAACAGTGATTCTACATAAGAACCCAACTCCAACTTGGAACATGCTTCCTTTCCTCTGTTCCAATAAACATGGGGATGCCACTGACTTTCCCAGTTGCAGTATGAACTACTAGCTTATGAGCTGACTAGTAAAGGTCAATATTCATCAGCATACCTGCCGGAAATAGTTCTTAAAGGCAGAGGCAGCACCTCTTTAAACAAACTGCCATGGAAAATAATTGGGTAATAATTGTCCCTTTCAGTGAGGAGCTACTGCTGGAATCAGAGAAACTCTGTAGCCAACTAGAAAATGTGATGCATGACACAATGAAGGATCAGGAACAGAGCTTCATGGTAACTTATTTGATATTCTTCTCTAAATGGACTGGGGAAGCTCATGGCTTCAAACTTCTGCTTGTGTAACTTTGCCTTCAGTAAGCAATATGGCTAATCGCAGTCTGCGTGTTCCCCTTCTGGACAAGGAGAGACTAGGAGCTCTGGGAGATGGAAAGCACTCACTCCCCCTGCTTGCTGAGAACAGGAACCATGCACTGGGGACTTGAGTTGTGCTGAATGATAGAGCAGGGGGGAAGGTGCTTGGCTGTTGTACAAAAATGCTACACTCTTGAAATTGGGATGGTCTTGCCGTGGCAGTATGTTAGTGGGCAGGGATGCTTATTTAACGAAGCAGAGTAGTGAAAAGAAAGTAAAACGTTAGAGAAAATAAGTAGCTTAAGGTTATCCTTTACAACGGTCGCATAGTTCATTGCAAGCCTATATTGAGCAACCTGATCACAGTAAAATTTTAAAATATTTTAAACTGCTTCCCCTTTATTCTGGAGAAAGTTCAACTATAAGCTAATGTTGAACATTGTGGTTCTGTTTATTTGTTAGGCTCTAGATTGGAGCTGGCTGCAGCTTCAGGTAGAAGAAACCAACAGTCCAGAACAAGCCCAGATGTAAAAATATCTTCGGTTGCCTCTGAAGACATGCTGCTTCAGGAAGCCAACTGTGAAAAGCTGCTGCCTCTGAAAAGGGAAGTTCAAGTGCCTCCTATTGTCACCTACTGCTTATGTGATACACATGGCCTAGCTTTTGGTATCCACCTCTTGGACACTTTTTTCACACAAATACAGTAGGAAATGCCTAATCTAACTGCTTGGAAAAAATTCTTAATCGTGCCTTAAGACAGCAGATATTCTCTGTCCTGATGTATCTTCCCTTGGGCATAACATGGTTGTGCTGCCTTTTAGGCTTTCTAATGAGAGAGGGACAACGCATGCACTCAGCTTGCACAGTCAGTGGTAGATGTCACCTTCCTAATATACTTGAACTGTGAACTTAATTTCTTAACTTGCTGATTTGCACTTTTTTCCTCAAGTGTAATGGTTGTGCTTACCCAATTCTTGTTTCCTCTATGGGAACGAAATGATCTAAAACATGTAAACTTTTGGTTTGCTCTTTTTGATACTCTCAATAACATTTTAATGAAAAAGCTGCTTCACTGTGCAGGTCTCTAAAACATGACTAGTGTAAGGATGCTACCCTAAAGACCACAGAGAAGGAAATCGTCCAGTGTACACTTGCAGTTTAACAAAGCATTTGCAGATTATCTATTAACCCTGCTTAAAGTTGCACCAAAAAAAAAACAAAGCAAGCGCATCTGGATGGAGCATAACTTTTCTGAACCCAAGAGACAACACACGTCAACATTATGTTCCAACTGAACAGTTTACTTTATTCTGATATAAACCCAAATCTCCACTACAGCACAGAGACCACCTTTTATAAAAGGTTATGAAGTACAGGACATGCAGGATGCAACACAATAATGGGGAGAGGTGGGATTTTCTTCTGGCTTGAGGAACAGATTTAAAATATGGGCAACTGAAGTGAAATGTGGCACAAACATCACAACTTCCATGCATGCCTTCAAGTATCTTCCTTCAATGTCCTGGCATTCTCTGGACTTCAGTGTTGGGTTAAAATGATTCTTTGGAAGAGTACAGAGTTCACACTTCTTGAAATTTCAGGGTAATGTTAAGGCCGAAACACACTGGGTACACTTTTCCTTCATCTTCCAGAGCACCACCTGGATTTTTACTTAAAGCTGCTTTAAGCTTCCAGCTCAAATCCCAGCCCAACTTTGTGTCCCCCAGCACTGAAATTCTTGCCATCAATCAAGCCAGAGAGGGTCAGCTTCACACCTAGGAAAGTAATGAGACCCTTCATACACTGATATACCTGTACAATAATACCCTTCCTTAAGTACTTGAGCCTCATTAATGTGTCTTTGCTCTAGGAACTTCTGTACACGCACATCTTTTACTTCAATAAGCCTATGTAAGGTTTGCAGCTAATTTGTTTATTCTGTTCTAGAGATAACAGTAAAATAATCCAGTGTAGTACTAATACTATTTGCTGCTACCAGTTAGACTTACTTACCTGGTCGAAGGGCATGAGTGTAACCAATTCCAATCAGGCTGGCATTGTTCACTTTAGCCTGTTGGAAAAAAAGAAATTACAGTGTTTGTACACTGTGTATAAATAGACAGAATTGTCCCAGTGCCCTGAGAAGGCAGCTTATGCATTAACTCAACTGCTTGTAGACTAACCTCTTGCAGAGGCATATGCCAATCTTTTGCTCTTCTCCTCAAGCATTTCCAATTCAAGCTGTACCAGGCTTGAGTAATAGTTCCAATCTTTCCGTCAAGTTTTGACCCATTGTGCCTACATAAGATGCCATCCTGCCCTTCACTGCCCCCAGCATTGTCCCTTTATATCCTTTAAAGGGCTAGTTACTACAGTTCATTAGTAGCTAGTGAAGTCTTGTCTTCTTCACAGACCTCAGTTCCCAAATTGTTTAGTAGGTTTTTTTAATAAGCAATAACCCTATGAATATGCAAACCCATTTTGGCTGAATGGTCCTGGAACTAATTCTTGTTTTGAAGCATAACAAATGCTTGCTACTTCAGCTCTTAGTGTTAGAACATACACCTAGTTGCTTTTATTCACCGTCACTTGCCTGTGGACCTGTTTTGTCTCCTGAACCTCTCCATCTTTCACTATTTAAACTTTTTTTTTTTTTCCCCCTCTTCTAACATTTCTGCAAGAATTTTCAAGTGTCAATAACAACAGTTATCTCAGAACCTCAGCTGACTTTTAAGGGTTCACTCATTGTTAGGAGAAGGTTGTAAGCCCAGCTGAGCTTCCATCCTTTTACTATAGTACAGTTTTACATTACGCATAGGTAAGAATGAGAGAATTAAAAGCACACTGCATCCCTACTGTTACCTTTTGAAAACACATTGTGCATAGGCTCCAAGTACAGTAGTCAGACTAGTGGCTATTTCACCATGGACAAAACAGTGCTTTAGAATTTTTTTTTTTTCCCATCGTTTCACAAGTATGACATGATGTGCCAACTCATATTTGATAAAACAGAAGCCACAATTTGCCATGTGCCATGCTTTCTCAGTAACTACTTAAAGGAACTACTTCAGATCACAAATTTTCATTATTTAAAGGTGCTTGGGATACTCCTGTAACAAGATTCTTACCACAATGGAAGTCTTCTCATCCAGTTGGTACTTAGCAGCAATACCAAAACGTGTGTTGTTACTGCCAGCAGTCCATGCAAGATTGACTGATGTCTCAACCTTGTTATTAACCTTCTGATAAATAGACCCACCAAACTCGGTGCCATCATTCCTGTTTGTAATAGATGCAAGTGTGTCAAGCCTCGCATTGTTTAGTCAATAGTACTCTGTAGACTAGTCCTTCCCCACAATCATTTGATTATTATCTCTTAAAATGAACCAAGAGCTCCAGCGCTTCCCTGGACCTATGCTCATCTACTTCCTAGCTGGAGCTGGCAGACTCTTGATCATGCTTTTTACCCAAAACATGTTTCGCTTGCAGAATTGAACAAGACTTTACAACAGCTGAGACCTACTGTTTGAGGTTCTGACAAGGAAAACCCAAAACCCCAGATAACTTGCTTGCTTAAGAAAGCAAGCCTGCAATAATGCATAAAAGGACAAATTCAGAAGGAGACTTAAGACAATTATGGGAATGATGAGACCGAAAACAGTGTTACCACATTGCAGTTTAAACGCACATCTTCCAAGACAGACCATCTGAAGGCCAAGACTAGAGCTACACTGCAATGACATCTGGAAACACTCAAGCACAGTGCAACACACATCTCTCTCCTCTACCTCAGGCATTTCTGAGCCAGGAACTACAGTAGCTTAATTGAAGGTCCTTTTGTCTAGCATCAAAACAGAAGTTCAAGTTTACAGATTTTTAATTCCAAATTAACATTATAAAATGCCTTAATGCCACTGATATACACACAAAAAAAATTGCCCTGAAACAAGGTCTCAGAAGATAGCCAAGAGTTGGAAAGCTGATCCTGCTTTAGTTGTACTGAAGATGAAAACACTGCATATTAATTTGAAACAAATCAGCATCCCCTTCCATCCACCCACCTTATCACCTAACTCCATTAATGCCCCCTATTCATCTAATTTGACTCCTCTGATAATGCCTTTCTGGCCCTAGACACTACTTACACATTAGTGTGCAGCTGAAAGTCTCCTGCCTTATATCCCAAAGCAAAGTTATTTTGTGAAAGCTTAGACTTGGCTGTATCAAAAGCCATCTGGTAGCCAGCAAGCCAGCCTTCGTAGCCCAGAACTGCCCATCCGTAGATGGTTGGTCCAGAGAGATCAATGTCTATGTTGCAGCCTAGATTTACATATTCTCTTTTGTAGGAGGTCTTCAACTTTCCACTCTTCTTCCTGCAGAAAGAAACATGCCATTTTATCCCTGGTAGTACACATGTATGTATTGTATGTAGGTTTACTCATACATGTGTGTCTCAAGGCCAGTTAATTAAATGACTGTAATACCTACTCAGAATTTAAGATTAACAGCTGCTGCGGAGGACACAGGATAAGGGCAGTATTGGTAATACGCATATTTACGTAGTGCGACTTTTGCCTCCACCCTCTCAAACCCCTTAAAATCCTCAAGCGAAAAAGACAAAAGTGTTTCTGCTTAATGCTTTAAAAGCCTTCAGTTTCAAATTTCGTTCTCCACAAGTGAATGCAATGCATTATGGCGTCTTCAGTTTCTTTCAGGAACATCCATGACATCCCACACCAATAGCTGGCCTTCCTGTCCTCTGGTGACTTTTTGTCTGCTTGGCTCTCTCCCGTGTTCCTTAATGTGCAGTGCTTGCTCTCCTTCCGTGTTCACTGCTGGAGACCAGTCTCCTCTATTGAAAACAAATCTCCTCATCTTCCAGACGTCATCCACTTAGCCTTTTTCTATCCCTCTGGAGAACCCTCATCCTCTCTCTCCAATACATCTGGTTTTTGCTATCAATTCAAACTTAACATAACTGAGACAAAATTTTACCATCTCCTTAATCCTTTCCCCAACCTCCTTTCTCTCCCACTGAAGGCAGAGCAGAGCAAAACACTGTGCTGCCTGTCACTCATACCCAGGCCTAGGATCTCATTTTTGATTTTGTTTCTAATTCTTCACATCCAAGCAGTATTTCAAACTCTGTTTTTTTTCTGATAGGCTCTCCTCAGCAATAAGTAAATACCAGTAATTATTTCCAACGCAGTCTCAAGCTCTCTGCATTATCTAGACATACAACATCTCTCGTTTGCTCTGCTGCCTACCAAAAATGAAGGCATGATAACTGAGAAAGACAAAAAAGTGCTATTCCACTGTCTGTCACAATACCCATGTAGTTCTGCCTCCTCATCCTGTTGTGCATAGACACCCGCCCAAAAGCATCAGGGAAAAAAAAAAAAAATCTGCTTTATGTTAAGGCCCTGAGTTGACAGCAGTAGGACTGTCAACACCATGACAAAGATGGTACAAGTGAAATGGTCCATGTAAGATATAGCTGTTTAAGCAGATAGTTACAAAAATACTTAAAAATACAGCAATACCTACTGCAAAACAACAAATTTGCCAATAGCCAAAATGCTGAAGAATAATTTTTAGCAGACCTTGTCCTTCTGATCTTGGTATTATCCACTGTCTTCAGAATATTCTACAGTGTCGGCAGAATATTCTACAGTAAATTTTGAGCATTTACACAGTCACCAGAATGAGCATTTCTAATTAAAAGTTATGGGACAGTCTAGCACTCCTTACATAAAGGTAACAGAAAATATTTACCCTGTGTTTGGTACAAAGGTAGTGTCAAGCGCCACTTTCAGTCCTTCAGCCAACTGCAAAGAAAGAGAGACGTGCTCAGAACTCTGCTGAAAACACAATTTGTTAAGTGCCACTACAATTTCTCTACTTCCTGTCTAAAGAGAAGATCAAACATGACCATAATGCCTTCCACATGTTTTACAATGAAACCTGAAGATGCTGTATGATGAGGGATTAAAATCTGGACTTTCTCTCCCCACAGTGAGGCCCTACAATGGCTCATGCTTTGTAGATGCATTATTACAGGAAGATTTCAATTCCAGTGTTGACAGTAAAATTGAGAAACCACGTTAAAGAAAGAAAATTGTTCAGTTCATGTTTGCTGTAGCTCAAGAATCCCTCTCAGAATCTACAGGCATTCTTTTAAGACACAGTACTGCTTCACAGGCCAAACCATGTACCTGCCTCAGTTCTCCCACCCTTGTTTTCAGCTGGACAGCATTTTCCATTCTAAAGCACAGCTAAAAATGCAAAACCGTAATTACAAAAAATGATGGCCATACATGGTGGAGGGCACCAACATAACTTTTACTACCTTTAGCACCATTTTACTACACTTCAGGCATTATGTGAAAAGCATACAGCTATTACTTTGAAAAAAGAATTGCATGTTTTGAGAATGCTGTACGCCAGCAACCCAAGCAGTAAGCTGTGCCAAGATGCAAACACTATAATCTTTCTCTTAAAGCTTACAAATATATTCAATCTCAAGGCAGCGAAACTTAAGCCCTTATGTGTTAGAGCATTCAGAACTACAAGACCCTTCTTTTTATTTCCCTGCATGACTGTCGCAGTGACAGGTCTACATAGCTAGAGTGCATGTTTGAACAAAGACTCCGATTTGGAGTGGATAATAGCGATACTCATTAAACCAGCTACCTAATTTCACATGCCCATAACTGCAGTGACTCTACCTTTGGATCCTGACAGGAGCACACTGCTGGGGGAATGCTTGCGCCCCATCCCCAAAATTCACGATGCTCTCTCTTCAGTCTGCACATTCTGTAATGCATTACATGCATAACTTTTTTCTGTTCAGTACTCTAGATAGTTCTGTGCAGCTTTCACTCTTCAGTGTTTCCTGCTCAACTCAAGACTCATACCAGTTGCAGAAACATTTTTAGAGCGTCTGCTTCCTCTTACCTGGTCCTCCATGGAAACTTCTGTTCCCAGTGTGTTGTCTGTGTTCCACTTCTGGGTGAATGTAAGTCCATAGTCTTTGATCTTATATTTGGTCTCTAGACTGCCTGAAGCCTTGCCTGTGTCTGTGTTGGAAGAACCAGTTGCAGTGAATTCCTGCCGAGAGCAGAATATGAGTTTCAGCACTCTGGTATTTAATTACATTGAGTTTTTCCACTTGGCAAATGCCAGCATTCACACTTGTTGCCCTTAGACCTTTGAACAGAACCTTCAAAATCCTTCTCCTCTTCCCTATCCCCACCAAAAATAATTATTTTTGCATCACAAAATGCTACTCCTTTTGGCATCTCTGTTATGATATTTCTTTCACTGAAGCATGCTGACAGAACGCTGAAACTTGCTTAGGTTGGAAAAAGCACTATTACACAAAGACTTGACATCTTCACTTTTCATCTGCATAATGATTCGATTACCCGCCCCCCCTCTGTAATTTTTACCACACTTTTTTCTTAACTTATCCACCAACTTCCCTGGCACCTGAAAACCCACTTATTTTGACGTGGCAACTGTTACTTCAACTGTCCACAGCTTGCTGTGTACCTTTCACATGGATCCACACAGAGGTACAAAGATACTCGCTTGGGATACAAAACTTCTTGTATTCTTGGATTTTTCCTCACTGACTTTTCTGTTCCCCCCACCATTTATACTGCTGTAACAGGCTCTTCCTATACCACGCTGATGATACCTTCTCCCTCAACCTAACTTCTCTGTCATTACCTCAGCCAGAAGCAAGGTCACCCCTCTGTAAGGCACCTTAAAACTGCAGACTTTTTCTCCTTCACAATATGAGAAGATAACCTGACACCAGTGGCACCTTGACATCTCCCCATCAGGCTGGTCCTTCACCGACTATTGTAGTTGAACCAAGCTTGAATTTGGTATAATAGGTATTTTGTAAGACACTGACCTATGATGTTTGGCCAGTCCCGCACGCATCAGAGCTTCCTGTTATTTAGGGGACTTGGAAGTCTCAAGAAACATCTCCTTGTGGAATAACTCAGAGGAAGTCTACTCAGTGTTTCATGCACAACAGTGTATAAAGTGTATCAAGCAATGAGCAGGCCTATTTTCGCAGCAGTAAGCTCAAGGTGTACGAGCTAGATTTTAAGAAGCATCCGAGAACTGATCTCATTTGTTGTCCTCACCTCTCAAATATTTTCCTTGAAGAAAGATAATCAATCTACCATTACATTTTCAAGTTACACCTCTTTTGAAGTTTAAATATTGAAAGATACAGTGCTTAAGAGATAGCAGTATCCACTGCCAACACATTCAAGCTCTGGAGCCATGACTTTCCAGATCTGTCTTACTCCAGGACAGTATTGCTGGATGCTGCATACATTTCTTTCACAATTCTGGACTTTGCAGAGTGTACAAAGACTGTCTTTAAATGGTTTTGAAGTGCCAGGGAACTACAGCCAGGTAAAATTCCTTACACACCATGTGGGAGAAAAACCCAAAACAACAAAAACCCAGACACTCGAGCTAATGCACAACTACAACAGCACAGCAGTTTTATAACACGTATAGCCAGCAAGTCAGGATGCATTAGACCATTATCAGAATTCAGAAATAATTTTCTTCCAATTTTAGGGCAGGTAACTGATTAAAAAGACTTGTTTTGCTTCCCACACCAATCAGAAAAAAAGATTTACAAATACTTCTCTCACAGCCAAAGGGGAAAAAACCCTGTACCACAATACGATCAAAAGCCAAAGGATTTTGCCAGGTGTCAAAACTGGATCTGCCTCTGGAAGCAGAAGACACAGTCAGCATCTGCTGCCATCAATCATTAACCCTCTAAACTGGAGAAGTCTCATCAAACCTTCTTGTGTAGAAGCATTTCTTGAATTTTTTTGTAGCTGAAAATCAAACTGGCTCATTCTGGCTCCACGTCACACTCCAGTCCAAATCGGCAGTCAAGCTCAGACTTTATGGTGGCTGGCATCCTCAGGAATGCCATGCACTTACTAGGACAAACCACTTGCAATCTATGAACTAATTATAAGCAATAGACAATACCATCGTTGTTTTCCAAGTCTACAGGAAAAACACCCAAAACATTTCTGTATCATAGCAGAGGTACCATTAGTACCCAAGTACAAATTAGATCTCATGCTTTGTTCCTAACCTCGTCTCCATCCCCAAACCCCTGCTCTGTTGCAGCAGAATGCTCATTAGAAACACTAACAAGCACAAAAACTGAAGCAACAGACAACTGTATCAATATCGTATCTATCTTGTTTCCCCTCCTGCTGTTTTGACAGTGTTCTTATTGTGGATTGCTGGACAAAGACTGCAAATGGCTTGACATACATTGATCATACAGCAGAATAAGAGCTGTGCACACAGTCAGACTTCATGATGTGGACAATAACATGACTAAAAACAATGGAACAGTTTGCACCACAGAAAACCTTGCTAGACAAAGCAATAAAGAGACAATATGCCAAAAAGAGTTGCTATTCTTACCAGCTGGATAAACATCCAACACAGAAGTTGCATGGAAAAGGAAAAGCCCATTTTAGAAGCTTATACGTTTGTTCATGTTCCATCACATTCAGAATACAGCACAATTAACCATGAGCATGATATCTGAGAATCAAAACTTCCAGCCAGGAAAACTATGCCTATCACGAGACATCAGTAACTGGCAGCAGTTACAGTAGAGAGGCCACACAGCTCCTCATGCCTACATGTTCCCGGTGCACAGTGCAAGTAATCCATCAAAAACTTACCTGAGGCAGAAAACGGTAATGCAAAAGGAATGACCGGTGTCATTTGCACAGTAAGAATGCAAGAAAAGGAGGCTGGAAAGCAGCACAGCTTATAAACCAGAACAGAATTAAGTGGTAGCACACAGAACTGACACTCGGTGTAAGAATAAGCTTATCTAGTAAAAGATGTATGCCTACAGTTAAAAATGAAAATTAGTAAATCCATTCCTGGTTTTGCCAGCCCTCCTGTGAAATGAGGAAACTCCACTTCTCCGTCACTAAAGTGGAGATCATAGTATTTTCCGGTTGCCTCTAGTGCTAAAGCTTAATTAATGTCTATAAAATGCTCTCAGGTTCTTCATAAAGGGTATTACAGGAGGACTATTTAGATTAAATCTTGCATTGTAAGCATGGTGGAGATGAGTGAAAAATGAAGTTAAACTGTGGCTCTTATTTGCCTCTTGGGCTTTTGGATAAAGGGTCAGTCTGGACTCAAAATCCTGTAAAAACCAAGAACAGCAGGGAAACTCAACTGCATTCATAAGCAGGAATGAGAGCCGTTTAGGGTGAAGAAACTCTTATGTCTGGGATGTGGCAATGGGAATGGGGAGGAGAGTCACGTGTTCACAACAAAATGTGAAAATTCTCGCACGCCATAGGAAAGAAGCACCACTCCCTCAGTTCCACACCATTACAGAAATACCTGTCAGCTACAGGTTTTAAAATGAGAACTGAGAGAATGAAGCAACACCCGCTAGCACGTTATACCAACAGCCAGTTCAGGAATTTGTCCTTCCGTGGCAGTGCTGGTGATGCTGAAAGCCCCAAATACTTACCACCCCACTGGAAGACTTGGTCTTCAACTCTAACTTGACCATTCCAAATCCTGAAAATAGAAGAGTACACAGCATCTGTTTCACCGCAATGTATAAGCATGGCTTATTTCCAACACACCTGAAGTACAGCAGGTAGGGTACCCTGAAAGCTGTAGCTGACCTGAAACAGCCTATTTTCATGTTTCAACATTTGTTAGCTTACTGAGGAACGATTGAAAAAATTTTGACAATTCAAAGTGGGTGACTTCATAATTTATAGTCGTAATTGTCACCCATCATTAAGTATCTCCACCTTCTGTAGCTCCCTGCAGTCTGGGACCAATCAATACAGTTTCCATTTCTTCTGATTTACTTAGTTTACTTTTTATATTTCTGATTGCAGGACAGTAATTTTTCTTTTCTCCATTGAGAAAAAATATGTTTCAACTAACTTCAACTAGTGCTGTGTACAGAGATAATCCCGCTTTCTTCCTTTTCTTTCTAGTCTGCTACAAATGTAGGGAAGTGCCTAGCCCCCGCACAAAGCAGGAAAGCCTGAAACAACTGACATTAAAGCACAGAACTTGAGCTAAACTTTAGCAAAGCCTGAACTTCAGGGTGGCAGAGACCAGACTAGAGTGGTTTTTAATTTTGTGTAGCATATAGATTTGGGATACAAATGCAATCTTTATTATACACTCACAAACCCAGACAAAAAACATCAACACTTTTAGTAATGCTCCCATTTAAATTTTTTGAGAGGAATGCAAATATTGTGTAATTATTCCCACTATAGCAATGATAATAGGCTATTCTGATGAATATAAACATCATTCCACCTCAGGAACCTGTTTGTTGCCACATATGGTCTCCTATAGCAACCTGCATGAGTTTGGCTGATTTAATGCCTCTAAATGCAAAACTGGAAAGTAAGAGATGCAGCTTTCTTCAGAGACTGTTCTGGAGCACACCTTAAGGTCAAACTCCTAACTCTCCCCTCTACTCTTTGCCTACTGCACCATTTTCACAATACATGTCTACAGCTCAAATTCAGAAGAGGCCAGATGCTCCGGGCCTCTGCTGAATTCCTACCTGGGATCCCTGGGGTACTAATATTTTTATTGTCATTTTCAAGACACCTGAGAAAAAACAGGAAAGGTTATCAAATGACGGTCACATTACTTACCATATCCCTTGTTGAATACATCCCTGGCAGACTTTCCCAAGTCACTGTATGATGGTGGGACAGCCATTGGATCTGAAAAATGTTGGAAGCTTGTAGACTCTTAGGTTTAACAGCATAAAATCTAAACTATATCCAAAACACTTATATGTCTGCCACTAGTACCCTCTGAGTATTTCACTGATGGGGAACTGCAAGACCTTTGAAGAACATTCACGAAGGTCATCCCTGCATCATGGTTGATTTGCGAGGAATAAATTTCAGTTCAAAGAAGTTATGAAAGCAAATCCATTATTTGTAATCATTAAAGCCCAGGAAGAGTATTACATTCAACTACCTATGTAGGTCTCACATTCTTCTCCATCAGCCAGACGTGATGACAACAGCTGACAAACCACAATGTAAAGTAGGAAAAGAAACATTAAGCTGGACATCTAGAATTACAGTACTCATTTTAAACACCTTTCTTTTTTTGTTGTTTTTGAAACAAAGCCTCTTTAATGTTGTGCTTTGATTTTCCCTTCCACAAAAAAAATCAGTACAACCACCTCAGGAGAAAATAAGATGAAGGAGTAAACAGCTAGGGGTCACTGATGCCTCATGTCACCACCTTCAGATATAGCCCAGAGTGAGCCAACGTCTGTGCACCCAATTGCAAAAGATAACACCAGACTGGAAATTTCACAGACTAAACCTAAGAGTACCCAAACCGGTCTATGGAACAGCTGCAAAAAAAAACCGAAACAAACAAACAAACAAAAACCAGGAACACCCCAAACACAAACGCAACCCAAAACAGGAAAACCCCAACGTACATAAGAAATTAACATGGCAAGAGCTACACTCTGAGACGGCATCTTCACGTGTGCCGCCGACCGCGGCCCCGCCGCGCTCGCCCAAAGAGCGGCTGCGCGGCCACGA
>VWZK01001613.1:0-15648 GCA_013396935.1 Baryphthengus martii | reverse complement strand
GCTCCGCCCCGCGCGCAGCTGAGGGCGGCACCGCTCCAGGGCCCGCCCGCAGGAGGCCTTCCCAGCGTCGGGCCGCGCTGCTGATGCGAGAAAGGGCGGCGAAGCGGCCGGTAGAGTTGTCACAGCGGCTCGACGTGCGTGCGGAGAAGGGAGGAGACCGATCACTAGACCTGGCGTTAACTGCGCCGCGCCCCCGGAGCTGCAGGGTGGCCTCGCACCCAGCCCAGCACCGCGGCTGGGCTGGGGCTCCCTCAAACCCTTGGGCTGCCTCACCCCCCACCTCCTGACTCGCTGACACTCCTGAACTGCTCAGGCGAATCCTTTATTAAGGGCCAGTACAGCCCTCAGGCTAAGGAAGGAGATGGGCGCACCTGACCCTGAGGTAAGACCTTGCAACCGGGGCAAGAGCCAACACTGAAAGAACGGTGCAGACCCCAAAACGCCGGTCTGCATATGCAGAAGGCTATGCAGACAAACAGTAGTGTAGGACATGCCCCTTTACACAGATTCCCTCTAAGCACAAGGCTTGCAGCTATTGCCTTCTGTGATTACTTGATCTCTTGCAGTCCAGTTTTGCAGGAGGAGGAGGTGGGAAAGGAACTCTAAGTAACATAAAGCAGTCCCGACTAAGGGCCAGTTAAGGGGGCAAGGGAGGAAAAAAAACAAACCCAAAACATTGTATATTTCAAGAAAAGCAAATAAACACACTCTGAAACCGTTTTTCTTCTGTCTAGAATCCAGTGTTATGGAGAGAGACTGGAAAGCCAGCAAATTCTGCCTCAAGTTCCAAGGTAAAGTAGTCTTCTAGGCTACTTGTTGAGGATTATGGAGAATGCATCAGTGTGCTGCTGTGTACTGCCTAGCAAATGTCTGTAAACATGGTAAGCTTGTGTTACTGCTTTCTGATGCTCTGAACAATTCTACTAAAAAAACCCACAATCAAACAGAAGTACACATTCATAATGGCATTCTCACTTTGTTTATTCCCACTGATTATTGAAGAAAACACTGAATACAACAGCTATATATTTACTATAAGGCAACAGAAGACTTGGCATGGTACAGTAGTACCAAGTCAGCTTCTAGTCACCTTACATACCACTGCGTGCATAAGGGCTGGGGAATATTCCCAGAAAATAAACTCCCCAAAGGAAAAATAGAAGAAAATGAAGGGATAAGCCAGAGTATCAGCCTATAATCTCCATTACTAAGACTAATCAACACTAATTATCTAAGAATAAGTAAAAATGTAGTTCTGTAGGCTTAAGTCAGATAACAATAAAAACCAGAATTACATCCATCTTTGATGATTCAAGTCAGTTTAGTCTGACAATACAGATGCAAACTACTCCCTGCCCTCACGAAGGCATAGAGGACCTCATCATTAGCAAATCAAGAACAGTGTTATATCATCAGCAGTACTTAAATGGACTATGTATAAAACAGCCTTTTTCAGGCTTGCAATTCTATAATACGTTTGCACTATAGTCCTACAATGTATTCAAATACAGCACCAGCAATATATTAACATGCTGATGCTCTATAATACATCAAAGTTCTGAACTACTAAAACTAGTTAAGTTTTAAGTTAACCAATACAATTCCTGTCCCAACTACAACTAGTAATGCAATCCTGATGGGACCTCCTGTCACATCCAAAATAGTCATTACCTTTCACAATGATTTAAGAAGAGAGATAAAATTAGAGCTGACGGGTTTACACATAAAAAAAAGGGCAGATTGACTCTACAGGAATGGTAGAAATACATCAATTAATCAGACCAGTCTTCTGGGTAATGGCAAGTTCAACAAAGTAGAGAACACTGCAACCAACAGTACAACAACGTATCTAGGAACAAGTAACATCAGTCACATGCAACAGGAGAACGGTTACAAATCAGCAGAGCCACAGTGAACCGTTCCAGAAGCAAGGACAGGGAAACAGCACTGCACCTGGACACTGAACACAGTTGAGGAGATATTGATAGTTGAAAATAATATTCTTTAGGAGTATTCCAGGACACTGCCTGCTTTCTCATTCTGGTGCCTACACGTAAGCTACAAAGAACCAGATAAAGATCAGAGTATCTAGCAGACCACTGTGCTGTTCTGAGCAGGCAAATCCCTACATCAGTCCAAAATTTCAATCTCTTCACTAGGAGAAGGCTGGTTAACCAATAGAAGAGTTGCAGTCTGTCTTCAGAAGCGGCATTATTGCTGCTAGATGAGGGAGTTGTCTGTTAAAAGCCTACGTTAGACAATTTTGTGGTTTTTGTGCACTGTGCCGCAAATTCGGGTCTTCTCTTCCATGAGCTAACAGCAAGAACTACTCAAACATCGGCCTGCAACACATAAGCACGTAAACACCTTAAGTTTATTTCCGTTCGTAACCCTGAATGATAAGCAATAGTGTGTCCAGTATGCTGACCCAGTGCTAGGAGATTCCTTTCCCTTCTCCCTAGGCAAGCAACTTAAGCGCAGATTTGTTTCTTTAAAAGCTCAAGAGAATATTTCAAAGTCTAAATGTCTCAAACATTTCTATCTAGTGTCACAACGAACCTCTCATGTTTAACAGTGTTGTAAAGGCTTCTGGCCCATCAGATTCCACATTCTCCATTATTTTTTGACAGCAGCCAACAGAGACACAAATAATGGTTTAAAAATTCCACTCCGAGACCAGAAAGGGTCTTCCAAAGACATGCACCCCATTTCCTTTTCCCACTTGCCCCAGTTGTTGCAGAGCTTGAATACAGAATCATAGAATGATTTGGGTTGAAAGGGACCTTAAAGGTCATCTCGTTCCAACTCCCTGCCACAGGCAGGGACACCCCCCACTAGAGCAGGTTGCTCAAGGCCCCATCCAACCTGGATTTGAACACATCCAGTGACAGAGCATCCACAGCTTCCCTGGGCAACCTGTGCCAGTGCCTCACCACCCTCAGACTGTTGTAACATCCTTGTCCAATTTTGGACTTGAAATGCTATGAGAAACCACTTATCACTTATGTCTGACTTGTGCGTCACATTCATTCTTCCAGTCACACGAAATACATTTTTAATAGCACCGGTGATAATGACTGCCTGTTCTATAACTGTGTGCTAAGGTGCAACTTCAACACTGGAATTTAAGACACTTCTTCCTCATGTTTCTCGCTAGCGTTTCAATATTTTTAAGCAAAAAATATCAGAGCAGTTAACTGCGCAACTAAGCACACAGGCAGTCTTTTTTTGTCCTGATTTATATGTTCCGAAAAGCCTGCCTCAACATGTTTGCAGGCTAGTGGGGAGTCATAATACATTGTTCTGTGTAACCAAATATTAAAAGTTTTTTTATACTTTCATCTACTCAGTAGAAGTGGGAAATAAGACCTAAGTGTTTTTTCCAACCCACCTCCCTTCAAATACACATTTGAAAAAAACCAGTTTGAGATGCAAGTGCTGTAAGAATCATCTTAAGTGCCATCATTATTATAACTGTTGTGAGAATAATGCCTTCCTGATATATATGAAACAAACCGTTCTCATACTGATGTTTCAGAACTATTTATGGTTTTTTTAATTGTGCATTACCAATACTAATTTGCTGCCATGGCCAAATCTGATCTATGTTTTTTTGTACAGTGCCTGCTGCTACACACAGATGCTACAGATTATATACTCAAGCAATTTATGCCAGCATTTTGTACTTGCAAAATGTTCATTGGAGCATTCTGAGATGCTCTACCGACATAATTACTCAAACTGCATTAAAGAAAAATTAAAAAAAAAATAAAAATCAGAGATTACTTAATCAGACAATTTGCAATGACTACACAAAAAGCAATGGTTTTATTTCAAATACTTTCAACCTCAACAAAGTAATGAGCAAAAAAAAATTAGTGATTTCTTCTGCCCAGTTTTTAGATATTAAACAGTGGTGTTTGCACAGAATACACCTGGGTATATGATATTAAAACACAGAAGCCTCAGAACTCCGATCATCTTTTGCAAAACTACAAGAAACAAGCTAAGAAGGCTTGTTCAGTTACAAAAGCTTGGGTATTTCAAACAATGATTACAGCATAAGGGCTATTCAAATTGAGCATCTCCCTTCTGAGGAGAGGCTGAGGGAGCTGGGTCTCTTTAGCTCGGAGAAGAGGAGACTGAGGGGTGGCCTCAAGAATGTTTATAAATATGGAAAGGGCAGTGTCAGGAGGATGGAGCCAGGCTCTTCTCGGTGGCACCCAATGACGAGACAAGGGGCAGTGAGTGCAAACCGGAACAGGAGGTTCCAGGGAAACACAAGGAAACACTTTTTCACCGTGAGGGTGACAGAGCCTGGAACAGGCTGCCCAGAGAGGTTGTGGAGTCTCCTTCTCTGGAGACATTCAAAACCTGCCTGGACACATTCCTGCGTGATCTACTCTAGGTTCCTGCTCTGGCAGGGTGGTTGGACTCAATGATCTTTCAAGGTCCCTTCCAGACCCTAATATTCTGCGATTCTGTGTTAGAAAAACTAATAGCTTGATCACAACAGGTACTAACAAATCAAGGCACATAGCTTTTTATAAAAGCCTAATATTGTTTTGTAAGACTTTCCAGCAACCCCAAAGAACCAGCAATAATTTTGATTAACACCACCATCTTCAAGCCAAGCTGCGAGGAATTTAGTAAAATGAAAACCTTTTGTCTTTTCATTAGCACTTTCTGCTCCTCGGGGTTAAACAGAAACCTGTCTTTTATCGTCTGGTAATTTTTTTTACTAAATCCCAAAGCAAAAGACAATATGCATTCTCTGAGGGGTCTGACTGCCATACCACCTTCACCAGAGGTTTTTCTAGCAGTGCAGCTCATTCAGTTAAACACAGTAACTGTTTTAATCAACTTTAAGGGTGAGGACATGCTAGGGGGAGGGAGGGAGGGAGAGACCGAGATCAAAGTGAGATCTTACAGGATTTAATCTTCACTACACACGCTGTGCTAGTGCCACAGACTTGCTTTAAACATCAGTAATGCATACTTTTCACAGTAACATCCAAAGATCGCTTTACATGTTCCTAAGAAGCTACAAAAACATCTCTCTAGGTTACAAACCTAGACAGGCAGTTATTCACTCCGATCCTTTGGCTCTCGGTATTTCCACTGGATATAGTCAAAGATGTCTTTTTCACATTCTACTGGTAGTGCCTCCCCAGCAACTCCTGCAAGCAAATGACAGATGCTATTTGAAAGGTGGAAGGTCTGTACAATCCTGAAATGCCAAATATATTGCAAGATTAAGACAAAACTACTGTAAGTAAAACAGACTTAAAAAACCCCCAATAAAACAAAGTGCCCCCTTTTCATACAGTGTTTAGGTACCAATCCTCATTAGTGTCAAAGGAACAAGGTAATGAATTAACTTTGGGGCCATCTGATTGGGCAGTTAAATATATTTATATTCACAGGTATATAGAGATATATATTTGTCAGTAAGACTTTAAGTAGATTAGGTGGCCCAAAGAGGTGACTTTATGCCGAAGCACTGCCTCTACGTAAGTAGCCTGCCTTTTCCTGCTATAATGGTGTCCAGTACCAGGAAGGACATTGTGAAAAGTGTCATGAACTACAGTATTTATCAGAAATATTTCCAGGACACTGAGAAACCAATTTAAGATCGCATGAAGCATGTAACTAGAAAGAATACTCTGTGCAAAGGCCCAGACTGACCAGTGACACCCAAGGGACGGATTGTATACTCATTGATCGTGAAGCCCATTTCTAGAGCGTGAGCTCTCATGTTCTTGTTGAATATATCACTTCCTGTGAAATACAGTACACCACAGTAATACTGATCTTTGGGAATAAGCCTAGAAAAAAAGTAGAAGAAAAGGAAAGGTTTAGAACGAATGTATAACAAAAAAGTTACAAGCCATTTGGAATTCAGCTGTTTAGTTTTAGGCTTACTTCCTATTTACGTGCACATATTCTCCAACTCAACACATTTGATTTTCGACAAGCCAGATGCAAGAATGAAATGATCTGCATACCAAATAAAGGTTCCACACATCTACTCTGACCTAGAAGTAACTTGTGTTCAGCTACGACATGGTTATGTTACTTGTACTCCTGCCAAAAATTAACGTCAAAGCAGTACAATAATGTAGATCACAATTCTGCAACTACTGGATACAAAGCTGTGATGTAAAATACAGTATTCTTGCTATTAACATGTTGTAGATATTGGCAGTTATACAGTGACTTCTGGAAACCTAGCAAATGCTGCATTCTGAACGTGGAGATTTGAATGCAGAACTTCATGCAAATACCTCCTGTGTAACAGACAGCTAAAGCAGGGGGTTGGTTTTTTTTTTTTTTCAGTGTGTGTACCTGATATCAATTCTCCTGTGTGGATAGGCTGTTCCATCTTCTTTATCTGGCAGCTGACAGACACCCTGTGAGAAAGTATGAAAACAAGAAATTCACAATGATATTAAACAGATTTGAGATCAATCTTTACCTCCCCACCCCTAATTTACCTCTAAACAATCCTCAGTCATGCTGGAGAGCAAAATTAGACTCCCAGTGAACCAATTAAATATTTTCCTAGAACAACTGGATGTCGTAGTCCCATGAATCGTTATTTTACGCTGCTGAGAGGACCACAGTTCAATGTAGCGTATAAGGCTTTACTACAGTAGGAACGATCACAGGGCTTCATTTCCCATTTCTCAGCCCTAATTATTATCAGGCTCTTCAGTGTGCACAAATATCAGCAAGTTAAGGAAAATGCAGATGAAGCTCAAGGTAATAGAAAATTTTTTTCTTCATAAATCCTCTGCCATTTTCTATTTCAAACTGCTTTGTAATCTTCAAGCAATTCACATCTAGACTAGAGAAAAAAAAGTGAAAGCTGATGACTAGCTTAAGTGACAATGCAGTAGGAGGTAGGGACATGAACCATAAGGAACACCGAGACTTCTATCCTTAGCTTTGTTTTGAAAGCTTAACATTGCTCATGCATTTAAAGTTACGTTGTCTGTCTCCTGAGGCTTGCTCTTCTCGCATTCTCAGTGCAGTTATATTTAGCTTTTTACAACATTGCTTTTTTAGTTTCCACTCTGAAGACGAGCTATTCCACAACTGATTATACAGAGCAAATGGTCAAACTATAACAAGCTTGTCAAACTGGGAATGCAAACTAGGAATGCAGAGTGTCTCTGGTTTTGCCTCACAGATGTACACTGAGCTTTACATATCAAAGCAAAAACCAAACCAAACCAAACAAACATCAAGTTTCATTCCCTCTCAGAATGAACTCTCAAACTAAACTGAAGACAAACTCTCAGAGTTCTTTTGGCTCTTAGTTTAAGCAAAACCAAACCAACAACCAAAAGAAAGTAATCAAGTGCTCCAATAGCTCCTTTCATCTTGGGAAAGCAAGTACCTTTACCTGTAGTATTATATATATTTTTTAAATATTTATGCCTTCCTAAAGATTAGCTGAATATAAAAGTATCTTGCTTCTTGAATAGAAATTCTTAAGTCATGGACCTTTGGTGAACCCTTCTGCAGAACCACTCCCTTGAGCTTATGAGGAATTCCATAAAACCAGTATCAGTGACTGACAGGAACTAACCAATCCTTATTTCCACTCAGTATTGCTTATGGTTCTACACCTCTGTTAGAATTAGCTTTCAGCCAGCCTGTAAGACCAGGTTACCTGGGGCCTGTAAAGAAAACAGGTAAGTGAAGCAAGAGAACACCCAATCCACATGTTTAAAAAAAAAAAAAACAAACACGAATACAAAAGTTTTGCTGTAAGCAAGGGACCTAACAAAATTAACGTTCCTGTAATTCAGTAGTTTCTTTAGGCATCTCACATATTCCCTATTATATCGAGTCTCGCAGCTTATCCATTAAATCTGTTCTGCAACAAAATTGACAAAGGAGATAAAAGTGTATCACGTATCGGAAAAAGGCACAAATAGGCCTGAGATCAAAGATAGTGTTTCCAAGATCTTGAGGACAGAGTTACAGAAGCAGTTACTAGTGCAACTGAAGGAGTGAGGTTGCACTAAGGTGCTGGGGAAACATCAAGCAAAACAGAGACTCGATTGGCATTGTGTGATGAAGGTTATGTCAGTGGGGTTCAGAACTACATACCTGAAGATTTTCTAATACTGAAATCTTGCCATGAGAGATTCACTAAGAATTAACTGCAGAAAGTTTTTATAGGTGTAAGGGGGAGCAATTAAAAGTTTAAAAAAAAATAAAAAAAAAAATAAAAAAAAATCACAACTCCATCAGTCCAAACAACCTATCTTGGGCATATCCTACCTTCTGTCAGGAAAGGTAGTCCCCCCCAACAACCCTTCCCACCAAAAAGGCCTTACCATGAATTTGGTGTCACCTTTAGACAGCATATCTGTGACGAAGTGGACTTTTTCCAGTTGTTCTACAACTTGACGCAGAAGCTTTGACTAGGAACAGTGACAACACAGAAGAAATTATTCCACAAATAACAAGAATATCTTGAGCATTTAACAGACCATGGCTCATGTAAGTACAGGACATCATTATAATTCTGTGTATTATTGTTCATGAAATTTGACCCAGAGGGGATAAAGATAACAATAATACTAAGAAAAAGGTAGTAAAATTACAGTTGTGCAACAAAAAAAAAAATCCCACCAAAATCCCCATGTCAGATTGCTTTCGTTGGAAGTGACAAAACTCATTTCCTGGTTTGGGTTTTTAACTTTCAAGCAATAAAACTATAGAAACAACACAAGAAATACCAACTGTCACTATGACTTCTCTAGAGCTAGTCCCAAAAGATTACAAGGGCAGCAGGACATTTGCTTGTCATCCAAAAGATTATGGCTATATAAGGAGATACTTTACCTTTAATCCCTGCTTTATTCAGCTAACTATTGTGGTTCTATGTCGTAAAAGCACATGAATTCGAGGGGGTGAGGGAAGTGTGTGAAGGGATGAGGAGGAACAAAAGGATAAGACTAAGTATACTGAACAGTTCTGCAAGAGGAACACCACATAATACATGGACCTAAGAAGTCATTATAGCTCCTGAAAATAAACACAGTGAACCAAGAGAAGAGTTTACTATTACAATAACAGATATAAGAAACTGCAACACAAGTCTGAGACTACGTATCTTCTGAATTTTGAAACACCCTTGTGGAAGTAAGGCACAGTACTGCTCCACAGTAGCAGAAAAAACACACCTGTTTGGATGATTCAGATGTGAAACTTGGATGGGTTAGGAGAACATCCATATCACCGCTTGACTCTGCACCTAGGCAAGAAAAATCCCTCTGTGTATGAAAAAGTGTTGGACATCGGCGAACATCCATCTAATCTCTTCCTATAAGCATGTTTTTTTCTGGTAGAAACCAGTCAGTCGCTATTCAAGATAGTACAAAAAAAACCATCTTGGAGTAAGAGAATCTTGTTCTTCCATAAAAAGTTTATAACCCCACATATCTCAGAAAATACGCGAGAATGCCTTGCTGTACTCTGTAGCAATGAAGCACAAATGTTTTTAGTGTGAAAAGAAAGCAAACCATTCACGTGTTACAATATGCCACTCTTTATGGGGGCGGGGTGGAGAAACAAGGATTTACATGAGTATTTTGTCACTGAACTAAACAGTCAAGACAACACTAACAGAAAAGAACCATGTTCCAGAACAGACTTTCTTTCTAGGAGAACAACATATATTAATGAGTCTTGCTTATTAGCTCAAAACGAACATAAGATGATCACAGAGAACCAACCTCGTCTAAAACTGCCACAGACTGTAGCAATATAGTTTGGGTCCAGCTTCTTTATCTCTTCCAGTACAATTTCCTATGTAAAAAGGAAAGACGTGTGTTTATAGAAGTGTCGGTCGTTCACTGGCCATCAGTGCCTCACACGCTCTATAAGACATTCTTGCCTGCATTTGCAGCATTTCTTCCCTTGGAATTCTTTTCTCAAATTCTTCAAAATACCTGCAAATACAAAAATAAAAAAGTGGAAGCGTGGTAAGGGTAGCATCTTAAAATTTTAGTCAATTAAATGCATATCAGAGGAAAGATTACAATTTACATTACTGTCACATCACAAAAGCTCCATTCTCACCAAACGTCTTAGAAAAATTCTTGCCAAGCAATCATTAAAAGTCACAGCTGCGTTTGACAGTGCTTAGGGGATGGTTTCATTGCATATTATTTCCACTGTATATGAAGAGCTGCTATAAGGTGGGAGTAGTATTACTGTGTGATCAATTGGTTGATATTTACATAGCCCTCTGAAAATACAAAATTTTCTGACAAAACTCAGTCTGCTAGCAAGCAGGAGAACAGGTACCTCACCCATGGTCAGAATTGATCTGTGCTGTAAATAGCTAAATGGAAGCTCCCAAGTCAAATACAACTCCTGATGTCTTTGCATACAGCAGTAAAAAACAGACTGTGAGCACGCTGCTAGATTGTGGAGAAAGAGGCCAGGTAAAACAATGACGCATCTGACCAGCAGACACATTTTCACCTCCCCAGCACCAGAATCAGTGACAGGAGGTGCTGGTAGCCATACTGCAGCCTTGGAGCCATATGTTTCCTGAGATTAATTACCCAGCCATCCCAATCCCAAACTCTGCAGACAGAGTTTCTGGATATGAGAATCTCTCCCACCGCATCCTCCTCCAAGAGCTGCAGTGGAACTATGGACAAAAACACTACCACAGAACACTGAAACCTTTCTTTTCAGCTCAGCACTTACCAGAGGTTCTGAAAAAAAACATCTCAGCACAACACTGGAAGCAAACTCAGGGGCGGTGTGCGCACTAGCAACATGGACGGGTCAATTGAGTTTTCTTATACTCACTTAACAGTTAACTTTCAGTTATAACAGTTTTCCCTTGAATACTTACACAAATAAAGGCAGGGACACACTCTCAGTTGAGGGGCTCAGATGAGCAGCGGGAAAGGAACAGTCATTGTGTAAACCTTCTCACTCACTGGCAAGCAGCTTGTCCAGATCACATATTCAGCATCTCTGCCACTGACATGGAAACGCTAGAGCTGGTCCCACACAGAACCAATTCAGATACAGGGCTTTATGTGGTTCACTTGCAGCTTCTTGCAAACACAGCTACGGTTCTTCCAGAACCGGCACACTGGAACAGCCACTCAGCAAGCAGCGTTCAAGCTGGTAAGCACTGAGGGACAAACGCATTCTGCATGGCATTCTCAAGTTCAGGCACGCAAAGGTCTTCCCTTGCTCACAGCACATAACAGAAAACAGTCTGGGCCACTTTGATGCACATCCCCAAGAAACATCATTGTAATCTTGCTAAAGTGATTCTCCATGAGTCAACTGAAAAAGTAATTAGAAATCAGTTTCCTTCTAGATGAAGACTATGCCTACTGAATTTCAACCCAAGCGAAACAAAAGTCTTGAAGAACTGCTGAAAAGCATGTAGAGCACACAGAACAGAGCTTTACTTGGTCTGTTTACAGTCTGATGTCTGAAGAAATTATTACAAAAGCCAATCACCTGCACCCAAGAAAGCTTACTTTAATCCAATTCGCTGGTGATGTGTCAGCTTGTGCTCATTTTTCCTTAGATCTAGAAGAATTAGCAAAAAAAAAAGAAAGCAGTTACTTGACTAAAAATCTTACACCGTTTTCACCAATGCAAAGATGATTCACACAAAGAATACGTAACAAGAAAACAGCAACTGCAAACACTGATTTTACACTGACTACTCAGCAGCTGATGAGTACAAATGCATAGAGCACTTCCCAGTAAAGACTTCAATAGATCATTCACCTCAAAGCCAAAATCCTCGTTATTTTCCACGTAATCATTTAAGTACTTTACTTCAGATATGCATGCAATGCCTCTAGCCTGCACGCCAGCTTTAGCATCTTATATGCTTTCCTCAATGCCTAGGGCCTATCTGCTGTCACAGTAGCACAGCTTGACACTGAAAAACACCACACGAGTGTGAACTGAGGACCCAGAGTTACACTTACCTTCTAAAGTCTTAATTCCTTCCTCGACGAACTTCCTAGCAGCAGCAGGACTGCAAAGACACAAGGCAATCTGCCATCAGGAACAGAAAGAATCTTACAGCGCTGAAAAGGACATTAGAATTCACTAACTGGCTAGGTTCTTCAAGGACAAGACTGAAGTTGCTTCTCATGCTTACCCTACACACTTTCAGTTTGTACTTTCATTCAGCAGAAATGGCCATCCAAGGCTTGGCCTGCACATTTTTAGCATTGATATAACTATATAGTGCTATAGGTTTGTCAAAAAGGAACAGGCAAAAACTCACCAAATAGGCAACACTGCTTTAGACAACAATACTGAATGACACTAAGAGCTACTTTAACCACAATTGGTCTCGGGTGTCATCACAAGTATGGCGCCTCGGTGTGGGCGCTACAGCATCAGCTCAAACTCATTCTCTTCATTATTTGTCATCACCTAAATTCTGTTCATAACTCCACCAATCAATCAGAAGGAAAACAGGCAAAACTCTACCCAATGCCAGTAACTCGTGTCAGTAGATTGATAGATGCACTTGTATCATCTTGTCGAATCTGTAAAAACAAAACCACAAAAAAAACCCCACAAACCAAACCCTTCTTTACTCCATTTGCAATAAACAGAGAAAGCTTGAGAAGATAAAACAGCTTAGTCAGACTCTGCTTTGGAGGCTTATTATAAATCAGTCCAAAACAGTACCAAGGGTAGACAATAATTCCTTATGTACCACAAAACTCCCCAGAGCCTTCCAGAGTCAGAACTCCACTTCTCACAGAAGACATTCACATGCTGATTATATAACCTAAACTATTTCCCTAAATAGAAAGATCTGAGGCTTTCGCTGAGCTTCTTGTTCTCGCTTTCTACTTGCCATGTCTGCCATTCTTAAGCTTGGTATCAGTCTCTCCAGGGATAACAACAGAAATTGCACAAAGCAAGCAGGCTGCTTTGCAAGTTACAAAGAAAAGTATCTATTGAGAAACAGAGCATAAGGGAAGGAAACTCACCTTTTCCAATTTGCGTAGTTTTCCAGTGGATAAGAATTCATCTATCTTCTCAGCTATTTTAGCACCTACTCCATCCTAAATATTTGGGGTGAGAGCAAACAAGTTAACTTCAAGATCGCTTTAAGCCATTATATCCAGAAAAAAAGGAAAGTTCCCCAGAATTTAGAGTCCAAAAAGAACTATGAGCCTCTGAGACGATGACAAAACACTGCTCCATAAGGAACAGGAATTCAAGGGTACAACACAGCAGCACAAACGCTGTATTTCAAGGGCTATATTAAAAGTCCAGCCAAAGCAATAATTTTGAACGAGGCTTTGTTCATTACTGCTCAGGTTCCCCAAATTCAGTGAAATAGTAACAGAGCAAAGGGAGAACCTGCTGCAACAGAATCATTTTACAGGCAGAGACTCTGCTGGAGTGCCCAGTGCCAGCTACGACACCCCCATAACAGCCGCACCGGCTCCCCGCCCCTGAGCCCTGACTCGGCCACCGGAAAGACGAGCTGGCCTAGGGGTGGTCAGCCTGGCGCTGCCCCGCACCTCCGGGTTTCCCCGGCACCGCGCTCCCGCTTCAGGTGTCCCAAGGACCTCCCGCCAGCAGCCCGGGCGCGACCACCTACCAGCTTCTTGGCTTCGGCGCCGCTCCGTATCTTGCTGGGATACCGGGAAATAACGGAGGCTGCTTTCCTGCGGAATAGCGCCGGTCAGCACCGAGCGCGCCAGGCGCTGCCGACCCAGCTCGCGGGGCTGCGGGCTGGGCGCCGGTGGGGCGAGAGGGGGACGGTACCTGTACGCGTTGTACTTGTGAACGGCCCGATTCACGNCCTGCGCGGCGCGAGCGCCCTGGGCGACCGGAGCCGCGGAGAACCTCGAGGGGCGACAAGCCCCTGCGGAGCGGCCCCCGGCGGGACACGGGTCATCCGCCCGTCTTGTTCTTGGAGAGCGGGAAAACTGTGGAATCCCAAAGGAAGAGTGCAGCCCAATGGAAGTGGAAGGCCGAAAGGGCGTGGGCTGCCTAAACGGGCGTCCCGCCCACGAGGACCCCTGTCAGGTTTAGGGAAAGCCCAGCAGGGGCCCCCCAGTGGCGGGGCGGAGGTGCCTCCGTTTCTTTTCCCCTGTCGCTTTAGAATTTGTTCCTGTCCCTTGTCTTGTCTCTGTCATCTTGCCCTGCGGGTCCCTTCACCCTTTTTCATTTATGCCTCTGTCTGTCTGTCCCCATTTTCTTAATTTGTACCACTGTTCCCTCTCCACGGCATTGTTCTGATTCCTGTCCCTCTCTTGTTCACAGCATCCCATTTTCTGGGTCCTTCTCCCGAACCTCTTCATGTCCTTTTGTTCTTCTTCCTACTATTCTCGGAGATTGTCACAATCTCCTTTGGAGGGCCTCACTGTTATCTCTGAGACTTTTTTAGTGTCTCGGGGTCTCTCGGGACTCCTCTGCTCCCTTTGCCAAGCCTTTCACAAGACACCCCCCTATCGTGGTCCCCCCCTCGCTTTTTCCCGCACCCCTCCTGCTTCTGTACCCGCTCCCTCTGTTTCCTACAGCCATCCCCACTCTTTTCTCACAGTCCCCCATCTTCTGTACCCTCCAGCTCTTTTTCCTACAGCCCCCCTCCCCCCTGCCTCTGTACCTGTGCGCTCTGGTTGCCCGCAGGTATAGAGAAGGGTAGCGCGTTATAGGATCTGAAGGTGTCGCTGCTGCGGGTTTGCCATTTGCGTGACCGTGTTTTTGTGCCATTCCGGTTACGGATGGCATCCACTGTGGCAAAGCATCAAGATGCTGTTTTTGGTTCAAAGCTTCAGAAGGTGCATTGACTGAAATGGGTGTAGGTGGAACCGATCTGGTTGTGCGGCCCTGATTGCAGGGGAGCTCAGCAGCTCCTCGTCGGAACAGCCAGGGACTCATGGACATCCACAGGGTTGTGAGAAAACAGGCCTGGCTGTCTGTGCCTGTCAGCTGTACGTGTCTAGGAAAGAGAGTTCTAGGGAAGCTCAAGTGCCAGGGAGGCAAAAAAAGGGCAAAGGTTGTCTGCAAACAGCCAAAGCTTTAGTGGCCTGTACCAACATCTGTACCGAAGAGCGCAAACTGCTCTTTCCTCTGCTCACTTGTAGTCTTTGCAAACCTTTAATATAAAGGAAGCTTTAGGTTCCTGCCCAGTTTTCAGCTGAACATTTTTTTCCTCTCTCAGCAGAACACCAGCTGCCACAGTTTCACTGCGGTCGCCCTGTCTCCTGCTGTGGAAGGACAAGGCAGATGGAGAGAATCCTCAGCGGTCTGCAAGGTCGAGGTCTGGCTTCGATGCAGGTCCGAGTTTTTCCTGAGGCTTTGTAGCGTGGACTCAAAAGTTGTCATGAAGAATGTGCCTTCTCTCTTCCTGTAGTTTTAAGAGGAAACATTTTAACACCAATACTGAAAATAAGATAAGGTCTGTTCTGTAGTCTGTTCCATGTCTGACCAACTTACTTCCCTGTGTTTATTTTCTCTTCCAGAAAGTGTAATCTTTTGTTTCTGTGCACTTACTGTGGAACAATCCTGTGAAAACGATGTTGTTCAAAAACAGAGGGAAGAAGCTGCTTGTAACAGAGTACAGTGTTCAGAAGAAAACACCTTGGTTTCCCT
>VWZK01001612.1:14857-64473 GCA_013396935.1 Baryphthengus martii | reverse complement strand
CTCCAACCCCCTAACCATACGAGTCATGGAGAATTTATTTTTCATTTTTTGTGCATTTCCTGCCTTAGAATGAGCATTTTTATATTCATCAGAGATACATCTTAATGAAAATAAACTTCTTCACTACTCTTCACCTTCAATTATTGCGTTTGTGGTACAAACCCTGCCCTATCCACATGCACAGTATGTTCTCAGATGATGGAAGAACATATCAGATGTTCCTCTGATGGTTCTATGAGCCCTCCACTTGCTGCTTGCCCAAGACAATATTCTTTATGTCAGCAGAAAATTACCAAGGAACACCTGTCAGAAACTGGGAAGCAAGGAGGATATAGTGTATAGTGTGGGCACAGCTCTGTTTAAATATGCAAAAAGAATCAGAAAGAAGTATCATCTTTACATACCAAAAAGCCAGGCACAAATGCAAAAATTCATAGAAACTTTCAGATTACTTTGCAGTTAGAGAGCAGAGCCTGCAAGGCCCCAGGGTCCTCTGTCTACTACCAACCTTCTGTGTGACATCGGACAAACTATTAGCACATTTTCCAGCATTAATCCAAACTAGCATATTAAAATGCCTCCCCTGAATGTCACCTTTTATAGCAGCCCAACAACACCACCGCCGCTTCTCAGTTTCCAAAACACTGCCGCCTTCAATGCTCTTCCATAACCAGAGGCAGGGGACCAAATATTCTGTTCTACCTCCTCTTACCTGCAGCTCAAATCATCTTTTTATAGTTAATTGCCAAGCTAGCCGAAAGAGCTCAACCTGCCCATCTCGATGCTGTACAAAAACATGCCCAAAAAAGCCAAACCCTCCTCAAAGGGCACACAATATAAGCTGGAATCATAGAACGGCTTGAGTTGGAAGAGACCTTCAGGATCATTCAGTTCCAACCCCCCTGCCACAGGCAGGGACACCTCCTGCTACAGCAGGTTGCTCAGAGCCCCATCCAGCCTGGGCTTCAACATTTCCAGGGATGAGGTTCCACAACTTCTCTGGGCAACCCCTTCCAGTGTCTCATCACCCAAAAACTTCTTCCCGATGCCCAATCTAAATCTCTCCTGCTCTAGTTTAAAACTGTCACCACAGGCCCCTACAAAAAGTCCCTCCCCAGCTTTCCTGTAGACCCTTGAGATACTGGAAGGCCACAAGAAGGTCTCCCCACAGCATTTTCTCCAGGCTGAACAGCCCCAACTCCCTCAGCCTGTCCTCACAGCAGAGGTGCTCCAGCACTCGGATCATCTTTGTGGCCTCCTCTGGACCTGCTCCAACAGATCCATGTCCTTCTTGTGCTGGGAGCTCCAAAGCTAGACACAGTACTCCAGGTGGGCTCTCACTAGAGCAGAGGGGCAGAATCAAAAATAATGAGGATAGAAATCTCCAGGTAAGGATGTAATGACTCTGTCATAAGCAGTTCATCACATCAACTCCCTGCTTAGTACTGAATTTAAAAATCAGAAACAACGGCCATCTTCACTGCAGCTGTACCTACAGGCTGCTGCTACAGATCCTTCCCAGGGTTGTACCCATTTCTCACCCTCCTGCATTTTACATATTGCAAAATCAGAGTTCTACAAGCCCTTCAATCACAACCAGTATCACCAGTTGGTTTCAGGGTGCAGCCAAGCACTTGCACCCTTAACCGAATGAAACAGACCCCGGCTTGGCTGAGCTTTTGATCTCTAACTGGACTAGAAGGCTTTTGGTGATGAAATATCACCTGCTCTTTCTTTACTGCTTTGTTCTTAATATTCAGAAATGTGACCAGCTTAAGTTTTCTGATGTTCTAAGAATGTTCATCTTGACACCAGGACAATCTCTTCGATTCTTATATATTCAGAGCCACGTCACTAATCCACGATCACAGAGAGAATAAAGCCCCAAAAACATCAGAAAAGGAAAAAAGTGACAGGGGAGGGGGAGGGGGAAAGAAGGAAGGAGGAGGATTTATTTAATTTGAATTCATTCAGTAATTCTTCATCTATATGCTTGGCTTCCACTTCCCACAATGCAAGGATGTGCAGAAACACTGCTTAAGAACTTTACATGCCATTTATATTAATCAGGATAAAAGTTCACCTGAATACTAACAATATTTTCCTCCAGGGAGAAAAAAATACTTAATTAAAACTCTATTACAAGCACATGAAAGTAAACAAACCCATTTTTAAACAACAAAATGAGTTTGAAAAGTTACAATGAATTTGCCTGTCGTAAAACAGAGGATTTGCCTGGCACAAAATCATTCCTTTTGGCTTCATTATGCTACTTAAATGACACCTATCTGCATTTTAATCCCTGCATGGAAGTCTGCTGGTAGAATTAATAATTATGATCAAAACTCATGAAAGTCCATGCTAATGATAAGATAAAGAACTTACTCCCACCACCTGCAGTGAGAAGCTAATCTTCCTCAATGTCCTAATCTACTGACATACAGGGTTTGATCTGAAATAAGCTCTTAATAATGAATAATCTAACTATGAATATGATTCTGCTGAGCAGAAAATGGAAGATTAAAGAAGGAGCTCTGAAGAATTAACTTTTCTTTTTTTCCTTTCAATTTTAAGACTGCTTCTCCTTCCCCCTCTGAAAAAAAAAACCACAACAAACAACACACCAAGTCCAAATCAAGTCAACAACAACAAAAAAATATCTTTTTTGATAGCTGCTGTCACCTTAAGGACACAAACTCCCAGAGCTGGGGTGATGAGGTCCCTGCCTGGCCACAACTTGCAGGTGTGTGCTGGTTTTGGCTGAGACCGAGTTCATTTTCTTCATAAAAGCCAGTTTCTTCATAAAACCCCACAACATGGGGTTGTGTTTAGACTTGTGCTGAAAACAGTATTGATAAACAGGAATGTTTTCACTATTGTCATTTTCCTTTTCATTACAATCTCCTGTTACTACTATTTTATTTGATTTTATTTCAATGATTAAACTGTTGTTTTCCTCAACCTATGAGTTTTCTCACTTTTACCCTTTCAGAAGCACTAAGTGCCTCCATTTTCAGAGGCCAGACATGCAACACCCTTTTGGTATTATAGCACATAGAAAATCAGGGCCCCTTATCTTTTATTGACTATCCCAATATTTATGATATCTTACTGATATCATTAGACCTCTGACTAAGTCACTGGAATTCTAAATACAAAAGTGCAAGCATATTTAGTTTAGCAACAAATACACTACAAAACCTCTATACATTGCAACATACAAGAGCAAAACCAGTAACAAGCAGGCAGCATTTTGAAAGTGACTGGGCTATACAAGACAGTCTTCATCAAATCCTACAAGGATTTTTCCACTGGAAAGAGAATATTCACCTACAGTTTCACTGACTCTAGCAAGCCTTCTTGGAAGGAAGGATTAGTTGCATCTAAATTTCTGGTGGAACTCTCTGGAAAGAGTCAGCGCTTCCACCAAAACCAAGAAGTACAAAATGGAGGCGAGACTGGGATGATGAGAAGTGGAAGAAAAAGCAGTTGTTACTCACCCTCTCCGTGTAGTGACTCCATCACAGTAGGCTGGTGTTCAAAGCACAGCTCCTGATGTTCCAGACTGTGGATACCCAACCCCTAGGTTGTTTTTCTTCAGAGTCATTTCCTAAGCCAGCGGAAACAAACGAGGCTTCCTCATCCCTTCACTGTAGTGCAGGCAGGGCCCTCAGCCTCCAGGATGGCTGGAAATCCCACCGGAACACAGGCCACAGGAAGAAAGATGCAGCAGGCAGCGGAAAAGAGTAGCAGAGGAATGAAAATGCACCTTAACAAGTCAAAGTAGGATGAGACTGGGAAGCTGCAGGGTCAGGAAAGGCCAAATTCTTAGGCTGACTTCAGGCCTTTAGTTTCTGGTTTCATCCTCCCCTTATTCACCAGCCACGATGCTCACAAGTTCCCAGAGCTCAACCAGCAGCATGAGAGTTTCTTACAGATCTTCAGTGGTGCCTCGTGGTTATGGCCACGTGAGAGAGAGGTCAGAATTTTCCAGCTCTAGCTGTACAGAGTCTCTTCACTTCTCCGAGCAGCCATGTTAGCCTTGTGAGGAAATCCAAGTCCATGCTTGATCCACAGGGTGCCCAGGCTGCTAGAAGGGTGCACAAAGCTCCTGGACCTTCAAGGAGCTTCTGGCCATTAATTTGAGGTTAATTTGCTGTCAGCAGAGGTGGTGATCAGCGAGGCGTAACCCAGCAAGCTCCAGGGAGGACTTGCTCTCACAGAGAGCACAGCAAAACTGCTCCAGGATGGCCGCTGGCAGAGGAGAGCTCCCAGAGCACCCCACAACAGCTGCTTAAAAAGCAAATCAGCACCATATGTTGAACCAAGCCCAGAGGGCTCTAATTACCTTAACAGCACTAATTATCATAATGACACTGAGCGGGCCCACCTGGGACCTGCACCAGCCCACCACCCAGTTGCTCTCTGGAGATGGCTGGCAGGAGGTTGGGGAGGGCCGAGGCTTTGCTGCCCTGAGGCGATGCCACCTTCTGTAGCTCCTGGGACAAGCCATAAGTGCCCTACAATTTCAAGTTAAAAAGCAAGTTGTGGTTCAGTGGGTCATTAATAGTGCCCTAACACAACCTCTCTGCGGTCTCCTTGCAAAGATTTCAGCAGAGCTTTATTTACACTTTGTCTAGAAACATTCCCAAAATGGTTATGGAAGGTGTAATTTTTAAAGAAATTATCTTCTCGCAAGATTTTGGGTTTTAATTAAAATCCTACAGTGTTTGGTTCTTTTAAAAAACTTAGCAGTATTGGTTCCTCATCAAAGAAATGATTATTTGAGGCACCATTTTGCTTAGCTTGGGCAGTTCACAGTAACATTCCCTGCTGGTGAGCTCTACATTGAGCATCTCACTTAGACATGTCTCAGGGTCCCTTAAAAGAGAGGTGGCTCTTCAGTATGTACAATAATTTGTCAATCTCCACGTGCTTCAATGTGAGAGTAGGTAATTTTCCAAAAAGCCTCATCTCGACTATGGAAGAAGTCATTCCAAGCAGAGCACAATTATCCTAATGCCACTGAGTGGGCCCACGTGGGACCTGCACTGGCCCACCACCCAGTGGTGGCATGATTTTGTTCAGCTCTTTAATGTTTTCTTGGGTTTAGAAAATTCTGGATGCATTTTTACACATGGGAGTTTATTTTTATAGAAAAGTGCTTTATAACTGTGTGTAAAACTCTGCCATTCATCCCTGATGAGGCTATAAAGCAAACACAGGCCACTGGAATGTGCTTTCAGTGTGGGAAGATAAATAATGATTAAGATGTATTTTTCCATCTCCTTGAACGTGAGGCTTTCCAGGTGCTCTTCCACTCCTGAAAAATCTCCTTTGCCTGAGAACAGGGCAAAGGAGGCAGGAGCAGTTGTTGTCTACAGGGTGTGTGATGCTGAGGCACAACAAATTTAATCCAACTGTGGCCCCACATCAAAAACCACGGTGGCTTTCTGATAACTACACCTCTTGATCATAGAATCATCTAGGTTGGAAAAGAGCTTCTAGATTGTTGAGTTCAAATATTAACCCTATTCTACATGTCTACTGCTAAACCATGGCCCTAAGCAGGACTTTTAAACACAGCCAGGGATGGTGATTCAGCCACTTGCCTGGGCGGCCTATTCCAGGGCTTGACAACTCTTTCAAGTGAAGAAATTCTTCCCGATGTCCAACCTAAACCTGTGATGCCCAGATTTTCTTCCCAGTGGTGTGAGGCAGTGTACCAGAAAACCTTGCTATCAACGTTGCACCCAAAATAAGGCCTTTAGGAACACATTTGTAAGGACTGTTTAGGGCTCGGCCTTCACGGAGGAATTGCTTGTTTCACTTGTTTGCAGCAACTTGACAATGAGGCAAAGCTGCAAGTGTAGCCCAAAGCTTTCAGAAGAGCTTTTTTAACAGTTCTTCACTTTTCTGAACGCATTTTACAAAATCACCCTCTGGTTGCTAGCAAATGGAATTAATTAAAACCCGTGTTAATCCACAGAATAGGTATTGTTACAGGTATAAAATGAAGCTGAAAAATTGCTTCAGGTGACAGCAAGAGCTGGGCATAGATCTCAGCAGTACTAGTCCCCCTTTTTCCCCATCACACTTGCACTTCTCTGAGAGCATTTTTCAAGGTATGCAAGTCACCAGGTAATACGTTGTTAGCTACAGCCTCTTTCCCATCCTGCAAAAAAATCCCTCCATCTTCTCAAGTAGCAGGCATACCATAATTGATATGGCATAGCTTGGGAAAAGAAAGCAAGCTTTATTTTCAGATCATGAGCTTGAAGGAAAATGAATTTGGAAGTGAACGTCGAACAAGAAAACATATCAGGAGGGAAGCGCTGAGAGGGAAGCAGTGTCCAGCAGCAGGTGGGGGAAAAAAAAAACTAAAAAATAAAGGTAACACCAGTCCATCAAGGAGCTGCAGAGGGCATGGAAAGATCAGCATCAGTCACTCAGCATTCGCCTAGGATAATGGGAGGGGACGGCCATCAAATCGGCAGGGGAACTGAAAGGCAGAAAGAGCCGAGTCTTTTGATGCCAACCACACCTGCTGGGATTCTGTGCAGGTCTCAAACCATTCTGTGGGTAAACCAGTCACTTCTGGGTGGCACTTACCCTTGGCTTCCTGCTTAATCTGTGGATCTGGGGAGGCAGAAGGGAAGTATTACCTGTTTCACTTAATGTTGAGTTGGTGTAGTCTTGTGAACCAGACCGGTGTACCTGGCAGAGTGAGCAAGGCACAGCTCACCAAAGATGCTTTGTTGTGTTGCAGACATGGATTTGGGATTACTTAAACCTAAGGAAAGGAATGTGGAGTTTGGTTAAATCCCCAGTAAGCCACGAAGGAAATTTATGAGTCTGCCTCAATGGCTTCAAACTGAAAGAGGGGAGATTTAGATTAGAAATGAGGCAGAAATTCTGCTCTCTGAGGGTGGTGGGACACTGGCACAGGTTGTCCAGGGAAGCTGTGGATGCTCCATCTCTGGAAGTTTTTAAGGCCAGATTGGATGGGACTTTGAGCAACCTGCTCTAGTGGGAGGTGTCCCTGCCCATGGCAGGGGAGTTGGAACTCAATGACCTTTAAGGTCCTTTCCAACTTGAACTATTCTATGATTCTATGATGTGATAGTTGCCAGATGTGCAGGATTCTGAACAGATACGACGATATACATTCAGATTAATTTCTAGCCGTCTAAATTTCCATGGTGGAAAACAGAATTTTTAGTGTCCAATACCTTGAGCCGGGAATAGGTGGAGATCTGGAGCTGAGTTGACTTTGTCATTCAAGGATGAACGTGGCAGCACAACTTTAAAGGCACTCTGAATTTCAGGCAAACAGCTGACACTTTGCTTAACAATTAGTTTTAAAATCCATCATTTAATTATTAGCTTGAAGGACACTGCAAATGAACACCATAGGTACCCCATTTACATGTTTAATTGGATTAGTCTCCTGACTTTCAGATTCCAGCAATTAATTTGTCTGGCACTTTTTTTCCAGATAGCTAAATGATTAATCTTTTCTATTTCAGAGCATGGATTCACATCATACATTTTTACATTGAAAAATAAATTATTCCTCTGCAGAGTTGTTCTGCTGTGTCTCTATGACCTGCTGTAGAACAAACATTACTTCTAAAAATAAGCAGGTGTTACTTCTTACCGTACCTGTGCTTTAAATATTGGAATAATTGAATTTGTATCACCTGCAAACGTTTTTTGTTTCAATTATGAAATTAAATTGAGAGAATCTTACGCCTAATGTCACATGTCAATAAATAAACATTTCCTGCTACCTTCAATTTTACTTACCTGGTAATTAACACAGCTATATGGGCAAAATAAGATGGAATGACATGGTTGTTACGATCACCTGTTAAAACCACTAAAATCTAGGTTTTCCAAAACACTAAAATCAGCTAATATTAAGAATTTCTTATTGCAGGTATTAATATACTTCTAAAGTTGCACAAAAAATAGGACAAACCCATATAAAACATGAAGTATGTGATATGGGGTTTATAGGGACGTCTTTTTAATGATTTTTTTTTTATCACTGAACTCCTCCTAGGATTACTTGGTGCTAAGCAAATTCTTTTTTTCTTGTTGTGCAGGTAGCTGAACCTGCCAGCCCATGTTCACTGGCCCGTTCTCCTCTCAAGGGGCACCAATCATTTGAGGTTATCTAAATAAATCTGCTGGAAATCCCAGCAGTGAAATTAAGACCGGTGTTTTCACAAGCTGCCTATAGCTGTTGCTAGAGCAAGAAATAGGTGAACATCTGAGTGTTGGCCACACTAACTGTACAGGAAGAAGCGGTGGCCTCCTTGGCCTCTATTGTGAGCAGCTCTGGCCAAGCTCTAATTCTGTCTGTTGTAATTCTGTTTTTTTACTATTTTTTTCCATTGATCAAAATAAAATCCAATAGAGGCTGAACCAGAACTTCAGAAATCTGATTATTGTGGTTTATTGATAAAAGTCCTAAGTAGTCACGCTTGGGCGTAAAGCTCACGAGTTCTGAAAATGGATTTAATCATTTTCTAATCAATTGCAATAAATGCTGGAGGACGGTTATCTAAAACATTTCAGAACACACCTGTTTAAATGTCATAACTGCTCCTGAGCACAAAAGAGTAGAAAGCAGCTGTCAAATCCCTGAATTTTGTCTCTGCTGGAGCAGGAGTCTTAGTGACAACTTCAACATCAGCAAAGCTGGATTTGGGCTGAGTGGGACATGAAAACTACACTGCTGATATAAGCTCCCATTAGTCTGCTTTAAAGACCAGAGAAATAATTTGAATAAAATATTCCCTCATTTTTTTTTGCCCTCGGGAGACCTTTCCAATGATGCCTAGAAGTAGGAATGGCTTCTTTTCCTGCAGTTTGTCTGTTCTTTCCCGTGTGGCGGTGGTTTATGAGCTCAGCCAAATCGTTACTGTTATTTAAAATCCACCAGAAGTCATCAGAGTTAAGTGGCCGTAGTGCAAGGCTGTGCTGCATAGTAAGAAATGAACCCTGCTCAGAGGAGATACAGCTTGGGTGCAAGATGAAGCCGCAGCCTTTTTGCCGACAAGGCAAAATGACAAATGCCCACGTCCTGAAAATCAGCGGGAGCTTAGGCAGCCAAATGTCTTTGTGGAGTTGGCCTTCAAGGCGCCTGGTTAAAATTCAGCGGTAGATGAGAAACAGCAAAGACGGTTCCAAGAAAGTTGGTATGTTGATGTGGTGGCAAAATTAGCTTGGGATTCCGAAGTAGCGTTCGTTCCTCAGTTAGCTCTCTAGCCACGCTTGTTGGCTTGGGCACGGAGCCATGCTGACGCAGCTGTATTGCTTCCAACTCCAGGGCTAGATCGCTTGGCTCGCTAGCTTGGGAATCTTACATATTTACGTAGTTCAAACAACTTTTAAAGTCTATGCAAGAGGAAAAAGCATAGCACGTAGTTCTTCAGGCCCAGACTAGTGTTGCTCCGGTACTTCTTTCATTGTTTCCTTCCGTAGTCAATCCTCTATATTGCCTGATTCTGCTGGAATCATTCAGAAGGAGAAATTACTGATGCATTAAATAATGTATTTTGCTTAAAAGAAAAAGATGACTGAAATCTGTATTCTTAAATTCCCAACATTTTTGAAGGTATGTTCAGCCTGTATGCAAGCTAAAGAGGCAGAAAGTTAGAAAGCGCTTTAAAAGGGGATGTCTCAGGGTGGAATTAGTCCTGTATCAGCTGGAGGGAAGCACAGATAGTCTCCTTGCATCCTCTCCCAAGCAGGCAGTTTCCTCACGAGTCAACACGAGGACTGGAGGAAGTTCAAAAGAAGCTCACCAGGGTCTCGGCAGCCCCCTTGGCCAAAATTGCAGGTAGACACATCAAGAAAGCCATAAATCCTGGCAAGATGTATTTATGACATCTTATTACTGTGCTCTCTGCTTCCTGTGTGTCTTCCAAATCCCAGGCGTGGGAACGTGCCAACAAAATCGAGCTTTCCTACCATCAGCGCTTCGGAATCGATCTTGTTGCCGAAGAACGCGCTGGGTTCCCCTGTGCCTCGTGCATCAGAACCCCACCGACAGCTCACGCTCCAATTCCACGTGGCGTCTCTGGGGGCTGGTAATGAAGGAATGAAGGGAAGGGCACAACCTGATCGGAAATCACCAGGAGGAATGAGCCCGCTGCCTTGAAATGTTGAATGGAAATTGCTCAGAGACGTTCATTTTGCCCTGAGAAAGAGAAGCAGCACGATGACCCGGCTAAGCCTTTTTTTAAACAGAATTTTTTTTCTCCCCCAAACAGTACCGAGGAGGTTTGGAACCTGAATCAATACTGCTCTCGCCTTTGCTCGATGCAAGGATGTAAACACAATGGGAATCACCTCCATTCCTAGAGCTCAAACTATGACAATTTATCATGAGAAACGGTGACCTTCATCATCTCAAGCCTAGCCCTGCTCCGTTATGAGAGAGTAGATGGGATTTTGACATCTGCATGACTGCCTGGCCGGAAAAGGAATGGTGCAGACTCCCTCCAAAGTTTGGTTCCTAGGATGCTATCAAAACTGTCACTCACTGGCACGCTGACAGCCTCAGGAGACAGGCTGTGGCTGTACATGGGCACGGAGCTCAGCCCTCTCACACCTCTCAGCTGAGTTGTATTGGCAAGAAAAGGTGTAATTTTCAGGGGGATATTATGAGATGGGGAATCCTCTGCTGAGGAATGGAAAAATGGAGGACTTTGGGTAATACAGCATCACACGGGCAATGTCTCTTCACCATTTATACCGTTCTGCTTGCCTAGGTATGTTTTGTGGTGCACTGTCCTCCAGGAGCATTATACTTCTCATGTATTTATTCTGGGTTTATTTCATACACACTGTCTCTGGTTTGTGTTAGATAGCATGGCATCAGAATTAGTGTGGCTTCTGTGAAATGTTGCAATTACACCGCACACGTGACATCATAGAATCATAAGAGTGGTTTGGGTTGGAAGGGACCTTGAGGATCATCCAGTTCCAACCCCCCTGCCATGGGCAGGGACACCTCCCACCAGAGCAGGTTGCTCAGAGCCTCATCCAGCCTGGCCTTCAACACTTCCAGGGATGAGGCTCCACAGCTTCCCTGGGCAACCTGTTCCAGGGTCTCACCACCCTCATGGGGAAGAACTTAACTCCTGTAGTAACTGTAGTATAATAGAGAGTGAACATCATTTCTTGGCTGAAGAAATTTCAGCAGCATTGTGAAAGACTTTCCCTTTTACTAAATGTGTCAGTCACACAAAGCTTAGAATTACATAGGATATTAGGAAAAAAAACACCACCACAAAAAAACCCCTAGCCCAAAAATCTCCCTTTGTTGGGAGCTCTGGAAGACTTCAGGAGAATATGTTGATATAATTCCGTATTTCATAGATAGATATATTCTAAAACTGCGTGATAATAGAAAAGTATATAATAAATACATGGAATTAAATTATTCTCAAACCTTAACTCTTGTTGAGCTCAACATTTAGTCAGATTTCTCTGCATTCAGGCCTCCTGCGACATGTAATCCTTCAGAGCAACCTGAAATCAGCTTGCAAAAAAAAAAAACTTTGGGAAAGTTATTCCAAAGTGTTCGGTTTGCACCTCATGCAGTGACATGAAGGCAGTTGTCCAGGGAGCAAAGAAGGGTTTTGATTGACTAAGGTTGTGTTGATCCAGCCTCCATCATCCAGACTCGAGATCTGGAGGTCCGAAAGGCGTAAACTCACTTGTCAGCGGGAGGATTAGCTCCCAAGGTGGAATTCATTTGGAGAGCTGTGTGAGAAGGCATCTTGATAAAAGCCATAATAACCAATCTTACTCTTTTGTGACAGTGTTTTGAACCATTATTCAGAAAGCCCACCCTGCAGGGGCTTTTTATGTGTAAAGCCTTTTAAATGTTTTTAGCTAATCTTTATTTTTAAAAAGAACCCTGTTCTCAGCTCTGCTGTGTGTATTATGTTTGATCAATGCTTTCTTTGTGCCTGAAAAGTGGAACGTGTATTTTCCTTTGTCATTTTATTATTGTAATCTGCCACACTGTTAGAATTGAATGCCAAAGAGCAGCATGCTATAGCTTTTTATATTTAAAGTGACACTACTGTTGTTTTGTGTGTTTTTTTTTCCCCCTAAGTTAATTTATTGCTGGTGGAAAGCGTTAGACTGGCAGCACCTGAGATTACAAGTGAAGCCTTACCCAGTTTACCCCCCGTTACTTCTAAGATCCAGAATAATAATTGAAAAAGGAGGCAGAAGAGCTCTCAACTTGTCTAAACTGAGGTCCATTATTCCCAGCCTCACTGAAGAAGACTGGGAAAGGGATTTCCAGAACCCTGCTTAGCATTCATCAAATCATGTTAAATCTAAATGCCCGTGTTGTGCAAGAGAACAGAGGCTTTCCTCTGCTACGTCCTGAGCTTTTCGTTTTGTTTTCTTCCCAGAAAAGACTTCAGGGAAGAGTGAGCTCATGCTGTATGTGCATTTAAATGCAGGTAGGGACTGGGAGATAATTATCAGTGAGGTTGATTCCCAAAAGTCTTCTGGCTGGGCATCCCAAGAAACTCAGACGGTACAAAAATCAACACAGCTGAACTCTCCTTAGCTGTGGTCCCCAAGTGTAGCTGCAAATAAGGGTGAGTTTCTAGCAGGATTCTCAGGGTAGTTTCTTGCCCACGCGCAGTTTAACGCTGTGGGAAACGACCTCAAAGGAGTAGACAGTGACTGATAAAAGCGTACAAACGGTACAAGAACTGGGGGAATGATACTCCAGAGGATGACTCAAAACCACAGAATGGTGTGGGTGGATTGGTAAGCTAGAGACTGGCAAATACGTACCTCAAGCTGAACGAACCTAAATGTATGTGTTCAGAGTTTAAAAAAAAAAACAAACAAGAAGTCAAGCCTGACCTGGGGAGCACTGACAGTGGAAGGAGCAAGACAGGCCCCTGGGAGTTAACCAGCTGGAAGGCCAACTTCCCTGGCAGGGTGTGACTAAAAGGGCTACTCTAATTCTTGGACTTATAACCAGGTTAGGAGGTGGGTTTATGACTTTTGTGCTGTCAGTGACAGACTTGCTACAGAAGAACTGCATCCGCGGTCCAGAAAGGGTGACACTTAGAGCTGCAGGAACAAATAAAATATTGAAAAATATTATTTATGATGTAAGTCTTGGGATGCTCTCTCTACTTACCTTGGTAAAGACAGGTCTTCAGCACTGACTTACAGTCAATACGTATCCCTGTGGGAAAAGAAAAATGAAAACTGAAGGGCTTTGTGGTCCTAAGTTCAAGTCCATTGGTTGATTCTGAAACTATTTAACTTCATTATTTTCGCATTTTGTTTCTTCTCACGATAGTAATGATTAACCACTGGAAGTTCTACATCTGTAGAAAATTTGTAAATCAAATCTCCATGTTTCACCTTTAAAACACTGTTCTACTTCAAAGAGGAATGAACTGAAGAAATCATTCCTCTGGTTTGTCCAGCTCAGAGAGGTGGCGGCAATACCTGGGTGTGGCTCTGTAATTAAAGGAGACTCTGCTGATTTTACTAAGGGTAAAAGAACTACTTAAAAAAAAATAAGAAGATGCAAGTGAAAGTGAAAAGAGGGAGAACATATCTAAGTTTAAATGGAAATCTTAATTTTACCATTAGATGCAAAATTAGCTAATTGAGCTTCTTTATTCCGAACTGATAGGTTATTAACATATTTCCATTTTAGCTGATGTTTAGCCAACTTGTTCATGTGAATTCTTTGTACATACCCTGTTAAAGTGATCCATGACCTCTGGTAATTTTTGTTCTCCCCCTTGAAATACTTCTCAGTAACTTTCCAGTATTGAAATTCCCAGAAACTAATGAAACATTCCACTCACATCCCGGTTTGATGGCATAATGCCTCCAGTTATGCAAACTGAAAGTGCTCAGTTGATGACTCTAATTAGCTGTTAAACAGTCCACTTCAGTCCTTTCTGTAATCTTTGTGCTGTGCTCCTGCTGTTTCTTATACCCTCAGTTTTCACAGAAAATGTAGTTATCCACTTATTCCTGACTAACTGTATGCAGACTTTAATCAAATTGACATCATGCACCAAAACTGTATCCATTTGAGTTGAACAAACCCAAACACCATCCATTTTCTGAAGGCTACGTTTCCACCCACCCAGCCCAAGTCTGTTTTTTTCCTTGGCACTATTTCACATAACCGAGAACTGCAAAATGAAAAACAAGCTGTGAAAATTCCCATGTCATTCTCGAACAGGTCCGGCTAGTGAAAGGTTTTCTGTAAGAGCAGGATAGTTCCTTTTGGTACAAGATAAAGAGTTGTGTACAAGGGTTTGACACATTTCTCCTTCATAGCAAACAAGTAGAAACTGTGCAATAGGGAACAGCCCTGATAGAACCACAGAAAAATAAAGCACTTAAAATATTGTAAATCCCTGAGGAAATATAGTGCAAGTTCTCTTTCAACAATTCTGTTTAAGGAAAGCTTCGAATGAACATTTACTATTCTAATGGTTTAATTAGGGCAAAAGAGTAGCATGGGTAGTGCAATAGTTATTTTTATCTGATTTTTAGACAGAGCAGAGAGTGCTATATAAAATCATTAATCTGCTTAGTGTGGATAGGTGTTAAAATGAAGGCTGTAGGTCTCAAATCCTGGGGTCAGTTTTGGGCCCCTCACTCCCAGAAGGAGTTGGAGTGTGGCCAGAGAAGGGCAACGGAGCTGGGGAAGGGTCTGGAGCAGGAGTGTGGTGAGGAGCGGCTGAGGGAGCTGGGCTTGTGCAGCCTGGGGAAAAGGAGGCTCAGGGGAGACCTTCTGGCTCTCCACAACTCCCTGAAGTTCAGGAGCTTGGAGCCAGGAGGGGTCAGGCTTTTGCCACGTAACAAGTGATAGAACAAGAGGAAACGGCCTCGAGTTGCACCAGGGGAGGTTTAGGTTAGACATGAGGAAGTATCTCTTACTCAAAAGGGTTGTCAAGCCTAGAACAGGCTGCTCAGGGAAGTGGTTGAGTCACTATCCTGGAGGTATTTAAAAGCCATGCAGGTGAGGTGCTGAGGGACATGGTCTAGTGGTCATGATAATGTTGGGTTAATGGTTGGACTCAATGATCTTAAAGGTCTTTTCCAACCTAAATGATTCCATGATTCTCTACAGTAATTTATTTGTGGCAATTCTATTATTTTTTTTTACTCTGGATGTCAGTTGGTTCTACACACGACTCCGTTCTGCAAGAATCTTTCTTTTCCTTCCGCTGATAAAAGAGTCTGCCACAGCTGTTCCTTCAGAGATGTACCCTGCAAGCCAGGAAAGCGCAGCAGCACATTTAAGACTCGATTTGTTTTGTGGCTGTCAATGGAAATGACATGGACCCATGTCAAATTAAGTGCCTGCATTTTTAGGATCAGAGCCTTCAGAGCAACATGCAGAAAAGCCTCCGCTCCCTGATTATGCTTTTATTTGACATAAGGTAACTTAGTCCAGATGTTCGAACACCCAGGTATTTCCACCCCCCACAAAGAGCAAGGGCAAGGCCAAACTTACAGTACATACTGAAAAAGAGCTCCTTTCTGTTTCCTGATTCTACTTATGAAGGATAAAAATCTTGAAAACATGTGAGTGTCAGCGTTTGAAATCCTTACGGATTTCAATGAGAAAAATGACTGGAAAACAGCCAGACTTTCAGCCATCCCGCTGCCTCCAGGGAGTCCACTGAGGCAAGCAAGATGTTTATTCAGCTCCTGGGGCAAGTTGGCCAGCTGAGAGCAGGATCTCCAACCCGAGCACGGAGGCATCGATAGCATCCAGCAGAAAGGGACAATGCCTTAAGCTTTGCCTGCCCTGGGGTAGCAGACAGCACTGTCAACAAAAAGCCAGGGACAGAGCTGCTGCTCTCTCTTGTTCTTCCTCAGCTGGTTTCTTCTGGGTCCAGCACAGCTAAGATCAGGTGCTGGGACAGCTCCCATGTCCCTTTCTCTGCATTATCCAGAGAGACACTGACCCAGCATTTTACCTTTCTGTATTTTGGATTTAGGAGATTAGAGATGTGGGCTGGGGAGTTAATACAAATCCTTGTGAGGATCTACTGGAAAACAAGCCTGAGCTCAAAGCAGTGATGAGCCAAAGCGTCTTATCTGAGGTGTTTCCTTCTTTGCAAAGAATTTTAGAGACCCTGCACCTGCTAAGGCAGAGATGCTTCAGATTCACGTGCGCTGGAACTTGGGAAGAGGTGATGCTGTGACCTGCTTAAAGATCTTACCTCTTTCCCTTCGACCCACGAATTAATCCTTTTCAATCTTTACTTAGAGGATTCCAGCAAAGCTGTTAGCAGTTATCCCTCAGGAAACAGCAAGCGGTCTGTGTGAGTGTGTGTCCAGGTCTTTCATTCTCTCCTCCCTTTCCAAGACTCTTCAACTCTGTAGGCAGACTGATGGAATTTTCTAAAGGCATAGGAATAACTGCCCTGTGTTATAAGCGTGTGCTTGTAACCCCTGATTTAAGGTTTCATCACGGGAACTAATTTTTTAACCTGCCAAGGCAAATAAAGAAATAAAGCTGTTATTTAATGAACACCTGGCAAGCACCAGGTGAAAGATGGTGCATCAAAAGGAGCTATTTATTGATATTCAATTAAATGAAACAAAAGAAAGTAGTCTCCTGCTAGAGCACAGTATTTCCCAAGACCTACTTCTTGCCACATGTTTAGATGAAATAAATTAGAAACCCTGTTAATAGACTCGACTTTCCACAGAAAATAGTTCATCTCATTCTTTCTGTGCAAGTTATCATTTGAAAAAAAGGAGAGAACTTCAAAAAGCTGTATTTTGTCTTGCGCAATAAATCCCACTCTTAGGATTTAAGGGGATTGTATCATTCCCCAGCATTTTATCACCTTTAACATACCCTGGAAACATTTCTCTGTACTTTTCTAACCCTTATTTTTCCTAATCAGGGAAATGTTTCTGCTGAGAATGATGAACTCTCCTGCTGAGAATATGAGTCTATGCAATGGTGCTAAGCAACTGAATACATGCAGAAGTGGTCAAGACAGCATGTAATTGGAAGTGTGTGCATCTCCTTACAAGATTTTGCTTCAAGGTACTGTTTTCCTGGCACTTAAAATGTCCATTTATTATAACAAGCGTTTTCATAATACGAAATCATTCAATTGTTCCAAAGATTTACGGAGATTTACTGCAGCTTTAGGCTGCAGCTAATGAGTTGCTCCTGGCCCAAACCTCACAGTTTTAAATTAGATGACTGAACTAAGATATTCACACTGTTGTTTCTTTCTTTTGGTTTAGGGTTTTTTTTTTTCCTGCTGCCTATTTACCACAAGAAACAAAGTGTTCTCTTGGGTCCAGCTGCTGGCTGTCCCCAAGCTTAGCTGCGAAGAGGTTAATCAGGTCCCTCTTTAGGCCAGTTCTGCGCCTACAGACCTCTGCTTTTTTTTGTGAGTGGAGAGAAGTGCGTGCCCATTGCCTGAACCGCTCTCTGTCCCGTCCTGTGCCCTCTCCCAGAAGGGTTTGGAGTGATTTCTGTGTTCCCAGGGAGGCAGACAGCATTTACACCCAGAAAAGAGCAGCAGCTCCTCAGCGGTACGTGCCCACGCAAGGGGCAGCCCTGTCTGGCTTTGCCAGTCAACCAACTTCACTCTCTTTTCGCTCGGAAGGGAAGCGAACCGTGGAGTTAAGGACCTTTTGGAAGGATTATAATCTGCCTCCAGGCACAGAGCCTAAGAACTGTCAAATCAAGCCTATCATCCGGCCTCGGCAGCCTTGGAGAGACACCCGGGAGGAAATGAAGCATTTCAGTGATGTCATTCGTACCCACGATGGATGGCAGATACAGAATTGGAGGCTTCAGTAAAAAATGAGAACCTCAAGTGTCACTGGTATTATGTGGATTGGATAGGTCAGAGTTCGTGGGCGTTGCAGAGGATGGGATATTTCAAATATCCCGTTCAGATTCCCTCATCAACCATTTTCATACCGAAACTCTGCCTAAGAGAATGACAGAATCACCAAATATTATAGGCATTTCTCTCCCCTCCCTTTCTCGTTCTCTTAGTAGTACGAACAATCACAGCACAACTGTGAAAGAGGGTTGCATTTTTGCATATTTTGGTCGCATTCATAAACTGAATCAATTATTTCAAATCGTTCTGAGCAGAACCTAATTTTATTACCCACTTGTCAAGTCCATCAATCAACTGTGATTTTTTTTTTTTTTTTCGGAGCCACTTTTCCTTTCTGGTTAGCTGTTTTGCAATTACCCCTACTTCAAAAACCACATTTCTCTACTGAAGAATGGTTATGGGTGCTAGTGGCTAATGTGTTTCTGTCAGCAGAGAGGAATTATCTTCTTTTTGCTCATTATTCAAATGTAACGCACAAATTCCTTGGTTTCAAGCACGCTGTGTATAGAAAGGACACATGGCAATTTACTGTACAAAGGACTTGTGCTGTAGGCTGGATTTCTTTCTTTATATTTCTTAACTCTCAGGAGGGCAGAGACATTTCAAAAGCACAAAACTACAACGGGCACTGCAGCGTATTTCCATATGAAATTTAAATAAAATTGAAATGTGTCACTCAAGCAAGACATCCATGCACATAAAAAAAATAATCAGTAAATTGTATTTTTCTCCCAACAATGCTAATTATCGAAGTCTTTTTATATCATAGGAAATGAATCCATTGTTCCCCTTATGGGTGTGTGATTTACAAAATTTGTAATGAGGTAACACCGCTTTTAATGCCAGGTCTTTCCAAAAGCCACTCTAATTCAAGTCAGCAGTGGCTGTAAACTACTTTCACCTAATAACCATTGAGAACTGAGAAATGGCTTTTCCTTCCCAGCTTCCCTCTTCTCCTAGGATTTCTGATAGGCAAGTTTTTCTTTCACAGAGATTGACACAACTGGCAGAAAAGACGAGGTTTTGCCTAAGCCATGGAGATTTGCGCAGTATCTCCAGATTAACAGTAAAACTCCTTACGAGTGCCTCAGTTTCAGAGTCCCTATTCTGGGATAAGTGTCATATTGTCTCGGTCTTTGCCATCTTCTGAGATAATAGGATATGTAAAATTAAAAAAGGTAGGCTACCTCACAATCCTGGGTGAATAACAGATACAAAGCAATCCGCGTTTCCATGAATTGTTCTTTAATCGCCGCTTTACCGTATTCCGGTGGAAACTGCACTGATGCTCAGCAACGATGGGTCAGGTAAATCCCACCTCACAGTTGCGCTGCTGCTGAGCAGAGTGAGCAAAACTGAATGCTGCACCTCTGGCTGTCACCTGGAAGGGTCACTTGGAAGAAGGGAATACGATGTGGCTGTGAGGAGCAGATCGCCTGGCACCTGGCACTGGCCCTTCACTTGACCGTGACTGTAAAATTGCACAAAAAGCCTGATTTGTCACAAGGAGTTCTAGGAATATTGGTCCTAGATCCGACTGTACGGAGGAGCTGAGTGAATCAGCCCGCAGAGAAACCCATGCTGTGATTGACAGGCTGTTGTCAGTGCTTAGGCTGACTTGGGTTCCTCTCCACCATGCAGAGCGATCGTGCTAAGGACTCAGCGCTGCCCAACACACCAAAGCACCCGACACTCGAATTCCTGAGTTGAGGGCTTCAGTTCTGCCTGATTCACAGCAGAGTTTTGCTTTCAGGCAGTACCAAGTACCAGAGTACTGCAGTTAGGAATTTCCCAGCTCCAGGTAATGGGAAACATGGGATGCAGATTAGCTTGTGAAAAAGGAATGCAGGGATGAATCAAATCATGTGAGAAAGGAATGGAGCATCTCCAGTATCATCCAGCAGGGGCAGATGTGCCCCGTGAAGATGTTAGGCTTGCACTCTCCCTTTCTCACCGTCTCACCTTCCTTTGTACAAGCATGACCTAACGTGCTTGTGCTGTGGGGAATACAAGGCAGAAAATTCCAGAAATTTTTAAGGCAAGGAGCTGAGAGAATGTGCTCTTCGGAGTATAAGTAATTGTCTGGGCATCCACGCTGCAACCTTCACGTGTGCTGGAATTTAGGTTCCAGAGGATCCATCTTTCTTATACAAATCTGGAATTATCTGAAACAGGTGCAAAGATTTTTGCTCTAAGTAGCTCTGTACATGCAGCATGGAGAATCAGGCAGAACTGCTTGATTTTAATGCACTTGCAACTAATTTACTAGGAGAAAAAAAAAAATTCCATTTTATTCCGTGTCCACGTATTTCGAAAACCACAAAATATTTTAGATTCCTGCAAAAGCTTTGAAAGAAGGAATAGCTTTAGTGTGAAAAAAACCAAACAGATAAACCTCCTTGTCCAGGAAGATCTCTACCAACAGCCCCTACTAACCAATAATCGCCGGAGCAAGCTGAGAGCGGGCCTATCAAACACCTCTCTCTGCTTTTGTTTCAGCAGTCTCGTGAATTTTCACCCCAAATCTTGGCAGGCCAATTTCTCCTTCCACCCTCCCTAAGCAGAGGGATGAAGCTTTCTCCCAAAAAGATCCTGGAAACAGGAGACGCTTTCACAGTCTGAAGTCTGCGGCACCGCAAGCCTGGGTTTTGCTTCACATTTCCTGAGCAACACGTGCAGAGGGGAAACTTCACTGAGCCAAATCGAGCCTGAGCAGGCTATTCATAGATGCTGTCACAAATCTGGATGTGAATTTCAAGAGATAACGTTGCTGGTGCCTTGTAAATCTGCCCAAGTGAATCATTTGCTGAGAGGGGATTCTTCAGAGAACCACAAATACATCTAGGTGGTGCCACGGCCTAGTTCCTGTAGATATTGTGTCGTTGTGGTGACATTTCTGTCACGATTTGAAGTGCTGTTGTCAAATCAGTGAATTAATAGAAAGAACAGCTCTCTGCTCCATTGCTAACAGTTGCTGATGGTCTTGCTGACAGCCATCTGTTCGGTTTCGATATCGATACCCAAAAATGAGCCTTGAAATGACGTCAGAGCTACTGCTCCTTTGAAGTGCAACTTTTATGACTTGAAGTATGCCAGTAAGGTGGGGGGAGAGCGGGGAGAGAACAGAAAGAGCTGAAATGAAAAGCTCAGCTAAAAAGAGAGGCTGGATTTTTCTCAGCATATATCACTCTTGAGTCCTTGGCTCAACTGGCAAATGCCAGAGTCCCAGACAATATCAGCCTGGTAAATAGCAAGCAGCCCAGAAGCATGAAGTCTGGGAAGCTGGGAAATGAAAGCTGAAAAAGGAGGGATATTTATAGGAGGAGGGGGAAAAGCAAAGCTCTGTGTGGAGAGCTTTGGCTCTAGTATTAAGAGATATAGTCTTTATCTGCTGCAAAATAGCTGCGGTTGGTGAAGGGGTGCTGCTGTGCAGCCACGCTGCAATTAGCTCACCTCTCCAGGTGGAAAGGACAGGGAGAACAGCTCACAGGGCAGAGGTTTAGTCTGTAAAATGCTGGGGAGGCTGGTGGGTTGTGTGAAGCTGGGGAGAAGCTGGGGAGGGAGAAGGGCAGAGCGGGTGGGAGTCAGTCTTGGGAGTCAGTAATTCATACCGAGCAAAAAGCAGCTGGGATGGTCTGTGGAGATGCTCAAAGGACAGAGCAGTGCTTCTGGGGACAGGATGATCCTGGTTTTAAGACTTCTAGAGCTGAGGGCCTACAGAAGAAACCTATGCAACATCCTCACAGATTACTGACCTGTTAAAATCGGAGGAGAAAGCAGCTAGTTCTGGCTGAGGAGGCTGCCAGACGATTTGGAAGTGTGGTTTTTTTCTGCAGACCATCTGATTTGTCTTCTGGGAGGAAGGAATTCTTGTTAACTCAGCATTTCCCTTTCTTCTGGGCAGGCAGCAAGAGGAGGGCATGGGCACTGCAGGGCTCTTGGCCTAATTGAGAAAGAGTTAGTTACAGGGTCTGTTTTCCCTTCTTTAACTACTAGTAAACATATCTTTTGTCTTTTCTCAGACTAATGAGATCTCCCACCTCACATGGCAAATCTTATTCTTCTTCATCTTACTAAGTTTTTACCCTGCAGCCAGTTCAGTTCTCCACCTTTGCTGTCCTACCAACTCTATTTTTGCCATGGAAAGATATTTATTATCAATTTACATTCTTTTCTTCCTTTTTAGCTTAACTTCTTTTTTTTTTCTTCTGTTTCTTTTTTTTTTCCTTAAGATCTGTTTCTGATATTCTGACCTGCCCAGTAAAAGTGAGGGTGAGCTGGCAGGATTAGAAAGCTGTGACTGGCAGTGGTCCTGTTCCTGGTCTCAAGATCTAATGCAAGATGTTGATAACTGCTTCATCCTTGCCTTTCCACCAGGTTGCAGGGAGAGAGGGATGAGAGAGACTTCCAAAGCTAACTAATCCTGCACTGGGCTGTAGGTAGGGGTTAGTAGAGAAGGGTGTTGGAAGTTTGATGCACTAAATTTAGTGGCCTGAGGGCTCCTAATGAGTGCTATTAGTACACCATAATAACATAATGCTGCTGACACTGCGTGTCGGTATAATACACATATAGTCTGTAATACAGAGAACAGAACATACTGATACTGCTGGCTTTCTAAATGTGGATTACTTCTCCACACTATTTTCCATTTTAAAATGCATGTACACAGAAGAGATAATAGAGATGTAAGAGCCTAGATTAGTTTAATGTTACAGTATTCTTCCCAAAGGGATGATATTCCTCCGTCTCACCACGGAAGCAAAGCAATATCTCAGTGCACAAGCATATGGCTGACCTAAATATAGGCAGCTATTTGTGCATATTTGCAAAAGACTCACTGAAAAGCCACAGCAAGGATTCAAAATAGGGCTGTTTTTCTACAAGCTAAGGACTAACACTTGACTCTTGGAAGCTATTCCAGTGCTTAATTCCCATTGAGATCAAGAGTGATGCTTCCATGGTGTTTCCAAGCGTATCGACACGAACTTTGTCGATAAAGGTATGAGCAGAGACCAGGTTGAGAAAGAGCATTTTTAGAACAGCCTTTAGATATGGTTTCTAAAATAGGAAGCAGACAGATGAAACTGAAAGGAAAACCTGACTTGTCCTCTTAAACGGAGAGGAAAATCTTTTTCCACCATGTAGTGGTGTTAGCAGAGAAAGTATGGATAGAGTTGCTGGCTGGCTCTTGGGTGGCTTAGATGTCATAGCTCACCTTTGTGGCTGCTGGTGGTGGCCTGCTACGCTCTGCTCCACTCCTCAGGGCTCCTGCCACACCTGGAGGGCTGGGTCTGGTTCTGGGTGACTTCTTGGAGTGAGTTCAACACAGGGCCACAGAGATGAGAAAAGGACTGGAGCATTTTTCATATAAGGAAAGGATAAGCGGGCTGGGATACTTCAGCCTGACGAAGAGAAGGTTCAGGGGAATCTTATCCACGTTTCTAAATATCTGATGGGAGGGAAGAAAGCCGAGAGCCAGACTGTTCTCAGTAGCACCCAGTGACAGGACAAAAGGCAATGGGACAAATGACAAACCGGGAAATTGCATCTGAACACAAGAAAACACTTTTTTACTGTGAGGGTGATCAAACACTGGGTCAAGTTACCCTGAGAGCCTGTGGCATCTCCCCTGTTAGAGGCATTACAAATCTGCCCCAAGTCACCTGCTGTAGCTGATCTTGCTTGAGCAGAAGATCTCAAGAGGTCCCTTCCAACCTAAAAAATTCTGTGAGTCTGTAAATATAATTTTATACAGCTATATATACATATCTATAAAGAAGAGAAATGAAAATTTGTATGTTTTACTGGTAGTGAATGGCTGCAACTGAATTATTCCCTTTCACGAAAAAAAAATTATATTTTCAGGACCTAAATCTTTTGGCCTCCCATAATCCTTAATAAGTGGTATTCCAAAACAAAACCACACTCTTCAACATGGCCTTTGCCAACCTGAAGACTTGCAGAATCTTCTTTTCCCAGAGAAAAGATCTACATGTGGTTTATAGGGAAGGGAAGGGAAGGGAAGGGAAGGGAAGGGTTCTAATTATCTGAATCCGATCCTGCAGCTGCTTTTAGCTCCAAATCTGTTGTTGAAAGGACAGAGAGCAGAGCAAGTGAAGGTTTCCCACACTGCAGCTACTGGCTGAAGATGTAAAACATCAAAGCAGAGGGGAGATGCAATCGTGCAGCAAGCTATTTTAAGAACCCTAATGAACCATTTAAAATAAACTCATTGCAAGGTAATTTAACAACAGCACTTTTACAATTAAATACACTATTTTAGCACGCAAACGCAGCACATTAATCCCGTGTCAGGATAGAAAATGAAGTGAAACTGAAGGGATTCTGATACATGGACGTCATCTCAGTAATTTCTCATCACTTCATGGTGCTCTTAAGAGGCATAATGAAAGAATGAATTGATTTAAACAACGTTTTGTCGGAGCAATGGGGTTTGTGGAATTAAATTAACTTGACGGTTTGCTGTAAGAGCAGGCCTGCGTGGCATTGTGTTATTCTTGAAATTAATTTCTTTTCCTCTCCAGAGTTATTTTTGTTTTGGTTTGGGATTGATATTTTCTTTCTTACTTATTTTCATAACATCCACGAAGGACTTCTGAGCTCGTTTTCCCCATTCATCACTTCATTAAACTGAATTAAAAAAATGCTTACTCAGATCCTCGTTATCAGGTTCCTGAAGACAGGAATCAGCAAGAATTCTTCAGTTTTCTTCTTTAAAAATAACACATTACTCCTTTTTTCTTTATTTGTGTTAAATTCTCTTCTTTTCTCTGTTAGGAAATACGACGGAATAGAAGAACATTAACCAGGAAAATACAGGTTCAGATTACGCAGGGCTAACAAGGGAAAAATGCTCCGCTGTGGCACTTCAGCGAAGCAACACAGCACCTTTTTGATACATCTAGTTTAGTGACAGCAGTGGGCAAATGTTGCAGTATTTATAAGAGGAAATACCTTGGCTGGGAAGGGCTCCTGTACCTGGGCATGACTTTAGCTCAATAAAACGTCCAAGGTGTTTAGACAGAGAACGTGATGCTCAGGCTCCTAAGAGCAAGATCACAAACGGTGTTATTTCCATTGCTAGTTCTCAGAGAATGTATTATTTGATGGTACAGCCCAGGTTATACACCACCCCTTGCATTCCCATCAGGCAGGAACTCCTGTTGGCACAAAGAGGAGATACTCAGGTGACCCAAAGGGCTTTTCAGTGCCAAGCACCTTCCCTAGATTTTATAGCTTCAAACTCATATTGTTTATAGGGAGGGAGCAACTGGACGTGTCAGATCTCAGCCTGGGAAGAATTCACATCTGCTCAGAGTGGAGAGTGAGCAACCTGGTAAGAAATGTCAGGACAGGATTGTAAAGACCATGTGTGAATACCTTTCATAGCTCTTTATTCTATTGTAGAAAAAACCTAACTGGAGCAGTTGATCGTAACAATGATTGCCAGGTATTTGGCCTTTCACTGAGACTTGAAGAGTTACTGCTTCTAAATATTTGAGAAAAGCAGATTTAATACTTTGGATGCTAACAAATGTCATGCCTATAGTGCTGTTTCCTTCTCTTGACATCAAGGGTTGGTTCTGACTGAGGTTCTTCAACAATCACAGGAACAGGTCCAGGAACATCACATTATATTCTGCTGACTCAGAGCAATGGGGGTCAGTAACTTTAATGCTCTTCCTTTGTCAAGGTTCACTCGTTTTGTGTCACTTTGTTCCCAAGTGTTTCACTGCTCTCCAGATCCCTGGGCCCTGAGGAGGGAGCTGCTGCCAGATCCAAGGTAGATAAACCTTCTTTTAATGGCCTGTACTGAGCTCTGGGCTCTCTCCATCTGCATTTCTCTGGTTTGATCAGCTGCTACAACTTCTGAAGTCCCAGCTTTTGCTAGAGAAAAATAAAGTGAAAAAATAAAGTGACATATTCAGAGCCATAGAATTTGACCACCTTATCCCAAACAGTCTTTAAACCCCACCAGGGTTCCCACTTGGAGCTGCAGTTTCCTTCTGTACTTATCTCATCCCATCTCGCAGCTCTAATTTTGATAGAATCATAAAATGGTTTGAGTTGGAAGGGACCTTAAAGATCATCTTGTTCCAACCCTCCTGCCATGGGCAGGGACAAAGTTTATCCCGCTCTGTTGGTGCAGCAGGGACCCCTTGTTCTCCTCTGTGTAGCAGAGTTACAGAAAAAGGGCGAGAGACTCTAAATGTTCTTCAAGCACTACCAAAGACCTCTTCTCTTTCATGAGATGAAAATGCTGAGGGAGAAGTAGCAAATTACACACCAGTGCACATTAGCTCTTTTTTAAGCACACCAAGGCAATTCATTAAGTGGTGAACACTTCCTTCTCCTAATATTTTCTGCTTGTTTTCTATATACTTGAAATATTAGGAAAAGTCCTTTTCAAAATGCACATTGATTAACTCTGCACACGGATGGCCAGGAGCCCAACTGCCTGTGCTTCTTTGTAGTTCACCTTTTCATACACTTCATGTTTCTCAGAGAAGGAATAAAATATTTTTATCTTTCTGAGCCATAGAAGATGCTCAGTTTCTGCACAGACCAACTTGCTTTGACAGGGATGGTCCCTAGAATTGATTAAGCAACTAACTTAAATAACATTTAACAAAAGACTAGATGCTAAAACCTCCTAAATTGCAAATCCCTGACTCATAATACCTCATTAGAAGCAAACAAACATGAACAAAAATTCCAGACCTTTTCTCAATGTATCTTCCTGACAGTGTCACGTTTTCAGCATCTATCCAGGTCTTTCTGCAGCCCTGCTTCGGACATAACAGGATGTGTTTATACCAACAGGGAAAGATATTTAGAAAGAAAATCTTAATTCAGTGTCAGCGATTTGCTTTTTTACCTGCAGATTCCACGCTCACAGATTTTTAGCAGGATTTTACTGAAGCACAGGAGGCCAAGTGGCCACACACGAGGGGTCGGTGGCTCTTCCTGAAGTCAGAGCTCAGGACAGTGCTGTGCTTTGCACGTCACGGATGACTCTGTTTGCTTCAAGCTAATGAGTTACAACTTTTTGAGTCATATTCCAGTACCAGATGTACATCTATGGCTTTCACTAGGCCACAACGCAAGTTGAATCTATGCACCCAAAGATAGAATATGGCTTGTGATTTGTATGCATCAGATTTAATCAATAAATTCAACAGACCGAGTTTTTTCATAGTTTCCCTCTATCGACTTTCGTGCAGTTACACCAGAGGTAAATCTGTCCCAGGGAAAACATCTAATTCAGATGAAACATTCTGACCCCTGTCCAGCAAAACATTGTAAAAGCTGGGTGTTGGTGGCAGTGACAAGGAATAGTCTCAGGGAAGTGAAATGCTGCAGCCATAAAGAGCGTACAAACGAAGCAGAATAAACAATCAATGGCTGACTACACCCTGTAGGTACTGGCTGAAGAGGCTGCCACCTCTCACATCATCTGGGGGGATTTTCCAGGACATACCTTTGATTCTCTTAGGAGCTGATGTCTGGCAGAGTTTAGGCTGTTGCGCGTGGGAAGAGTGTGTCCTCCTCTTGACACAGAAAACCAGGATACCAGGTTTTACATTTTCCTTTTAAAAGGATAAACATATTCAGATAAAGCAAAATTCATTTTCAAATGGGCACACAGATCCTAACATTGAGATTGTATTAATTATTATTAACTATAAATACTAAAAAGCATTACAATCATATACCACAAAAACACAGAGACATTTCCTACCATACTGTTAACGTTTAAGTCATTGATTGTGTTTTATCTTTAATGTTATTTGCATGGTTTAAGAGATTTTATTAGTCTATAAAGTTATACCAAACATGATCTTGCAATAAATGAAATGCCAGATCCCCTCTTTATGTCCACTGCTGCTGCATGGCAATAGCAGAGGATAGGGCCAAAAGTCTTTAAGTAGTTATTTTTTTTCTACCATGTACTACTGGGTTTGGTTTTTGAAAATAATTACTGGAGTATATTCAATAGTTTGTTTTTTTGAAAATAATTATTGGAGGATATTAAATAGTTTGTTTTTTTGAAAATAATTACTGGAGTATATTCAATACTTTGTTTTTTGAAAATAATTATTGGAGGATATTCAGTAGTTTGTTTTTTTGAAAATAATTATTGGAGGATATTCAATAGTTTGTTTTTTTGAAAATAATTACTGGAGTATATTCAATAGTTTGCTTTTTGAAAATAATTACTGGAGGATATTCAATAGTTTGTTTTTTTAAAAATAATTACTGGAGTATATTCAGTACTTTGGTTTTTGAAAATAATTACTGGAGTATATTCAATACTTTGCTTTTTGAAAATAATTACCAGTGTATATTCAATAGTTCAATTTTTGAAAATAATTACCTGCATATATTCTATAGGGAGCCTGGCTTAAAAATTTCTGCTGAAAAATGTGCAGTCTTTTATTTTTCCAGAGGAAGTATCTGTTTTAATGAGTGTTTTGTATCTGCTAGGAAGCACACAGTAACCAAGCTGGAGCTTTTATGTAGACAGGATGGAACAACAACAAATTGCATTGACGGCCATCGGCCTCGTACAGAACGGCTGACACGAGACCCAAGCACGAGTCTTTCTGAAACTGGAGGACAGAAATGGAATGTAAGTGGTCTAGAGAACTCTTCTCTAATAACCCTCTCGACACAGAGCTGGATTTTATGCAGAGCGAATCTTTTCAAAGGAAGGTCACGCCCATGTATTGATGTAAATGCGCATCTAAAGCGCATTATGCCGGGATCCTCAGCGCTGAAACAGGCCCTGGACTTCACTGGGAAGCCTTCACTGTTCTGCTTAACAAGAGCAAGAATTTTTCTAACTGAATTTCAGAATTTTTCTGCACAGAAATCCAATAGGATGCGTGGCTGTGGCAGATGTGTCTCTCGTACGGGAAGGACCTAATTTCAAAGGCTTCTCACAGATTCTGGTATGAAGTTGTTGAGGGTGTTAAATTAAGCCTTTGGGTATTAAGGAGTACCAGAGACGATAAATACAGAGAAACTTAGGATTTTCTGTGCTGGAACAGATCAATGAGCCATTTAATTTGTTATCTTTCCTCCAGCAGTGGCCAGGATCGCTGTAGAGAAAACCCTCTTCAGAGTATGTGTGCTGACAAAGTTCTCCCGAGAGCTGCAAAACCATAGATTGGGCTTCCTCAGAAAAATGAAAACTGCATCTTTAAAAGGAAGTAATTCCCGTGCTTTTCAGCATAACGAGTTGTGTCAAAACCGTTGGTGATTTGCCACGAGAGGTTGCAGCATCAGAACTCCACGTTGATATTGATTGCCTCCATAAAACTGTTAACTGGTACCTCAGGATTTTAAAGACCAGAGATCTGCTGCTGAATATCCTCAAATTATTATTCATCTGATTATTTTTAAGCAGCATGATCCAAACCGGCGGCTTCAATAGCTACAAAAGAAGATCCTCTTTGAAAAGACCGATATTCTTCTTGATTAAATACGTGTCAGGTTCTAGGGTTACGACTTTGTTTGTTTGTCTTTGTGGGTTTTTTTATTTAATAACCCTGAGCTTTTGCATAATGAGGCCAACTTACTTTTATTTGATGATTCTTCCAGCTGCCTGTAGTGTGACCAGGCTCACCTGAAACTGTGGTAAATACTCTGAGAGGCCAAAGTCTGTTAAAATTATCCAGTACTCTACTGGAAAATGAAAATTAATGAAAACATTAACTTCCTCCTCATTTAATCTTTCATTGCTAAGGGTTTACAACTGATTTTATGACTTCGGGATGATGAATTTCGATGCATTTTTTACTTTGTTCTTTGATCGACTCTCTCCATTCTCGGTACTGCTTTAATTGTACATTACTAAAATCATCTCTCATCTTCCCGTTTGCATATTCCACTCAAAGTGGCAAAACCTCATCCAGATCCTGCCTTGTTGGCTTGGTTTATTGGGATGTGCACCTGCAAATCGTTAATGGAAGATATAGTGCCTCTCAATGCTTTTAATGTCCCCCCAGTTGATCGTACGCTCTCTTGTTCATCAAGACATCCATAAGCTCTGGGCATCTGTTATGACAGCACCTGCCCTTTTGGGGAAATCTCACTAACTGCTGTTATTGTCACTGAATTGAGTCATTTCTCCCAATTTAGCATGGTTTGATGGGAGGAACACCCCTTGGACAAAAGTCTTAATGAGAGGTACAAAGTGAACTAGCAACACGGGGTAAAGTTACATGGTGCTTTTTGGAGGCTGCAATATTTCCTGCTTTCTCAGTTGTAGAGTTCTGCTTTTCTAGCTTGGAAGATAAAAGAACAGAAAAATACCAGTAAGTTTGTCCATAAAATAAGGGGCTTCCTTTAGGAGATGTCAGGTGAGAACAACCCATTGAGCACATTCTCTTGGAGTTTCTCTCTATCGCAGAATCACAGAATGGTCAGGGTTGGAAGTGGCCTTGAAGGTCATCCAGTTCCAAACCCCTGCCATGGGCAGGGACACCTCCCACTAGAGCAGGTTGCCCAGAGCCTCATTCAGCCTGGCCTTAAAAACTTCCAGGGATGGGGCTTCCACCACCTCTCTGGGCAACCTGTGGCAGTGTCTCACCACCCTCAGAGTGAAGAACTTCTGCCTCATTCTAATCTAAATCTCCCCTTTTCTAGTTTCAAGCCCTCACCCCTCATCCTATCACTATGGGCCTTTGTAAAAAGTCCCTCCCCAGCTTTCCTGTAGGCCCATCATTTAGGGGAAACAATTCCAAAGCTCCTTCCCTTTGCTCTCCTGTTGCTGAGTTGCACAAGCAGCTCCTAATCTTTCATTGTGGACAAAACTATAAAACAGAAATTCCTTTTTCAAGTGAGTGAAGTGTAGGTGACTTAGTTTGAGTCCTAGGGAGCCAGATGGTGGTCAAGGACTACACACATAACCACCAGTTAAAACTGGTTGGCTTCAGGAGTCCTTATTTCTCCTTTGAGGCGTGTTCAGTGTGTAGTGTTAATAATAGTCAGCTTCTCATATTTACATTTTATCACCAAGAAAAATGAAGAGATAGCCATCATCCCTACACAGATGCCCGAGGCCTGTCATAACACAATAAACAAGGATGACACGTTGAGCCTTGTGCCATAAAGCAACAACTGTTGTGAAGGTATTAATAATGGGATTCTCTAAGTACAGTATTTTCTTTGAAGAAATTACTTTGTGGCTCCTTTCTCCCCCTTGTAAGGTTAATTTGTAACTGAGATTATTTTCGACAGCAAACAATTACGTTCAGAAAAACATACAGAAATCAACGGTGGCCCAAATAGATCGGGAAAATGCTCTCATGATAATGATCGAAGCTTGCTGCCTCTCTCCCAATAACCTTTATTAAAATTAGTATTATTTACTCCTCACACGACACAAAGCCCATGCCTTTCACCAGAAGGCAATTCTAGCTGGTGGTACCCAGATACCATGATGATAGGCACACCAGGGAGGCCAGCCCTCTTCTGTTTGATTCCTACTGACAGCAGTAGTCATAGAAACACGGCACCAAAAGGGCTGTGGAGTCCCTACTCCTACTCTCACAGGTAATCACAGCATTCAATCCCATTCATCAAACCCCATTTTAAAAGTGGTTTCATTTAATGAAGTCAATTAGGAGCAGAGATGGATGGACAGATTACAGAGATAACTGCATATTAACCTTTTCTGGTTTTAGTCTCTTCAATCCAAGGAATCTTTTTTTTTTCTTTTTTTTTTTGGCTTGTTTTTTTTTTTTTTCTTAAGTTGTTTTGTTGGGGTTTTTTTGTAGCTAGGATCTCTAGTGTGACTCTGCTTCCTCCCTGGGTAGGGTTTCTTTATATAGAAAGAACAGACTGGTAATAAACTCCTGAAATCCTTTGGGGGGTCTGATAGTGAGAATGAGTGCTTTAGAGGAAAGCAATCTCTGTGACATCTTTGCAGCCTAACAAAAAGATTATTTTGTCATTAAGGGATTTTTCTCTGTTGTTTTAGTAACAGCAACCATCAATCACATTCCAGGAGCATAGAGACACGAAGAAAATTGTTTTCTTTTATACCTATAATTGTGCTTCATTAATGAACAATGAACAGGCTTTTCCACTTTCTCTACAATCTGTACAAATTTCAGTGACACAGAAAATTACACAGGGAAACAATGTTGATTTGATATAAAGAGGGTTTAGTATTTGGGTTTAGTATTTATAGATCATCACGGCTGATGTAAAGCAAGCTCTTCCAGCAAAGGATTTCAGGGTCTTGATATTTAGTCCTAGGACCAAGGAAGAGTACATTTTTCTAACTGTCTCAGAGTTAGACCTGGCATTTGCTCTTTTGGCGGATTTCAAATAGCTGGATTAATTTTCTTGTAGCCTACCATGCTTTTTCTGGAGAGCTCCTTCACAAAACTAGGCATCTCATTCTAGTGCAGCAGACAATGCTGTTTAGAGGAGCTAGAACAACTCAACGCTCCAGAAAATCAGTCTGGAGGTGATACCAAAATGTTTGTTAGCAAGTGGTGTGTTAAGGAGGAATTCCAGAGAACACACATGGCTTTGGAGGGCTAAATCTACCAGAACTTCAAAAAAAGGGAAAAAGTTTAACCAACTAATCCTTGTAATATGAAATGCCCAACTATGAAATGGGTTTTTTTATAACTCTCCTCCTAACTTTGCCTAAGTAGTATTTTGTTTTCTTTGGTTTAGCGTTTTGTTTTCATTTAAGCCATTACACTTAGTCACAGCATGTGGTATATAGCAGTTTGGTTCTTGGGCTACTTTGGAAATCTGAGCTGCCTTATAATTATCAATTCCGAGCTTAAGAAAGATTTTTGGTCACACCACTGTCTATGAGACCAGTTTTTTGGACACAGTGGTGCTCCCTTGCAAACTCTTCTTTTTGCATATTCTTACAAAAAATAGTGTAAAGGTCCCTTCCAACCCAAACCGTTCTGTGATTCTGTGAATCATAAAGCAAATATTTCTAAGGAATTTGTTACGATGCAGCCTATCAGGGAAGAGTGGCTCAGAATGATTCCTTGACACTCTGTGTGGTGGCCACTATGAAATGTATTTTGTGGTCTCAGCCCGTCTCATGAAAAAAAGCACCCAAATCATAAAAGTAGTATCAAGAGAAAGGAAGAAAAAGAAAAAGGCTATTACCTGGCAACATTCCTGATCCAGGCAGAAGACAGGACACTCTGGAGGTAGGCAGAGACTCTCCTGAAGTGCAGTCAGCAGGGTGAGCTTGGAGCCCATTAAAATGGGGAAAATTCCGACTATTGAAGCACTCACGCCACATTTCTTTGGACAATTCAAATCTCCGGCATTGCTGCACAACGGCTTCTCCTAAACATAAAAATTCACAAACAAGGAGGGAAAAATAGCAATAAAAAATGGACATGAACACGGCCAAAGGTGTGACTTCTCATGCAAGCGATGTATGAGTGCACACGATGCTCAGATGCCCCTTCAGTCTCAGTCTCTGCTCCTTCCCTTCTGTGTCTTCAGTAAAGGGATGACTGCTTCCTGATTTTATTCAGATTTGCATAGAGTCCTGGTTTTGATAACTTTGGAGAAGATCAGTATCCTACTAGGAAAGAACAGTAGGAAAGAACTTGATTGGAAAGAGGTCCAGGTATTTCTTCTCAGGCTTTTTTAGTTCACAGCATGTGAGTTCTGTGACTTCCCATTTTCACACGGACATAAGAGAGTAGGCAAAAGAAGTTAAAGGAAAAATACTGCCATATAAAGCTCCAAATCAGAAAGGAGTGTTATCTATCAAAATTTCTAGCATACTTTTCCTCAGCATTTCTTTGTGTGGCAGAATTTCCTGCTGTAGTCTAGACCAAGCTCTAAAGCAAGGCTTGAATTTCCAGAAGCCTCCTTACTGTTGATCTGGAAGCAGTGGCTGTACTGGTGTTTCTGGGATCTCTTTAAGTAAGGTATATCTTACTTAAAGCATTCACAAAGCAAATATTCATACCACTGTTTCAAAACATTTTCTAAACCAATGTATTTATCCCTACTGGAAGTCAAAGTAAATCTTCTGTATATTTGGCAGTGGAGCACATTCAGCAAAGAGTTCCCTAATTCTGGAAATTTGGGAAGTCCATGTGGTTCCATTCTTTTCAGACATTTTTTTTTTTTTTAAAGTCTATTCTTTTTATTTCAAAATATAATAAATACACCTCTCTCTGAGGAGGCCTGCTCATAAAACAGCAGGCTGAGTGCATGTGTAGACACATGGGAACGGTCCTTTCTCCTGGACCCTTCTCCATGCCTATTCTATACGAGCTTATTCCTACCAGTGAAGACACTGCTCTTTTCATCTTAGTAGAAAATACTTTCACTCCTGTGGTATAAGAAGTGATACAGATCTGTGGGCTGTTACGGGGAGTGGGTGTAAGCAAACAAAAGCTTTTGGTGCTAGACATTGTGCCTTCTTTTCTGAGGTTTGTGGTAACGTTACTGATGTGAATCCATTCACATTGGTCCTCGTCTCGTTTGCGAGGCGAAGCCAATCAGCAAGCTGCTGTTAACCCAATTTGTTTGCAAGAGGTATTTTCCAAGCAAGGAGAAATTACAGCAATTGCTCATCATTAATTTTGTTAATAGATGTGTGTTCATTTGTAGTACCTTGTAAACAAGGCACTGCATTATACAGTAGGCATACGGCTAAACTTGGGACGCTGTTTAATGTCCTCATTTTATTCTGTATAATCACAATATTTTCCAAGAAGCCATGACTAATAACCATGAGGCAAGGCTCTCTGTGAATTCTGAAGAACCAAGAAGCCGAGCTTTGGAACCAGTCCTGCATATTATAAATCTTCACCTCTATCAGAACCTGAGCAAATGTAAAGTGAATTATTGAGGCAACGAGCTTAGCAAGATTCTAAAAAAGGATTAGACACATATGAATACTGTAAAAAAAGCTTCTGCAGTTACAGTAGGTAGGATAAAACTGCAAGGGCTATCAGCCCACCAGCCTTCAAGGCATAAGATGATCACCAGCTTGAGCCAGGAAGAACTGTTCTCTCATGGGAATTATTTTTATCTCTAATGCAATTATGTGCATTATAAAACATTTAAGTTCCTGATGAATCAATCATTGACCGCTACTGAGAGACAGCAAACTAGCAGAGACTAATTGATCTGCTTTTGATATGGAAATTTCAAAGTGCATCGACTCGAAGAGTAACCAACCAGCTTCTAATGAAAGCTTTCGGACAGGAGGCTGAAAGCCCTTCACAAGGCACGCGAGGAGGGACGGTTTGCAATGTGAATGACTGAGGCTACTCAATGGCCTTGTGGACCAAAGTCGATGAATTTCTAATTTCACAATTAATACCGTCTTTCTGATGATAACAAATATTTGTTCCTGCTCTTGCGATCTCATTATCTACACTATTTGGGAATAGCGTATTTCTTTGAGAAGTCATCTACTAGAGAGCCCCTTTTGGTTTGAATCTGATATTTAAGATATTTGTTATCCCATTGGCAAGACGCTATTTTAATTTCCACAAAGTTCTTTTTTAAATTCTTATTTTTTAAGTTCTTATTTTAAGCTCTTTATTCTGAGGGTGGTGAGACACTGGAAGGGGTTGCCCAGAGAAGTTGTGGAGCCTCATCCCTGGAAGTGTTGAAGCCCAGGCTGGATGAGGCTCTGAGCAACCTGCTCCAGTGGGAGGTGTCCCTGCCCATGGCAGGGGGGTTGGAACTGAATGATCTTTAAGGTCCCTTCCAACCCAAACCACTCTATGATTCTATGATCATCATTTGCTCACAATATCCAATATCCCAAGTGAAAACTCATCACCCCATCAGTCAGTTGTCATCTCTGGGTGGTGTGGAAGAAGTAAAAACCTTTTAGCTGAGACACAGCACCACAGGTGAGGGAAAAGATTGCAGAGGCTGCAATATCTGTGCAATGCAGATGCTCAGCAGGCATTCCTTGCTGCTGTTTTCACATTCCAACAGAGTCAAGGAGATGCTACTAAGCACTCCTGACTATATTTCCCTTTTGTTTCAGGTTTTGGGCAGTATCAATTTCTGTCAAAATATCTGCACTTAATAGAATTACTCAACAGGCTGAGCTGAAACCCTGTTACATAAAACATTATAAATAATACATTTTTTCCTTTAAATCTTTTAATTTGATTAAGGTTATAAGACAGACAAATCATGCAAATGTTATTCAATAATTAGTTTCTATCTGTCAGAAAATATGGAAATCAAAGGGCTCTACTTTAAAGCACTCTTGCATCATAGTTAATCGGCATTTTTAACTTGCAGATCACAAGCGGCTATATATGAATCGACGGCTGTGCGAGGACATCGCATTAAAAATTCTTTTTCATTTCTAAAGCAACTTGTCAACACGCACGGTTTAGTAGTAAGTGCACACACAGTCACTTCAAGGCTCTCTCTGATGTTGCCCATTTCCTGTCAAACACAAGGGCAAATTTCAATCATGAACTAAAAGGGCCCTGTTTGAAATCAATCGTGGAATTATGAACAATAGTGGCCGCTGCCGGGCTAGTCTACAAGGAAGCTTGTATATGACTTTTTAAAAGGCCTTGGAGTGATAAGATGAGGGGTCATGGCTTCAAACTGGAAGAGGGGAGATTTAGACTAGAAATGAGGCAGAAGTTCTTCACTCTGAGGGTGGTGAGACACTGCCACAGGTTGCTCAGGGAAGCTGTGGATGCTCCAACCCTGGATGTGCTCAAGATCAAGTTGGATGAGGCTCTGAGCAGCCTGCTCTAGTGGGAGGTGTCCCTGTTCATGGCAAGGGTTTGGAAGTAGATGATCTTCAAGGCCCCTTCCAACCCAACCCATTCTAGTATTCTATGATTTGACAGCTGATACTGTTTAGATCCGTCACTCACAATACAGAAAGCATATTTCACTTTTGAAATGAAGCAATGACACGATGGAAGTCCATAAAATCACCAATGGAAAAAAAAAATTAAAAATCTCTTTTTAGACACACGAGAGTTTGTGCTCGCAGATGGCAAGCAATATTTCATTGAAGCTATTTTAGCATATGAGCGAAGCTTAAGTTACAGGAAACCCTCTGGGAGAGGATTGTTGATAACTGGCCAGCTTCTATTGTGGAGCACTCCGGCTTTGAGAGATTAATGAGTGTGCTAAAGCATCGGTAGTGGTTCTTTTCCGAGAATCTATTTTCAGACACCTTGATCTCTGTCATATTTTTTAAAATACAAGTGAAAAGCAACACCAATGCCATGGGCAGAAAACAGCTATCTCCTTACTGCAGATACGTCCAACCAGAATAATACCGGTAAGAGCTTTGCAAAGATCAACGTTTCTTTCCGATGAGGATGTCCGAGCCTGAGCATGCAGTGCACCACCACCACCTCACAAAGCTACAGGAGGGTCGACTGAGGCAGTGTCTGCATGGTTGTCTAAGATAAGGCAGAAAACTTGGCTAGAAGCTTTCTTGGGACAGCCTGAGGGTTATAAGCGACACAGTGAGGCAGCTCTTGGGTTAAGAGAAAAAGATACGCTCAGAATACTCTATTAAAATGTATTTCGTCTCTGAAATGCTGAAGAGATCACTATTGTGGAGCTACTGATCAAGTTCAGAAAGAAGACCCTTCTACCACTGTCTATACACTTAGTAATGAGAGGTGCCCTGTAAACCTGAAGAAAAAACTCTTTCCACTAAGAATTGCTGGTTGTAAAAGGCTCTTCTCCAAAGACAGTTTAAGAGGGAGTTGGAGGCTGAAGAGAGTCAAAAAAGCATTAAGAGTAGAGACAGGTTGTGATAAGTGCATCCCAGCTAGTCACTGATGACCCTTCTTGAGGAACCATAGACAAGTTTGCACTACACTGCCAGAAGACTGAGAAAAAAAGCGTCCACAAAACAGGAGAGATCTTACCAGTGTTTAGAAATCTCTGAAGGGCAGGTGTCAAGAGGATGGGGCCAGACTCTTGTCAGTGGTGCTCAGGGATAGGACCAGGGGCAATGGCAACAAACTGGAACACAGGAGGTTTCACCTCAACAGGAGGAGAAACTTCTTTCCTGTGAGGGTGACGGAGCCTGGAACAGGCTGCCCAGATTGGTGGTGGAGTCTCCTTCTCTGGAGACTTTCCAGCCCCTCTGGATCTGTTGCTGTGTGGCCTGCCCTGGGTGATCCTGCTCTGGCAGAGCAGTTGGACTTGATCATCTCCAGAGGTGCCTTCCAACCCCTATCATGCTGGGATTCTGTGAAAACAGAGGGCAAGAGTCATCTCCACAGTATTCCCTTTCCCAGACCTCCCATGAAAAAAATGAGAAGGAACAAAGATGCTACGTGAACAGTTTAAATGTTACGATCCATTTCTGTTTGAGTAGGAGAAAATTCCTCTGTGATTCGGACAGATTGTGCTGTACAGAAATCATATTGTATCATCTGACACCACGAATTATAACTGGTATGGTCAGGGCATGTTTACGTTAGCTGAGGATATTCATTCAATAGTTTTTAAAGTAACAGAATATTATTTTTTTTAAAGCCCTGAAGATGTTCAGGAACAAAACAAGATCAGTCCTCTCCATTTTGTATTAGGTAACTGCATAATAAAGTTTAGATCTTTGTTTCATAACCAGGACTTAGATACTTTCTGCCCATTATTCTACGGAAGCGTGCAAGAAATTGGTGTTCGGGGGGTGGGGGACAGGGGATGGCATCTCAGCTGCATCCTCTAATACGGGGTTTTAGAGCAACAAGATTCTGCGTAAAACGAATAAAAGATAATTCAGTGCATATGTCCTTCCGGATATGGTAAAGGCTTGATTTGATATTTATTTGAAGAAGGCTCCTGGTGATTGTCTATTGTCATAGCATTAGATGAGAAGAGAGAGCACGAGTGACTCTTTGAATGTGACTGCAGTAACAAGGAGAGCCTGCAGTCATGTCTTGTTAATTTATCAAGGAGAATGTCACATTTACATTTCAAATTATCCCACTGAACAGCTCCCAACTTGCTAGGATTATCCGGAGTTTTAAACCATCCAGATTCCGGTTTCATTGTTTACCCAGACTACACTAATCCTACACTTCACCCTCCTTCCCTCCCTGCCACCCCACCCACGGAAAAATAAAAAGAAAGCAAGTGAGCCCTCTCCAGAAAATTTAACATTAAAAGGAGTTGTCAATCCTGCTCTGTAATTATGAGATGAGTCCTTCAAAAGAGCTGGGTGAAAAGTAATTTTTATTCTTCTTCTACTTCCTCTCCCTCCTTTCTTCCTCCTCCTCTTCAACTTCTTGCAGGCAGGCATCAGGAGTAAATGTTCAGCGTGATGCGCAGGGATTTAGCTGCGCGAATCCTCTTCCTGTTGTTAATGAGAACACATTAGCACAGCCAGCTGAAGACGCGCACCCTTTCGTGTTGATCTGCTCGCTCGCACTTCTTACCCATAGCCTGGATCTGATTCTGATTCCTCACTGGTATTTGCCTATGTAGGACTAATGATCTATGGAATTATTCCTCACTTTCTGTCAAGGGTGAGGGCCAGGCCAGCCACAAGACAAATGACAGATGCTCTCGCTTAACCTCTCTCCCTTCCCAGGGGTGAAGAGAAAGAGAATAAGGGAGATAGACTTATGGATTGGAAAAGAAAGCTAAATCAGCTTCAAAGAAAATAATAACAATAATAATAATGATAAGTATATACATATATGAAGAGAATTGGGGTTATTCAGTCTGGAGAAGAGAAGGTTGTGAGGAGGCCTTCCAGGATCTGAAGGGGGCCGACAAGAAAGCTGAGGAGGGACTCCTTAGGATGTCGAGTAGTGATAGGACAAGGGGGAATGGATCCAAACTAGAGGAGGGGAGATTTAGATTGTACATTAGGAAGAAGTTCTTCCCCATGAGGGTGGTGAGACCCTGGAACAGGTTGCCCAGAGAGGTGGTGGAAGCCCCATCCCGGGAAGTGTTGAAGCCCAGGCTGGATGGGGCTCTGGGCAGCCTGCTCTAGTGGGAGGTGTCCCTGCCTGTGGCAGGGGGGTTGGAACTGCATGATCTTCAAGGTGCCTTCCAACCCAAACCATTCTATGATTCTCTGTGCAAAACCAGTATCTAACTCAATCCCCCTGATGGCAATTACGTCACCATCACCACCGATGCTGTGGCGCAGGCACTGGGGAAGTCGCAGACTGAACTCAGCAGCAGATGAGAACTGGATTCAGGAGCTGGATTCTGGAACTGGATTCAGAAACACATGGATCAGGATCGAAGGCAGAATGGTCAGAGTCCTCCTCAGACACTGGCCACTGAAGAAGAGGCTTGACCCTCATGATCCCTCAGCCTCATACTGAATATGCCGTGTATGGGACGGAATCCCTCGTGGGTCAGTTTGGGGTCTCCTGCCCTGGCCGCCCCTCCCCGCAGGTGCCGCCTTTTACTTTCTTCACCCTCAACGTGTGGCACAAGGTTGAGTAGGGACCTTGGTTTGCACAGGAGCAAGGCTAAGCAAGAGCCTGTCTGCACCCAAATCCTTGGGAGTGACTCTAAACATGGAGCGTTATCGCTACCAGAAGTAGACACTGTCTGCAAAAAATCTGCCGTTAACTTCAGCAAGTGCCGTTAGTGAGAAGAGACTGAGCTGAAAAGTAAAATCACAGAACAGAATTAGCTGTTCCAGCTCAAACCAGGACACTTACATTAAAGTAATAAGACCAGATTTTTTTATTTTTTTTTATCAGCCTCCCATCTGTGACATTTATGCAGTTGCCACATCATCTTCTCCATTCTTCTGCTTGCTTTCTTCTAAGACCTCTTTGGATACTTCCTCATTCACCAGCGGGAACTCTCAGCGCCAATTTTCACACCCATTTTCCACTGACTTGATTATATAATGATGTATAAAAGAAAGCTGGTCCTACAACTGCTGTTTTGTTGAATTGTTTGAGGGTGGAATTTCAGAACGTGCTTTAACCAGCGAGGCGTTCATAGATTTTCCGCAGGTTTTAAGCCTGTGAAAGTAAAGCATTGATTATTTTTTATGAAAACATATCCAATGACTTCCTACCACAGGAGAAGGGCTTCTTGCTGAGGGTGTCCCTCAGGAAATCTCTTCGATCCAACGATTTTTCTTCCTCTCCATGTGGATTCAGCACGTGCCCTGATTTTGCTCTTTCCTACCAACACAACATTGGTGTTTGGACCCAGCTGAGATGGAGCTACTCCAGTGTAGGATGAATTTGCAAATCCCATCCATCACAGGGGGTTTCTTTGAGGCTCTGAGCCCTGTGCCCTTACCCGGCACCCGAGCAGCTCCCACTGCCGAAGGGCAATGCTCCGTATCAGCCTCAGCCCTGGAGCCAGAGGAGGGGGAACATCCACCACCGCTCTCCTTTAATCTCAGCTCAAAGGGCTGTGTACTAATTAAGCTTCACAGCACCCTCAGAAGCGAGAGGAATAGTGCTGTGGTTCGACTGCAGATGAGGAAGAAAGGAGCCCAATCAGATGAGCTGGTGACAGCATCAGCCTACGGCAATCAAGATGACAGGCCACAGCTTCAGCATCTGTCCTTTTTGTTGCTGCTTCGAAATGCTCCAGTGAAAAGAAAAAAAAAAAAGAAATCTGGATATTTTTTAACCTGTGTTGAAGCCTTGCCTTGCCCTGCCCTGCCCTGCCCTGCCCATTTATCTGTTCACCAGGCCAGAGGCAAGAAAACCAACGTGCTGGCTTAGGTGATGCCACCAGTTTGTGTCCAGAGCTGACTTTGCAGGTCATTTTGCCTGCTTTCAATCCCAGAAATTTCAATGCTGTTAGGGAGCTGCTGCTAATTGTTTACCAGTAATGGATAAATGCTCTTTATGTCCTCTTGGAAAGAAACTGGCGTTGTACAGCTGTTCTTCAACTAACTGTTGTGCTTCCAAACTTCTGAGTCCACAGGAGTTAGTGCAGTCAGCAAGACTCTGGGGCAAGGTGTGAAGGTGAGAGGAATTGTTAGCTCTCCATCGAAGCAGTCTTTCTTCTTGGTTCTGTAGTTTTACCAGCAGCTGCTTTTCTGCCGCCTGTGGAAATTCTAGCATTTCATTTCTTTCCTGCAAACTTTCCCATTAGCCTGGTGAGACAGAGAGCTAAATGGTGGTGCTCAGATGTAACTGGAGGAGCTCAGGAAATTTACAGCAAGAAAGAAAATTATTGAAAAAAACCCCTCCCTCTACATGAGCCCATTCAAGCTGTTTAAACAGACAAGGCTGGTGACTCTAAGTGAAGAGCAAGTCCAGAAATGCTGCAGCCAGAAGGGCCTGGGACTCGGCCCTCCTACGAGCCGCAGGGAGGTAAGGCTAGAAAAATGGCAAAGAATGCAAGTCCAACTTCCACTAGATCCCAAGGAGTGTTTCACCAAGGGGAAGCTAAGCATTATTATTATCCAAGTAATAACTGGCTAATGAATTAGTCTGTCTCCAGGCATGCCTCAAGTTCATATTTACAATACCTCACCAGGGCCCCCAGAGGGTTGGTTTTCATTCAGATGAACTTCTTGGAACGTCTTCACCAACGGACTGGAGGCAAAGAGGTTCTGAGGATTCAGCCAACGTTTTCACCTCCAGCCTTTCCTTGCTGAGTCTCACAGGCTGTGCCACACACCACAGACCCCAGTACCCACCAGGGGGATGGCCGAGCTCATCTTCAGTCAGCGCACATCTCTCCCCCACCGCCCTCAGACTATGGAGTTGAAGACAGGGGCTGGAATGGCAAAGCTGGGCTTTAATTGGAGAATCCCTTGAAATGAGGAATTACAGTGCAGGGGTAACCAGGAGGGGTTAATTTCTTGCTTCCGCCAAGAAGAGGAATATTTCCATAGATGTTTAGTAGAAAACTGGCAGAAAGCAGCACGTAGGCTTAGGCCCGGTCTAACCAGCCCGATGCCAATAAAAGACAGATGTTCTCAAGATTTATCGTACCATCTATTTCATTTCTTTCTATAGTTGCGTGAAAGTAAAGCAAACAAAACCGCCTAATAGACATGATCGTATTTCATCCGCAATGAAGGTCGCTGTAAATTACAATTTCTTGGTAAATACGTAGAGACTAACCAGGTATTGCAGCAATTTTCTTGTATTCACAGCTGCTGGTTCCCAAATTCCGCTATGCCTCACAGGAAATGAGAGATGTTCTTTTCAGGGTGCTTAATTGTTTTTGCAAGTCTGTTTACCACACAGGAGAAATTCAGTAGGAAAGTAAAAGTCCTGGGTTTTTTTCTGTTCCATTTGGCTGCTTACGAGATAAATAATCGGGATACATTTATAGCTTAAGGGACCGATTTGCCTGAGATAGAATAGTTGATTGCATTATTCTAAAGAAATAATATGTAGTATCTCAAAATAATTCCAGCTTGTTGCTCTCAGCTCACTAATGCAGAATGTTCCTTGCAGAAAGAACAGCATTAGACCAGCACTAATCTGACAGTCCATTTTTCAATGACGCTTCTTTCATTTATTTTATAGAACTTTTTTTTTTAACTAAACGTATCCATCTATTTGTTAACACATTCTTTTTTTTTTTTTCCCGCTAATGAAATTCATGTAGTTTAGTTTATTCCTTCATATTAAATTTCAACACACACATAACAGTGTTCTGAGAATTTCATTTTCCTAGGCTAGCTGGTGCACATTGAAGTATTTTCTGTGTTGCAGGGAGAGAGAACCAGCCATACTTTTGGGGAGTGTCAGATGTAATTGCAGAGCTTTAGACTTCCACGATACTCACCATAATTTGAGTATATCGATATGGTTGTAAAACTTAACTTATCTGAGAGGTAAGAACATATTCCCTGCTATAAGTATGAAGAAGTTAAGGAATAAATAAGTTTGTGTTAATTACATAACATCAGAAATCACATCTGCGAAAGAGCTTCCAGAGTCACAAACTGTAATGGTAGTAAATTCAGTGTAGCTACTCAACCATTAACATACCTGAAAAGAGAGGTTCCCTTCACTGCAGGTGAACTCAATGGGACTGCAATTATGAAAAAATATTGATGTTATCAGAGGGCAAAACCTTGGCTTTGGAAATGGAAGAGGATGGTTCATGAAGTAGAAGATCTGTTGGTTTTGTCAGACACAGGAGTAGCAGGATTGTTTCCACAAAGACTTTAAGTGGGCAGTGGTGGGGACCTGACACATCAAAGCCTTCAGCCACAATCCAGCCACAATAACCTTGGCAATCATCCCGGTTTAGTAGCCATGCCAACTGGGACAGGCTACTTTGCCCTGAAGCAAGACCACCTTGCCAGCGCTGTTGTTCTCCCTGTTGATTCAGACAAGCTCAGGAGACAGAGGGGTGAAGTTGCTTACATTTTTTATCTCACTGAAACCCTGTGATGATTTTTTTAATTTTACTTTTGCCCTTTTTTTCCAACCGTGCTCTCTATGGGAAAATAGACATGCAGAAAAAAATATTTGCAGTGACAGAAGACAGCACTGCTTTTCCTTTCCTTCTGGTGATTTCAGCCATTCCCTTTAGGCTATCATTTTCCTCTGCACTTTTAAAAGAAGGAACCTGCACAAAAAAGAGCCTCCACAGGATCACAAAGAGCACTCCAAATTTTCTCCTCTTTATGAATCTGTAAAATGGCTTCATCGATTGAAGACGTAGACCACCGCTGGTCAAAGGTCACTTGTCCTTTCGGAGTGTTTTTCTAAAATGGCATAGAATTTCTGAATGAATGCAAATTTTCACTGAATGATGAATTCTGCCAGAACTGACTTGAAGGTAGATTTGCAGGTTCATTGGAAAAGTTCCTGACAGCGAATTTGAGTCTCTTCATGCATAATGAAGACAATTTGGGCTCATTTTCAGAGCCAAGCATGTAATATTCTTCTTTAGTATTACACCAGAGCACTTTCACTACGAGGTGTGTTAGGGCAGAAGGTTGTTTTAGATATTCAAGAGCTCAGTATCCCTCATTCATCACCTGTAATTACCTAGATTTTTGTTACCCTTGCAGCCAAGTGCAATACACAACCAAGCAGTCCTGCGTATATCTCGTTAGGAAAAAAAAAAAAAAAAAGTTCATAAAACAGATTCAGTAATAACAACAACATCATGTTTAAATTATAGTGACAAGAATTATTTTGTAACACTTTAGAAACCTATAACCCACCAGGAGCTTAAAGGTCTATTATGGTTAATGAGGCCGGTAGATGTGCTACTATTACAGGAACAAATGAACAGATATATGTATCACCAGAACAGATTGAAGTTTTAATAATTTTCTTAATCTAAACCGAACCAGTACTCCTCTACAGAACATCTATCTGAATGAAACTTAAAGCGCTGGCTTCGGTGTGGAATTAGAGGACAATAGCTGGACACCTACCAAGTATTAAAGGGCAATTAACAGATGAAATCCTCCTCAGGGGTTGTTCCAGTATGCTCTGAAAATGCTCAGTCAAAGTGTTGATGATAGCTGCTTCTGGCTCCATTTCTACAAGTGAAAGTATGAAAAAAAAAGGATGGAAATTCACTCCTCCTGTCCCTTTTTGTTCACCTGTTGGAAATGCTAATGCTGTGTGACTGAAACTCTCCGCAGTGTTTTGAGATCAAAATAACCTGAGCGCAGTTGAGGATTTCAAATGAAATGCTGCTGCGTTTGGCATATCCCAAAAAAACCATCCCCATCTTGCCTTCCTCAGGTAGGCTTCGTCCTATCGACCGAAGGACGTTTGGTCCTTCTTCTGTCACCCTTCTTACAGACACTTACCCCACCTTATGAGTGGTGCTGTTCAGGAAGGTCCAACCCCTGCTGCTTCACTGTGCCACAGGAGATGGACGTGGGTCGATGTGGCTGCTGGTGCTTCGTGGCCATACGTCGTCGGCACAGAGACGATGAGAGGTCCTCTTGGAGCCAGTACAAGAGCCTTGAATCTTGGGTGAGTGGCATCTTTTTCTTTTTTCTATCAAGCTAAAAAAAAAAAGAAAACTTTTTATCAGTGTATCCTGTCTCCTTCAGCTGAGAGCTGAGTACAGAACCGTATCAAGAACGCGCACAAATGAGTGTATCGTTACTTTAATTAACGCTGTTCATGTTGATAAGAAGATTGAACCCTATCTATTACCCTGCCTGCCCAAGAGAGCTCATGGTTATTAATTACATTTGGTCATTTTGAATTGCGGACTCTAAAGAGACGACCAGATCTTTCCCTTGCAGTTTCCCATTGAATAATTTCAGGGATTTACGCAATACATTGTCTCCGGATGGGAGTTCTTGCACAACAACGAAGTCGAAAGTAAGATCCTGACCTGACACTTTGTTCAGTCAGGGAGCTAAAAGAGCAGGTGACATGGATTCAATTATATTTCAGAAGTTCTATGTAGTACTCTTGTCCGTGATTAAAAATGATATTGTAGAAGCAGAGACAATGCAAAGAAGGGCAAGAAAATGACACTATGGAAGGATTATGGGCTAACAGAAAAGAGGGAGTGATTGAAGAAACCAAATTAATTCTCTCTTCAGAAAGAAGGACTCAAGGGAATATGAACATAGTCTATAAATATTTCCAAGGAGATAATACAAATGAAAGAAGGGGATTATTAATGTTATCACAAGATGGCTGCAAAAGAAGCAATGTCCTAAATGTAAGACAGCAAAAGTCTGTAGCAGCGAAGATAATAAATAATTAGCAACAGGCAATCTTCACGGGTTTACAAACCTTTCTGGGTGATGTCTTCAGTTCACAGGACATCACAGAACTAGCTTAACCACAGCAAAGGCCTCCTGTCAGTTTAAATGCTAGTTCACCAAGGAGACCTAGATTTTAAAAACCCCCTCTCTTTCTAGCTAGAGAGGAGCTCCTGCAGAGACTGGAAGGGTGATGATCTGAACCAGGTGCCCTATAGTTGAAGTTGTCGAAATACTTGTACGAACAATGTTCTCCTGGCCCTCCAGTCCCCACCTGAGGGACTACCTTCAGCACACGGTGGCTTGTCCAGGAAAGAGTCAATTCAGCTCAAAGCCTGGCACCAAGCCATGACAGTTCCCATAAACGCGTGTCCCCCGGTCGCACCGGTGCTCTCCAAAGCCTCAGCTGCTCGCTGGACTTTGGCTACCTCCTCATTTCTAGTTATTTTAGCAATACCTCCCTCTCCTGCTCGCCTATTCTTGCCCAAATCATCTCAAAACCTTGCAGATCACCATTAAAAAAGAGGACAGATATTCCCTTACGGCTTCTTTCAAAATATTGTATTTATTTCCATTCTCTCTGAAAAATGAGGTCTCCTCTTGTAACCTTTCCTTTAAAGGTGTTTGAAGGGAGCCAGAGCTCCCTTTGTATTTAGTCTCCTAAATTTGTGACTTCCCTCCCCCAAAGACTGACCAGCACAAGTGAACTATGAGCAACCAGAATTGATGTCATGACTCTGCTTTTATAGTGGTGCTTTCACTGTCATTAATTGAGCCGGACGGGGCAGATCTAATCCCTTCTCAAAGGCTGGGGAAAAAACTCCCACCGACTTCAGTGCTAGCTGCAGCCAGTGAGTGGCCTTGACAGTGAGTCCAAGGGCATTTATCCACAGTCTTAGCTGAATGAAAAGCTCATTTCATAAAAACAGGAAAAAAAATAATAAATATTTGGGTACTTTGAGGATAAGAGTGTGCATTTCTAGTACAAGCATGCTAAAAAATTAAACACCTACTGTGCATAAACAAATTTACTAGAGCATGAAGGGGGATTTTCCTATTAAACTGCTGATTTTAAAGAGAATCTAAAATCTTTAACTCTTGGAGAAAGCTGCACTGATGTTTTCTATCCAGTATGAAAGATCTGTTTCAAGAACTACCAACCTTAAATTTTGCTAGCAGCTTTTTAATAGTATAAACAGAGTTCTCATTTCTTGAATGTTACCAACACCAGTTGGTATCAGCAGTAAACCAGAATTAGAAAAATCTTCGTGATTCGGTTCTGTTAAAGGCTTTTTTATCCCTAAGAACAACAGCTGCCTTACAGTGTAAAGATATTTGACAACACCAAACCGTGTGGTACAGTCAACCCACTAAAGGGGAACGATGCCATCCAGAGGGACCTTGACAGGCCCACGCAAACCTCATGAAGCTCAACAAGGCCAAATACAAGGTCCTGCACCTGGGCTGGGGCAATTCCAAGCACAAATACAGGCTGGGCAGAGGATGGATTGAGAGCGGTCCTGAGGAGAAAGACTTGGGGGTGTTGGTTGATGAAAATTCAACATGAGCCAACAGTGTGTGTGTGCAGCCCAGAAATCCCCAACCACATCTTGGGCTACACCAAAAGATGTGTGGCCAGCAGGTCAAGAGAAGTGATTCTGCCCCTCTACTCTGCTCTGGTTGAGACTCCACTGTGTCCAGCTCTGGAGCCCTCTATACAAGAAGGACATGGATCTGTTGGAGCAGATCCAGAGGAGGGCCATGAAAATGAGTAGAAGCCTGGAGCACCTCTCCTATGAGGACAGGCTGAGGGATTTGAGGCTGTTCAGCCTGGGGAAGAGAAGGCTCTGGAGAGACCTTGCAGGAGCCTCCAGGATCTGAAGGGGCTACAGAAAAGCTGGGGAGGGACTTTTTACAAGGGTGTGTGGGGATAGGAAAAAGGACAATGGTTTTAAACTAGAGCAGGAGAGATTTAGGTTAGAAATTAGGAAGAAATTCTTTACTCTGAGGGTGGTGAGACACTGGAAGGGGTTGCACAGAGAAGCTGTGGAGCCTCATCCTTGGAAGTGTTGAAGCCCAGGCTGGATGAGGCTCTGAGCAACCTGCTCTGGTGGGAGGTGTCCCTGCCCATGGCAGGGGGGTTGGGGGGTTGGAACTGGATGATCTTTAAGGTCTCTTCCACCCCAAAGCGTTCTATGATTCTATGATTTCCATAGTATCAAGTGAGAGCAGGATTTTGTGTGCTTATGCCTCAAGCACACTGTCTGCATCCCATAATGTCTGTTTTCCTTGTTAATTGCTATCATCATTTGAAATATTTTTTACTTGAAACAACAACATAATTGCAGAAATCTGGGAACTGAAGGAAAAAAGAAATCAGTCTGTGCATCAGGCAAGCTGGTGGGACGCGTACGAACTTGAACTCCTGTGTTTTCAAACTCTGGTCCCTAGATTTTGGTTGCTTTGTTTCTGTTAAACGTTTCCATTGTGCTGTTGAGAACGAGAGAGTTTACAGATTTATTTCTTCTAAATGAAGCCTTTTTAAAGAGTATCCTTCACCCTCACCACAGACACAATAATAATAATAATGCCTTGACTCGTAATTGTGCTGAGGGAGGAAAGGTTGCCAAAGGCAGATGTTAAAAAATAGCAGTATAATTTCAAGACGTGCTTGAAAAATGTCTCCTGGTTCCCAAGTTACCATCTTTCCTCTTTGTCTTTTTCACCTGCAGAAAGGAGTCAGCGTTCAATCCTTAGGAAGCAGAGCGTGTATCAACAGTTACACTGATTTATTGGAGATCTGAAGTATTCAGTATAATACTAAATAAGAGTATCTTGCCCTGATGTAATGCTTATACTCCTGAAGGATGCTGGAGGATTTTGCTAAATTGGCACATAAAAAGTACATACTGGGAAAGCATGACACAAAGGGATGATGGGCACTGGTTTGAACTGGTCGTAGCACAAAGGTGCACCACTCCCTTCCATTCTTGTTTCACTACAACTGTTAGGAAAAAAAA
>VWZK01001612.1:0-14826 GCA_013396935.1 Baryphthengus martii | reverse complement strand
AAAAAAAAAAAAAAAAAAAGACTATTTCAGGAATATTTCAGCTCATTTTAAGCAATTATACGAATTTTTCTGAATTTTTTGAACCCATTAAACCGGATATTTCAGTAATTTTGACTCAAACAGCACAGGTGTCAGCATGTGTCACAACATCCTTTCTCCAGTTTCATTTTTAAGCCTGCCAGGGTCATGACATTGCGTTTGTCGATTCCACCCGTTCCAGAGTTCCGAAGCAAGAGCTTGCAAGTTGCAATTCTCCTCTTTCAAAAACGATAAAAGTCTTGCTTTTGTGGCCCACCAAGGCAGCAAGACAATGGGCTTCAAAGCCAGGTCATTTTGATGGTCAGGAAACCCATCGCTAGCCTTGGGCTCTCTCCGGATGACTTGGGTCACTGTTCTCTTCTGAGGGAAGAGGGAAAACAAATTTTCTGTCAGAGAGACCTTAAAAGAGATGGTGGATCCTTGGAGCTGCTCAAGGGGCTGGAACAGTTCATTCCTCAGCATTCTTGGGTATTTTGGAAAGAGAGAAATAAGTAGCTGGCAAGATTATTTGCCCAGCAATCACCCATGAGGTACATGTAGCAACCAGTTTACAGTGGGTTTGGAATTTCTCCAGAGATGGAGACTCCACAGCCTCTCTGGGCAGCCTGGGCCAGGCTCCAATCCCCTCCCACCAAAGAAGTTTCTCCTCCTGCTCCGAGGGAACCTCCTGGGTTCCAGTTTGTGCCTGTTGCCTCTTGTCCTGTCACTGGGCGCCACTGACAAGAATCTGGGCCCATCCTCTTGACCCCTGTCCTTTAGATAGTGATCAGCACTGATCAGAGCCCCTCTCAGGCTGCTCTTCTCCAGGCTCAACAGCCCCAGGGCTCTCAGCCTTTCTTGTCAGAGAGATGTTCCAGGTCTCTCAGCATCTTTGGAGCCTCCACTGGACTCTCTCCAGTATTTCCCTGTCTCTCTTGAGCTGGGAAGCCCAGAACTGGACACAGGACTCCAGATGTGGCCTCACCAGTGAAGAGTATATGGAATATTTATCATTATATGGAAAGTAAGTTGTTCCTTGTAGAACACATGGGGTTAGGAGCCCCAGCACGTGATGAAGGATGCAGTGACTGAAGTGACCATTAATTCCTGGGGTCTGATAGTTTCCCTTGCTCAGAAAAGAAGTTCAGTACTCTCAGCAGTACACCAGACCCCAATCACTATCCTGCCCTGACAAGGGCACAGGTAGTGGCAACCCCTACTCCATTTATCCAGCCGAATTCTGCTTAAAATCAGGATCACATGGCAGCTTTGATATTACCTGAACACAAATGGGCTGGGAAATGATCTGCCAGCCCTGCTTTCTGGGTGGCAGCAATGCCCATTAAGTGCAGCAGTGTGGAAATTTGCACTCCTTTCATTGATAACAATGTGCTTTTTAGACAATAAATTTCTGCAGCACTTAATTACTCCCCCTCTGAAGTGGTTAATAAAGGTAATCAGACGGGCTTTTCCAGCGTGGTACCATCCCAGGAATGTGAGAGCCGCTCAGAACCCGACCGCCTGCTGCGTACTGCTGCTTAATTAAGTATTCCTCAAGTGTTTAGTATTTAACAGCTTGCAATATTTAAATTCGATCTAATCCATCTTCTAATGCTCATCACTCATTAAAAGAAGAAAAAAAAAAAAAGAAAAATACAACAAGAAAACCACAGCCCCTTAAGAAGACAGCGGCAGGTGGAGGAGAACACTCAACCTTGATCCAAACCGGAGTATCACAGGGTGGGGTTTGTCAAGAGGGAGACTTTGAAATAACCTTGAACAAGAAAACATCTGACAGCAACATTCTCAGGGCATAAATAGCACAGAGTGAGTCAACAGCGGCAAATACCTTTCCAAAGTTCCAAGCACAAAGGTCTGCAAAGCTCCGAACCCCCCCGTACGTTTCGTCCTGGGGGCGTGGAGCCCGTTTCCGTCGGCATGTTTCCACCCAGTTTCCCGTTGAAGGCTCCCAGTTGTGGCATCCTGTAGCTGTAAGCTGTATTTATGGGCAGTTCTGCTAATCCCTGGTCCCAGGGCTCCCTGAAGTCTGCAAACACTTTGTCTCTGTAGACGAGTCCTTGTAAATCTCTCCTTGTCGAATGATTTAGTTCACTGATTGTCAGCCACGAGATACTTCATAAAACAATTCACAGAAGAATATAGACTTCTCCTTCTGGCTTTTACTGGCTAGGTTGTTACACTAGATAACCTTTTAATGACTGTATTCCATTCTAACTTGACTCAAGAGATTGAAAATAACAGAAAGAAAAGGCTCCTTCCTTAATTCTACGCATTTTTCACACGGTGTCCGCTGCAGCAAATTAGTCAAGATTGATCGGGGCTCGTTTGGTTGGTTGGTTTGTTTTTAAATTCTGAAATACTGGCTTCTGTGACAGAAACCAACACATAACTCCCACAGGCAGCTGACCAGGTTTGGGAATTGTCAGGCTCATACCTGCAGTACTCAGCAATTTCTGGTTTCTCACAACACTTCTGCTCCTTAACCTAAGCAGGTCCACTTCAGCGAAAGAAATGTATGCCTGGAAAATTAAATTCCTAGTGCCAAGGTGGGAACTGAGCAGTTTCTTTAGCAGCAATTAAAGGCAGTCACAGAATCCCAGCATGGTAGAGGTCGGAAGGGACCTCTGGAGATCAGCGAGTCCGACTCCACTTGTAAAACATGTTCACCTAGGGCAGGTGGCACAGGGTGGAATCCAGGTGCAGTTGGAAAGTCTCCAGAGAAGGAGACTCCACAACTTCTCTGGGCAGCCTGGTCCAAGCTCCGTCGCCCTCACAGGAAAGAAGCTTGCACAAGCTGGAGCGACATCACACAGTTAAGTATCACTCTTGATCTTGCCAAATAAGTGGGAACTTGAAGTGCAAGGCCTGACTTTGTTCCTTAGGCCGCCTCCAGTGACAGGAGCATCCACCTAACGATTTAAACCTGAAATGCCTGCTGGATACGCAGGGAGTGTGCGCCACGATTCCCGTTCTACAGTCACTTGGCTTATGGCATCTGACCAACGGGCTGGTGACCGCTCCCCTGAAGGAGTGAATGATTCATATGGTCTAATGTGGATTAATTTATATAATTTATATGTAAACCATTGGGTAATACTGCGCCTTCTGCTTGGGAAATCTGCCTGCACTCAAGAAAGAAAATCACTTCCTTCCTTTCTTTTGGGACTACAGGAAGCTTTATATATTTTATATATTTTGACTGTGTCACCTCTGCTTTGAACACCTCTCACAGAAGTCCAGAGGTTGACTTTTCCTGTTTTCACACCATAGTGTCTAACCCAAACCCCTCAGCTGGCCCTCCCCCTTGACGGATGCTTTCCTGGGAAGACAAGAATTGACAATCGATCAGCAACACACATCTTTTTATGAGCTGTGGGAAATAAGTTGGTGTTTCGGGCTGGGCTGGTGATTTTTAGCACGTAATTCACACCCTGCAGTCAGGCATCAAGGTGACATGGTAGCTTTTGGGTGTCAGATTGGCTAATCTACGTTTTATGAGAAATCTTTTACGATCAATCTTTTTACTGCCTCCATTAATTGCTAAAGATAGTTCTTTTGCACATGAAAATAATAAATTTAGTTCAAAATGTCAGTCATTTTAGTGTTAATACTGGACTAATACTTGTGATGATAGTAACAGTGATATTTTTGCTTTAAAAAACTTGTTTATTAGATGATCCTGCTCTAGCAGGGAGGTTGGACTCGATGATCTCCACAAGTCCTTTCCAGTCCCTACCATTCTAGGATTCTATGATCCTGGGTAGCTGATGAAAGGATCCTCAATTCCACTGAAGTAAATATGACCTATGTGGAATTTATTCACAGGAATATCCTACCCTTTTTTCCTGTTGGTTTTTTTTTTTTTTACTATTCACCAACTTCTAGTTCTTGAGGGAAATAAAACCTTTGCTTCCTACACCATTTCTGAGGGTGAACTAGTGACAGTATTAAAGATGCTTTGCAACAATAGTCTATTTTCAACTGGGTGTTAGGTTTACACGGAGACATCTGGGGTTTTTCCAGTTCATTTTTAGTGCTTTACGAAGTACAAAGACTTTTCAGATTGCTATCAATTGAAATTATTTGGCTGCGTCCAGCGTGCTTTTAATGTCACCATTCTGCTTTGCCAGAGCGTGGTACTGATATTGAATCATGTGAAGTTACTGATATTGAATCATGTGAAGATACCATTTAAAGCATCGCATTGAAATTTTCTTTTAAAATTCTGAGTTTCAACTCGCCGAACGAAATCACTGCTCAGGAGTCTCATTTATTCCCTCAACAGGATCACCATGTGGCTATTATTCAGCAAAATGAAAACAAAGAGGTCGCTGGATACAGGTCCATATTCAAAGTCCTGCCAGTCACCCATGGTTGCCGCCTTCTAAACCCTACCAGCTGCTCAACACTGAAACCTTTGCTTAAATAACATTCTCTTCCAGTACTTACACATCCAGTGACTGCAGAGCAGAGCCAATAACCTAAAGCCTTGAGATTCAGGAAGGATACGCTAATCATAGCACTTTCTGCAGGCCTGGTAAACACGTTTTTACCTGCTCTAATCTCAGGCACCTGACAAAAGTCCCCAGACTGGAAGCACAAATGCCTTGAGCTTCCCTTTAGTCAACAAAAATAAATAATGCATCTCCACCGATGACAGATGGACAGAACTTCCCCTTTTCCTTGACTCTACAAGATGCCTACAACAGCTCTATCCCAAACTGCACACGGGTAAGCTGCTGAAGCAAGGCGTGACGAAGCCCAGCTCTTGTCCTTGCAACTTTCCTCAACATGATGAAAAAGGATGAGCTGGTTTTTTTTTCAAAGAGACTGCTGGAGAGAACAGATGACATCCCTGGGTCTGTCATGTGTCCCCCATAAGAAAATCTGTGACCGGAGGACAATTTCCCCACTCACATTAATACAGCTCCAGTGCTGCCAGCACAGCCCTGACTGCAGAGTAACGATCATCCTTGGAATCAGAGTTCAGATCAGCTTTTCTTTCCATCAGGCAGTGAGGTGGCTCCAGAACTATGTGATCACAGCTGGGGCTCAGCAGTTCTTTCTGGGGAAAGAAGGTCAAACACAACCTGTAATGCTCTTACCAGCAGGATCAAAGCTTTCAGCACCTCCCTGTGCTTTCCTGAACCTTCCTCTCTGCTTCTCTTATAAAAAAAAAAAGTCTGAGGTATTTTGCTGACAAGCAGAAGTTGAGGTGTTCAGTGCAGGTGCTAGCTTTAGCTAAATGCCAATTTAGACCAGTCTTAAGTAAGAAGGCAACATCACCTGTGCCAAGGACACAGGCATTCCGCATTTGATGAGACGCATCACTGTCTCTGTGGATTAATTACCAGAAATTCTTGTGCTGGATTTGGCAGGGAGACACTCTCTTACTAAAATTACCAAAAAAAAAAAAATCATTCTTGCTCATCGTTAACATCTCCGGAGTAATGTACTTCTTTCCTTCCCCCCACATCTGCATTTCTAAATCCTCTCAGTCTTACAGCGTCATTCCTTCAACGTTACAAATGACTGGGCCTTCTGGCCAAGCTAGTTCCTAAAATTTAGAGAGGAAAAGAAGACATAGTCTCATATTTTTTTGCTGCTTCTTTTTACCTACCTGTAAATTATTTCCTTCTATCTTAGTACCGGTGCAACTAAATCTCAGGATGTAGGTAAGACTGTTCTCTGCAGCGCTCCCCTGCAAGGAGAAGCGACCCCTGAAGTGTCCCCTGAGTAGACTTGCCGTGTGATGAAAAACTGCTCACCTAAAAAAGTCCTGAGATCCGTTTTATGGGCTCAGCTCCATGCAGACTTCTGCCTGTCCCTGTGAAACATCCGTCCACACAGAAACCAAACCAATCTTGCCTAAAGTTTGTCTATGCAGTGTGGACATATATGCACAGAGTTGCTATCCAGTCTGATTTTTCCCTACAAGCCCTTCCTTTCTGAGTTTATGACTTTGAAATACAACTCCTGAATAGCTCTACTGCAGAGCAGTTAATATTGGACTTTGCTGTCATTTAATTTAATGCTACCAAGTCCTCCCCATTTCTCCACGTTCGTGTCTCTCGCACACCAAGTGCCTCCCTCTCTCTCTTATTTTGGCCTCACAGCTTTTGAAATACACACCATTAAGTGAACACTGTCATGGGATTTACTCCTTGCAGTTTGTCCCCGAGGACTGGAGAAATGAAATTTTCAGTTTTATAGCAACCAGAGTTTGCTGGGCCTTCTGTGTATCCTCCGCTCCCCCTCGTTTTTCAGGAGGAGAGGGGCACGTCAAGACTCCGTAGCATTTTTTTTCCCTTCTTGGATTATTAGGAGTCCACAGAGAAGCTCAGCCACTCTAAACTTCAAAAGGCCTTCCATTAATGAATAAGACCCAGCCCATGAATAATGTAGGCTATAGGGAGCAGAAATAAGGACCAGTGACACTGTTGTAAACTCTCCGCTAACGGCAGCGTCATAAAACGAAGTCAGAAGCGAAAGGACTTCTGTGGTTTTGTATCTGATTAAATTGCCTTATGGAAAGAGAGACACAAAATATAAGGAAGCCCTAACTTTGTAACGCACCGTGACAAGAAGGAACCAAGGCCAAATGACGTGCATTGCTAAAGCAGTGAGGTATTTTGGAAGAATTGGGGTTTTTTTTCAGTATTCAACACACGTACGCAGAAGAGCAGGGCGCCGTCCCAGTACAAAGCCTTTTAAAGGTCCAACTAACCATGTAAATAAAGGTGCAGGCAAAGTCACTACATCAACACTTCCTACCATCAACCACAAGGCTGGACAAGCTACCTTAGTTTTTAGGGAATACATCCCTGACAACTCCTGCTGCAGCTTTTCAGGCCCTTACCCTCGGTAGCGTAAGTATTGACATGTTATTACCATCGAAAACACGTCTCTTTTTTTTGTTGTTAAAACCCAAAAGCTACTCTTGTAAGGAGTTGCAAAAGGCAGAATACGTTTCCAAATTGCCTGGGTTTAGTGGTAGGTGTTTTTGGCGTGTGTATCAGTGCCTATTTTACATGCATATACCCAAGTATAGGTTTTATGAAACAGTGTAGTAGCTTCAATGCAAATTTCTCTACTTTTTTTTTTTTTTTCCTTCCTCCTTCTCACAGGCTAAAAGACACAATTCGGTGTCTGCTGAGAGCCAAGGCTGATAGCGTTGGTTTATTTACAACTTGGTTGCCTTCTCATGCTTTTTTAGCTTTGACCCCGGGCCTTGTAAATTCGCAGGGCATCACTTCACCCCTTGGATACGTGTCTTCATCTCCCTGAGCATCGGAGAGAAGTTGGCTGTGCGGGCAGGAGAGACAAGAGGCTCTGGATTTTGGCAAACGCCCGTCTTGCCCTCCCAGGGAAGGCTGCAATATATTCTGAGCCCTGTGGATGTCACGAGCTAAGCAACTCTGACAAATAAAACAGAACAACAATCCGACAGGAATTTTATAAAGCCACCGGTAACATCCATCTTTCGGCTTTGTGGAAGCACACAGAAAATATAGGAGAGCTCCTGTCTGTCTGTCGAGGAATAATTAATAAGCCTGAAAGAGATGAGAAGAGGAGGACAGGCTGGACTAAAGCTGGCTCTCTACAGCTGCCTGAGTGTCAGCGTGAAGGTGGCAAATACTTGGTGTGCTCAGACAGAACAGTCCTGCTTGTAGGCAGCAAATCTGACCCCTAATGGTTTACAGAGCAGCTCAGCTCCACATACAGAGAAAAGTGAACTTTGCCAGGGGAAGATCGAGCTCAGCAAACTAACTGCTGTTACCTGGGGAAGAAAGACATTGAAAAGGCACTATACCTCTCTCTCTTCCTCAAAATTGCTCCGTATACTACCGCGCTGTGCACTTGAGAGCACTGTGCACCGAAGGTGTGCATTACAGAGCTCCTTACCCAGGGAGTCACAGCACATCTGGGGAGGAAGATCCTGCCTCTGCTTCCAGCCTCCAGGACCTTGGCCTGGTGGCAGCTCCCTACTTTCTGCCACCAAGTTGGAATTAGCTACCTGGACATGTTAATTCAATGCGATGGCACGGAAAAGACTTAGTTTTGATTCAACTTCACTGCTTCAAGGCAGGTGTAAGACCTTTGTAAGCGATGCTCCTGTGTGAAATGCGTGTGCCTGGCCACAACTCCGGGTCTAGCTGGGGTGGAGGGGGCAACTCTGAGCCCCTTCACTTCCAGGGGGGAGATGAGCCCAGGAAACACTTCTAACCACAGGGCTGTCGTTGAGTTTGCTCTCTCCCTTCTCGTCTCTTTTCCTGCCTCCTTCCCCCTTCTCCTCACCCCCTTGAAAAACACAAAAAGAAAATGTCTGGGGGAGGAAAAGGGGTGGGGGAAAGTGAATGGTTTTGGAGTGGTTGAAAACCATCTTCCTCCTCAGCTCTACTAATGAAATAAATAAATCAGTAGAGCCCACCTCTAGCTAATAAGGCTACTCCAGCAGCTATCTGCTAAACACGCCGTTTGTCTCTGCAGGATGACAAATCTCCCAGGAACTGATGTCACAGGCTGTAGAAAAAGTTGCTTCATCTGCTCAATAATCTATCTAGATGTAACCTCTCCTTTGCAAGAGACAAAATTAAACAGAGTAAATCTGCCTTGGGATATGAGCCTATTATTAATACAGATCTTCTAACTGTACGGTAAAATACTATTGTGTTCCTTGACACGTTCGGTTCCATTTGCATTCTGGAACTCGGCGATAAAAACGCACGGCCTTCTGAAATGAATGGATTGGGGGAATGAATTTGGCTCCTTCTATGCACGATTTCAGGGCATTGCTCACATGCCCTTGTGGGTTATTTTTTTTTTGCAATATATAAATAGTTCCGTGTTCGGGAGCTCGTTTTGCAAGACTCACAAAGAGTAATAAACCCACGGTGAATTTATCATTTTACAGACACTTTCCTATGCAGAAATCCATTGTTTGGTGGGTTGTTGGGTTTTTTTTTTGTAGGGCTTTCTTCCTTTTAAGGTGGAATAGAGCGTTCAGTCTGGTCAAACACCTTCACTGCTTTGCTATAAAAAAAATGTTGAACTCAGAAACCTCTTTAAAGATCATCATCTGTGCTTCACAAGCTCTGCTTTCAGCCTACAGAAAGGTTTAAGATATGTTAGCAGCTCTCTTCCAGGCTGCAATTATCCAGGAAACCAGAAACAAGACACATTTACTATCTAACGTTCACTGCATCTCATCTTTTCAGATTCACCGCTCCGCTGCCTGTGGAGTTCTTCTGTTCCAACATGTGCCCTTGAGAGCCTTTCGATGAATCCAAGCCATTAACGCAGCAGGGCGGACGACGTGCCGCTCCTGAAAGGGTATTAATGGCCTCATATGTACATCTCCATACGAAGTTCTACCTGACCTGAACAACTCACTCCACCCTACAGACATCAGGGCAAACAGAGACGGAATAAAAGACCAAGCAGGGGTCTCTACTCCACTCTGGTGAGACCCCACCCGGACCACTGAGTCCCTGTTACAAGAAAGATCTGGACGTGCTGGAAGGTGTCCAGAGAAGGGCCACGAGGATGATCAGAGGGCTGGAGCACCTCTCCTAGGAAGACAGGCTGAGAGAGTTGGGGTTGTTCAGTCTGGAGAAGAGAAGGCTGTGAGGAGACCATCTTGCGGCCTTCCAGGATCTGAAGGGGGCCTACAAGAAAGCTGGGGAGGGACTTCTTAGGATGTGAGGTAATGACAGGACAAGGGGGAATGGATCCAAACTAGAGGAGGGGAGATTTAGATTGGACATTAGGAAGTTCCTCCCCATGAGGGTGGTGAGACCCTGGCACAGGTTGCCCAGAGAGGTGGTAGAAGACCCATCCCTGGAAGTTTTTAAGCCCAGGCTGCATGGGGCTCTGGGCAACCTGCTCTAGTGGGAGGTGTCCCTGCCCATGGCAGGGGGGTTAGAACTGGATGATCTATAAGGTCTCTTCCAACCCTGACAATTCTATGATTCTCTATCTGTCTGAGGTTGTAGAGGTTTTAGAGGCTATGAAGCCTGGCTGTGTGAAAATCACACAGAAAATCCAGCCTGGCTTTACTGCAGCCCCCTTATCCTAAAAGAATAACTCAGGGTAAGCTGCACCCAGAATTTGGTAGGGGGTTGGACTAGATAATCTCTAGAGGTCCCTTCCAACCCCTGACATTCTCTGATTCTCTAATTTCCCCTTTCACGTCCATTGGCTTCAAGAGACGGGCACAACTTTGGTGTTCACGCCACTGCTGCCTAAGCCACCAAGCCATAACCTCTGGGGTTTTTGCTAATACTGTGGCAAGGATGGGACAAAGTGATGTTTTATCTCTTAGAAGTCTTTCTAACTGCATCTGCATCCCCAGGTTTGTGTTACCTCCAAAAGTTCCCAGCCAGGCACTCCCCAGAGAGGCACAAGAGCTCCCTTAGATGAGCACCAGGAGTATCAGGACTCGTATCGTCGCATCTGACATACTTCATTAGTTTGTCCAAGGGTTGCCTCTTAACTTTGGGGGCTCATTTGAGCTTTGCCCTGCCAATTCATAATTAATAATTAATTTTCTTTGGTTTTCCTGATGTTGCTTATCCAGGAGGTGCCTTTAATACCTTACCATAATTATATTTTTCATTTGCTTTTCCTGAAAAGCCCTGTTAACTAAAGCTGATGAAAAAAATACACTTATAATTAAAAATTTTTCTCACCTCCTCCTCAACCCTATAGAAGGGGATTTGTTTTTTTTTAATCTCTCCTATCTATTAATGACATGTAGGACTCATCTATGAAGACAAGTCCTGAATAGTAAGTTAGAAAGCAAGAAACCTACATGCTTTCCAAACATGTGTAAGAGATTTAATGGTTTTCCATTCCAAATATCCTTCCGTTCCTTCATTTTCTTTCCTTTCTTCCCACCTTGCCTTGCCTTCTCTTCCTTTCCACCACCTTCCTGGGCAGCCTGTTCCAGACAGGCTTGACAGACCTCTCAGTGAAGAATTTTTGCCAAATATCCAACCTAAACCTCCCCTGATGCAATTTCCTCTTGTCCTATCCCTTCTTACTTGGAAGTAGAGACCAAATGCACTTTGCTATTGCAGAGAGAGAGGAGGTCTTCCCTGAGCCTCCTCTTCTCCAGGCTGAGCAACCCCAGCTCCCTCAGCTGCTCTCCATAGGTTTTGTCCTCACACAGAATCTGGGAGCTTAACATTCCAGTGAAAAATGTGTGGAAATGGTAAATCAGTCCGAGCCTTGCCAGTGGGCTGCGTATGAATAGCAGAGACTATCCAGCACTCTTTTTTATATGACTATTTTGGACCATCCAACGGCATTGGCCGGACAGCGTGATGGGCAGGAGCACAAAACAGACTAAATCAGCTGAAAATTGGATGACAGATCCACAAAATTCCTCGTGTTTGGTTTTTTGTGCTTTTCATGTTTCCACACTAACCCATCCCATCGGTGCCATTTCCCAGCGACGCGTTTCACTGCAGCTCTCCATCTGCTCTACCCTCCCACCGACTCCGTCACACTCTTCGCATCCATCTGTCCTTGAGCCACTGTGCCTTTCATCGGACGAGCTGGAATGTGACTCTCTCCCAGTATGGATTAGGACTGAATTTCAATCATCCCAATTATCTGCTTTGTGCCCGTCAGTTACCAAAAGTCCAGTTTTCTTTTGTGAGTGTGACCTTCTTCTGAAGTTACAGCTGGATCTGAGAAAGACACTGAAAAAATAGCTGATAGGTACTCTTTTGTCCTTTTCCTTTTTCCCTTTCCCTTTCAATTTCTTTTTTTTTTTTCTTGTTCTTTTATTTTCTTTTCTCTTTTTTTTCTTTTCTCTTTTTTTCCTTCTCTTTTCTCTTACTCCTTTCCCTTTCCCTTTCCTCCTTCCCTTTCCCCCTTCCCTTTCCTCCTTTCCGTTTCCTCCTTTCCTCCTTTCCTTCCCATTTTTCCCTTCCCTCCTTTCCGTTTCCTCCTTTCCTCCTTTCCTTCCCATTTTTCCCTTCCCAAAAAGAGCAAGTATCCTGTGGCAAAAAAAGGGTGGTCAATTGACATGTTTCACCACCCACTTCTGCAGGATAATGACAGAAATATCCCTCCTAGAAAATCTTCTGAGATGAAGACTTCTCTCCTGTGTCTCTGACTTTCTGTCTGTACTTTGGAGATTGTAGGGAAGGTCACAACCCTTCCCATACCCCTTATGCCTCACCCATGTGGGAAATTATTCCCTCTATTATCTCCACTGTCTTTCAGAAACATGACTCCCAGCAGCCTCTATGCTTCCCCTCCATTTTCTTGCTTGGAGAGAAGGAAGATGATGGAAAAAGGAGCAGGGATATTTCACGGCCAGCCCCATCCACCGTGGAGTATCTGCCTGCACCGTTTGCCACGTCAGAAGAACCAATGAGAAAAAGCAAGGGCAATCGAAAGAGGAAATGTCATTCATAAAATTGCCTTTTTATGTGGATGATGCTTTATAGGATATTTCAATCCCTTCAAAACCAATCCAAGAACTATTGGAAATAATAAAGGAATATGGCTCAATTTCTGGCTATAAGATAAATGACATGAAAGAAAAGTTATGAGGCTAAGTGGAAGGAATACAGACAGTATTGGTATTCTGGATATATCTGAACAGAAACAAAAGGGACTGGGGTACATAGTTCTCTCTCAAAGATTGATTTTAAGGCAACTGAAGAGATTCATCAAGTAATAAAATATTTACCTGAAGTATTTTTCCATTCTCTTAGCGGACAAAATAGGGATAATTGAAATAAAAGTTGAGGAAATAAAGTTTTATTCCAGTATTTTTCACTATCATTCCTCAAGAGACAGAAAGAACTGATGGGTAACTACATCTCAAAATTCAAATGAGCCACAAATTGTGGGATAACCGCCATGTGGGCCCGGTGTACGATGATGCTCCTGCGGGTGCTGATTCGATTTATAACGGACACGGTGAAACGTAATGAGATCAAAAGTTTACACACCAGAAGATGGGCAGAATGAATACAGCCATATTATTTACTAAGCAATTAAATTAGGAAAAATCACAGTGTGTTTACCAAGGAGAAGAGAAAAGAAAACAAGTTTGGTCATTGTTAACCTCACTTCTATCAACGCCATCTAATTTCACAAAATGTCCGAGAAACAAACGGATACCAGAAACGTGGGCCTATATAACCCAACCCAGAGGCTGTTCCAAAATTACCTAATTGGTCTCTAAATTTCATCTGTTAAGCTCTGTCTCGTTTCATTAATGCAGAGGCTGATCTCGTACATAGTTGGATTCATCTGTACGTCCCTGCGGCCGCGTTAGGAGAGCCGCGTTACTTGATCCGCTCGGCTTTCTGCCGTGGAGATTATCCAGTGCTGCGTGCCAAGGGAGAGCAAAGGAAACACCCCAGCTCCTCAGGCTGAATAAAAGGCCTTCAGATATTTGTAAGCCACTAGAAAAACTGAGTGTCTTGCAAACAGGATGGGGTCCCTCCATCAAACCTTGCCTGAGTGGTCTCAGGACCTTGCCTGAGTGGTCTCAGGAGGGTTTGCCCTCCTCAAGGGGACCAAGTGGTTCCACTACAGTGATTTGGAGCAAGACGTGTCCCCCTGTACTGGGCACGGGGGAGGCTGCCCCTCGAATCTTGGGGTCAGTTTTGGGCCCCTCACTCCCAGAGGGACCTGGAGGGGCTGGAGCGTGGCCAGTGAAGAGCAAAGGTGGTGATGGGTCTAGAGAACAAGTCTCATGAGAAGCAGCTGAGGGAGCTGGGCTTGTTCAGCCTGGAGAAAAGGAGGCTCAGGGGAGACCTTCTGGCTCTCCACAACTCCCTGAAAGGAAGTTGGAGCCAAGGGGGGTCAGTCTCTTCCCCCAGGTAGCAAGTGATGAGACAAGACAAAATGGACTCAAGTGCACCAGGGAGGTTTAGGTTGGATATTAGGAAAAACTTCTCCACTGAAAGGGTTGTCAAGCCCTGGAACAGGCGGCGTAGGGAGGTGGTGGAGTCACCATTCTGGAGGGATTTAAAACTCATATAGATGAGGTGCTGAGGGACATGGGTTAGTGGTGGGATTGGCAGTGCTGGGTTAAGGGTTGGACTCGGTCTTAAAGGTCTTTTCCAACTGAAACAATTCTATGATACTACAATTCCATAAGACTCTGAAAGCATCATGCTGCAGAATGAGTCCCCATTCCTCTTTTTCTTTCCCGTATTCGAGTCTCCTGCTCTTCTCCCTCCACCTTGCCTACAGCTCAATGTCAAGTTTACAGTGTCCTTCAGAAGAGAGCCTGGCCCCAGCGGGCCTCCAACCAGTGCCACTTGAGACAGCAGCACGGCCTCTTTAGAGCAGTTTCAGAGCGGCCGAGACTCAGGGATGCACAGCTCACTCCTTCCCTTCCCATCACCATCGCCGTGCGCGTGGCAGCCTGCCCAGCCGGGCAAGCGTGGCACTGGCACTGGGCTCCCAACCCAGGCAGCCAGTCCGGATCCGGAGTGTGCCCTCGGGCCGCACTGCCAGGCAGGCTCTCTGGCTGGGCAATGACTCTTATTTCAGGAGAATCCTCAAGGTAACCCTCGAGGAGAAGCATAGCGAGCGTAATAATGCGGCATCATTAAAAGCAAGAGGATTCGGCTTGCCAAGTTTGTTTGACAAAATAGAGCGAATGGAATATCAATAGCCACACATGAATAAAAGATATCTTATGGATTTTCATCCATTAAATATATATGGCTTAATTCATTTTATGTATTTTTCCCAGTGTGAGTCAGGAGTAGATTCCCAGAATCATAGAATCCTGGAATGGTAGGG
>VWZK01001611.1:39737-55955 GCA_013396935.1 Baryphthengus martii | reverse complement strand
TGCAAAAGACTTGAAAATTAACCAAGAAATACATGTTCTTAGCCAGTCAGTTATGTCTAATAACATGCTGTTGTAAAAATCAGTGATAACTCACAAGCAGTCCTACACAAAAAGCATTTGCAAAAAAACCAGAGCTTTGTCAAAATCTGATTAAAATTACTTTTACAGATTTCTGTAGTTAAGTGATAAAAAAAAAAAATCAGTACCAAATTAAACTGGTTGGATCTTTTTTAAATGCCTGAAAACACATAAAAATCAAAACATTCAGCTATATATTTCTAACTATGACTCAAACAGGCTGTCCTTTTCTCTCACACTGTTTGTAGAGATGAACACCACAGACCTTATTAACTGTATTCTTTTTCTCTGTTGAATAGTGAAATCAGCGATTATTTAACTTAGAAAGATAAGGAAAATTCCAAATTCTGAGCCAGTTCTCCATTTGCTCACAACTTACACAGGAAAAACAGTTTATTAGAATTCATAGTAGGCTTCCATATGGCTAGAATAGATGAACTGTTCTTCAGGCAAGCAAAATTTATCTTGTGTACACTCTTCGGTTATGATCTTTTATCTGTGCTGCTCCAAAAGCCTTATGTAGACTTTTTGCCTTACTCGATACATACCAGGGTTCTGGTCCTCACTGATTCAGAAAGAGGTGGTAAATCCTTGTTAAAACTAATTCTTGCCATCATCCGCACCAAAAGCTGTAGTCTTTTCCGATTTTCTGGTGGCAGCAGAAGGCAAGATATTTGAAGAGCTTCTATGGCCTTGCTGTGTTTTTGTAACAGACCTGTTTTACACAAGAACAGGAAATTGAGCAACGTTTCTCAATTTTACTTTTACAAATGTTTAACATAACATTTCTAAATCTGTACCCCTAAATTCCTTTCCTATTCATTCAAGACTGCTGTAGAACTCCCCTCCCCAAAGAGTCTAGGAAAGATATCCCTAGAATTGGACTACTAGAACTGGGCATCTTGTTTAAGTATTTACAAGATTTCCTTCTGATGCATTAGAAGATATTAATAATCATAATCAACAACTCTAGATACTAGTAGACATAAACTGCAATGCTTTGGTTCATCCTTTGCTCTTTTGTAACCCTCAGCTATGAACACAACTGAGATACATGTACAGATGTAACAACGACACAAAAAGTTGTTTGGGGCAACAATCAGAGAAACTAAACAAAACGTGCTTCCCCATCAATGACAGTCATAACAAAACTGATGCTCCCCATACCAATACAGGTTAGGTCTGACTAATTCTACTTACAAACTGTTGAGAAAACACAGATTAATAGTATGGCAGAGATATTTGAAGACTGGACAGGCACAGTAGAATCTAATAGTAGTTTAGGTATCCATCCAAGAGGTCTTCCCACCAAAATGTTGGTTTTCTCTTGAATTTCTAAGGCTCAGTGAAGGAAGCACCTGCTACACATTTGCCTAACAGCACCAGAATCAAAACAAAACAGAAGTCAACAGCAAAATGCCTGCATGACTGAAGTTTAATAGCAATTTCTCTTAAAAAAAGGTGCAAGGAAGATGACAAAGAGATACACTCGATTTTTTTCCCCGTAAGACTATAGAGGTTGGAAGGGATCTCTGGAGATTATCTAGACCTCGCCCCCTGCTCAAAGCAGCGTCACCTACAGCAAGATACTCAGGACTATGTCCAGTCAAATCTTTAATATCTTCAAAAATGGAGATTATATAGCCTCTTCAGACAACCTCTTCCAGTGTTTGATCACAGAATCAAATATCTTTGGTTGGAAGAGACCTTCAAGATCATCCAGTCCAACCTCTGTTGAAACTTACAGATGAAGTTTCATATATTTTTTTTTGGGCCCCTTGTCCTGTTATTGGTTATCACTGAGAGAAGTCTGGCTCCCTCTCCTTTACTCCTCCCACATCAGTCTTTTATACACATTAAGAAGATCCTCCCTGAGTTTTCTCCTCTCTGTGCCAAATAGCCCATGCCCTCAGCCTCTCTCCAGATGACAGATGCTCCAAGTAGTAGATTTTTATGGCCTCCCACTGGAATGACCGACTAGTGAGGAGGAAAGATCTCCCTCAATCTTCTGGCAATGCTCTTAATGCAACTAAGGATGCTGCTGGTCTCCTTAGCCACAAGGACACACTGCTAGCCCATGGCAACACTCTTGAAATCCATGTGTTAGGTATGGCAGTGCTAAGCAATGAACAGAAATCTTTAGAAATTACAGATAAGCAATGGAATACTTTTGAATTAATGTGGTAAAAAAAAGACACAAGAATAAAACCACCCTGTGAGAAGAAATTAATTTAAATAGTATTCTCTATAGAACAAACAGGACAGATCCCAAAGAAATGAGTTGTGATATCACTTGGGTAAAAATTAATTCAAAATATTTTTTTTCATTACATTTCAATTACTTACCTAACACACTAACAAAAACATCGAAAAAATGAAATGTGAGAAGAGGTTCTTTCATCTGGCCAAAGTAGTCCACTATAGTTTTGAAGACATCTCTTTCAAATCCTGAGTATGTAGGCTGCTTCAAATCTGAGTAACTGGGCCCTACAAAGAAGGAGGGGGAAAAAAAGAGAAAGTTAATTTGCAGCCAATAATCAGATCACCGTTTTCTCTTACAGCCAATAAAAATGCAACATAAGTAGAAAAACAAACCCCAGACAGACTTGTTCTTCAATATATAAGTGCAATTGTATTGATTTATTTAATTGATCTGCTTCCAATTTGTATAGTGAAAACACATAGTAGAAGAAAAATATAAACAGAATAGTTAAACCTTTATATATTTCGTTGAAATAAGACGCACTGGCAGGAGAATGTATGCTGGTTGATATTTTCCACCTTTAAGGCAATGATCAAAAAATTTTTTTTTACGGTGAATATAAACAGGATTTGATAAAGCAATAAAAAAAATCAAAATAAATTTGATAATAAAGTCAGTTTAATTGATTTTTATGAGGGTAGGTACTTTGGTGTTTTCCTCTCTTCTGAATTTACTTACAATTTGCTAGACACTTCATCGCTGATAATATCCAGTGAGGTAGTTCCTCTGCATAGGGGAAAAATGAACAGAAATTAAAAGGAGAAAGAAAAAAAAAAAAGGAAGAAAATGTTAAAGCGTAAGATAAAAGCAAAGTGGAAGATTCTTTATGAAATTCCTCCTATGTGATAGACCATCTGATTGCAAAGGCAGGCTAGTATCTAGTTTGAACTATGTCTATACTTGAGTACCTCCAGTACTCAATATCAATCAATCAGTTATGGTTAGTGCTTCTGCCTCTTAATCAGCAAGATGGATCACATTGCAAATCTTTAACCTGCCCTACAAAAATCAGCCCAATTAGTTCAAGCTACACCTTCATCAGTGCATTACAGTGCAGTGCTTACTTTGCACTGAAGATGCTGAAAAGCACTCATACATTCAGTTCTGTCATTTCTGCAGGGAGAAAATTAATAATCTGATGTGCTTCTATTGTCCTTAAAATTAACATGTACATGCTCTGGAGGAGGTTTTATTCACAAATCAAACCAGGTTCTAATCTCATATTTCATTGCTCTACAGGTCTTGTGGAAAATATGGTGACAATAATATTGTAAATGGTGTATCACAGCAGCAAAGACGCGTTACGTTCTTCCTAATGTATAAAGCAGTTTTAAACTCAATACTAGATTCAAAACTCATTGATCACAAACACAAAAACTGAGAAATTTTAAGCATCTCTCAGTACATATTATGATTCTTTCCCAATTTTTGATACACATTTCCTTCACATAAATACTTCAGTTCAGGCAGTTAAGGGCTGGGCTGACAAAGCCATCTTGAAGTTAATAGTATCTCTGTCTCTGTAGGTGAAAAGTTGCTGCTCTTTTATCTTCATCTTTCAACCCTTTTACTAAAGCAGGAATATGTTTAAGAGAGTGAATATGGAATAAACACCGATTCTTACTCTTGGAATGGCATACTTTTTACAAAGTCTAGTATAGATGTGGTCATACAAGTATAGACACACTACATATTAGTATAGATTAGGAATAATAGTTTTGTACTAGTAAACTACAGTATAAGAAGTTAAATGGAAACTTCTGAAGTACTCACTTGATTTATCTTCTAACGTGACAATGCCTTGCTTATTGACATTGTATGCATTTTGGACTATATGCTTTGAATTCACAAGCTTTGTGTCTAACACTTCATCCAGAGAATCCAAACCCAAGACCTTTTGTAATCTGTAAAAACAAAAAAGCATATAGTTCATACATAATCTAATCTGAAAAAAGGCAAATGTAGTATAAGGACAGATATGATTATTAAAGAGAGACCTCTCTATTTCACGGATTCATAGAATATCTCAAGCTGGAAAGGACCCATAAGGATCATGAAGTCCAACTCCCTGCTCCTGGCAGAACTTCCTAAAACTAAACCATATGGCTAAGAGCATTGTTCAAATGCTCCTTGAACTCTGACAGGCTTGGTGCTGTGATCCGTTCCCTAGGGAGCCTGTTCCAGTGACTGNAGGGCTGGGCTGACAAAGCCATCTTGAAGTTAATAGTATCTCTGTCTCTGTAGGTGAAAAGTTGCTGCTCTTTTATCTTCATCTTTCAACCCTTTTACTAAAGCAGGAATATGTTTAAGAGAGTGAATATGGAATAAACACCGATTCTTACTCTTGGAATGGCATACTTTTTACAAAGTCTAGTATAGATGTGGTCATACAAGTATAGACACACTACATATTAGTATAGATTAGGAATAATAGTTTTGTACTAGTAAACTACAGTATAAGAAGTTAAATGGAAACTTCTGAAGTACTCACTTGATTTATCTTCTAACGTGACAATGCCTTGCTTATTGACATTGTATGCATTTTGGACTATATGCTTTGAATTCACAAGCTTTGTGTCTAACACTTCATCCAGAGAATCCAAACCCAAGACCTTTTGTAATCTGTAAAAACAAAAAAGCATATAGTTCATACATAATCTAATCTGAAAAAAGGCAAATGTAGTATAAGGACAGATATGATTATTAAAGAGAGACCTCTCTATTTCACGGATTCATAGAATATCTCAAGCTGGAAAGGACCCATAAGGATCATGAAGTCCAACTCCCTGCTCCTGGCAGAACTTCCTAAAACTAAACCATATGGCTAAGAGCATTGTTCAAATGCTCCTTGAACTCTGACAGGCTTGGTGCTGTGATCCGTTCCCTAGGGAGCCTGTTCCAGTGACTGATCACCTTAGAATCACACAATCATTCATTCAGGTTTGAAAAGACCCTTGGGATCATTGAGTCCAACCATCAGCTCTACTCTGCAAAGTTCTCCCCTACACCATAACCCCCAACACCTCGTCCAAACAACCATTAAACACATCCAGGGATGGTGACTCAACCACCCCTCTGGGCAGCCTATTCCAGTATCTGACTACTCTTTCTGTGAAAATTTTTCTCCTAATGTCCAGTCTAAACCTACCCTGTTGCAGTTTGAAGCCATTCTCCCTTGTTCTATTGCTAATACCTGTGAGAAGAGACCAGCACCAACCTCTCCACAACATCCTTTCAGGTAGTTGTAGAGAGTCATGAGGTCTCCCCTTAACCTTCTCTTCCTCAAACTTCTTTCAGTGAAGATCCTTTTCCTAATGTCAGACCTGGACTTCCCCCGATGCAGCGTCATTGCATTTCTTCATGTCCTATCACTGGTCATCAGAGAGATCAGCACATCCTCCTCTGCTGTCCCCCTTGAGGAAGGTGTAGACTGTGTTGCAAACTGTGTTGCGGTCACCCCTCAGCCTTTTCTCCAGGCTGAACAAGCCAAGTGACCTCAGCCTTTCCTCCCTTGAGACCTTTCACCGCCTTGGTCACTCTCCTCTGAACACATTCTAATAGTTGCATGTCCTTCTTATATTGACGTGTGCCAAACTGCACGCAGTATTCAGGGTGGGGATGTACTCATGCAGTGCAGAGTGGGACAATCACCTCCCTCAACCAACTACCCCTGAACACGACTGGGCCTTTTTGGCTACCAAGGCACACTGTTAACTCATATTCAACTTGCCATCAATCCAAACCCCCAGATCTTTCTCTGTGGGACTGCTCTCCAGCCTCCTGTCCCCAATTTGGACACATGAGCAGGCTTACTCCATGCATAATCTGGCACTTGCTCTCATTAAATTTTGTACAGTTGGTGATTGCCCAGCTCTCTAGTCCATCCAGATGGCCCTGTAAGGCCTCTTTACCTTTGAGGGAGTCCACAGCTACTCCTAGTACAGTCTCATTGGCAAACTTACACATTAAGTTAAGTACATTTAACTCCTGCATCCAGATCATTTGCAAGAACATCAAAGAGGACTGGCCCTAAAATTGAGCCGGGGGGAACCCCACTGGTGACTGGTCACCAGCCTGATGTAACTCATTTACTCCAACCTTTTGAGTCCAACCCATCAGCCAATTGCTTACCCAGAATTACGGCCTTGTCTGGCTGTGTGCTGGACATTCTGACCAGCAGGATATCATGAGAAACAGTGTCAAGAGCTTTACTACTGGCTTCCCTTGGTCAGCTAGATGAGTGATATTGTCATAACAGGAAATTAACTTAGTTAGGCAGAAATTCCCCCTTGTGAATCCATGCTGGCTGTGACCAATGACTGCATTGTCTCTCAAGTGTTTTCAATAACTCTCAGAATAATCTTCTCCATAATCAGGCACTGAAGTGAGACTGACAGACCTGTAATTAATTACTAGAGTCTTCCTTTCCAACCTTCCTGAAAACTGGGACATTTGCCAGCTTGCAGTTGACTAGGACTTCTCAGAACTCCCAAGACCATTAAAAAATAATGGAAAGAGGTCCCATGATTACATTGTCCAGATCTCTCAGTACCCTGGGATGAATCCCATGGCTTTATGCGAATCCCCATAGATTTATGCATATCCAGCTGGAGCAGCAATTCTTGAACTACTTCAGGGAAAGCTAGGAGTTTATCACCCCCCTAGTCACAGTATTCCAACATAGGGCAAAAGGAGTGCAGAGTCTATCATTGGTGTTGAAGATAAAGGCAGAGAAGGCATTAAACATCTCTGCTTTTTCTACATCCCTATCTGTGAGGTAGCTGACCTCACCAAACAATGTACCAATATTATCTTTGATTCTCGTTTTGCTATTAACATGTTTCAAAAAGCCATTTTTGTGGTCCTTCACAGTGCTTACCAGCGTGAACTCCAATCAAGCTTTGGCTGTACAAATGTTCTCCCTTGTGATGGCAAACAGCATCTCTGTAATCCTCCCATGTTGCCTGCCCTTGCTTCCAAGGTCTACACACTTTCCACTTCCATTTAAGTGGCTTCCACCCTGGCTTAGAGAGGCTATGGCTTTCTCCTGGGTGTATACCATTGCTCACTAGATGAGCTAGCAGAGCTACAATGCCCTGCCTATGTGCTGTGCCACACCATGTCCTGTCAGGTCTCTCTGCTCCCCTGAAGTTTCCCTGGTTGAAGAAATCCCCCTGTGCACCATGCTAGGTCACTCCACCGTAGATCATGCTGGCAATGGAACTGCTGGCCTTGGCATCAAGTTTATTACGTGGAGATAATGTGCTAGGTTTAGATGAAAGCAATCATTAGTAAAGCCTCAACTGTATTGTAAAAATAGCTACCGTGTACTATTTTTTTCCTCCTGCATAAATAATCTAAAGCAATGCCTTTAGCTTCACATAGGATATTCCTTTTAGAAACAGGAAAGAATATCTGAATCTCAAAGCCTTCTGCACTCAATTAGCTGCCCCGTTTCTTACCCCGTACAAAGTATTGTAATTGAAGGTGTCACGGTATTACACTTCTACAGATGTGGTTCTATTTCATAGCAACAAGATAAAAAAGAGAAACATCTGAGGAAAAAAGGATTAAGCAAGATAATGCACACACAGCAAGAGGACTCGTATAACATGAGGAAAAAGTCAAAAGGTATTAAGCAAAAATAAAGTTTCTTTGGAAATATTTGCTGAATTTGTTAGCCAGATAACAGTATAGTCTAGCCACTATGGGTTTGATGGCAGTGATGAAAAGTGAGTCGGTGAAATTACAAGCATTATAGCCAAGATCATTACACAGTTTTACTCTAACAGCAAATGACTCTCAAGTACACTTACCGTGACAAAGTCATTGATTTCCATATGTCTTCTATATTTGCTTGTGTTAGCTCTCTGCGGAACACAAGTTTGCATGCTGGTACTTCCCCTATAGCTATACTGTGTCGCTTGTACCACATCTCAGAGTTCTGGAATCAGAAAAAACATTCTACTTCAACTGATGATTTTTCAAGAATTAAACAGTACGATACATTTATAGTATAGCATAGATCCTATTACAAGTATTTCAAATATTCCTAAATTCCAGTAAAGTTTCCAGGATGCAAGTGAGTGTTTAGGTTTCTCAGATGTGCAGCCTCTTTTCTTAGTTACATAACTTGACTAAAGCTGAAAAATTATGTGTGTCAGAATAGCCATTAAAGCTCAGGAGTGAGTGACCTCTAGTCCTGTGTGCAGATCCTCTTCATGATTAAGAACAGTTCAACTCACTTGCTTTCAACTATTATTCCAAGATTAAACATCTACTTATGGAAAAGTTATTGGAAAATTATTAGATGAGATATCAAAGACTGGTATTCATCCTTGTTCAGCATATACTGACCATAACTAAATATTAAGTTCATTAGCAAGTTCTATACATGAAGAAAGTAAAAGCAAATAGCTACAGCTGAGGACACCCACCAGATCTAGTGCACCAAAATAACAAAGGAAAGCAGAGAATGCAAGAGACTACTATTCTTTTCTCAACTTTCACTTGCAAGCTTGATGCTTGAAGTTTGTCAGTGTGCTGATGGGTGAACATACAACAAGCTGTGTCAGCAACATACTTTTCAAGGCAAAAATCCTCATCATTCCCAGTTCTTTGATTCACACCACAGAGCAGTCCTCAAGCACATTAACAGTGTACCTTGTGATCACCACCAAGCCACAACATGCATTCCAGGAATGCACTTAACTACTCCAAGCACTAATAGTCTGTCATTCCATGACAGTAAGCTAGAGCAAATTTGAAACAAATAACACCCTCTGAAATTACTATCTGGTCTGCCACATCAGTGTTGCACTACAAAGACTTGTGCCACCAATCCACAGATAATAAGTGCTCTGATTGATGCTGGAGCAATTTAAGATGCCACCACTTTCAGATACGTGTCTACTTCATCATTGCAGTGGAAGCTACACCTTTCGATTAAAGAGACAGAAAGAAGCTTAATCCTTTGCTTCAGTTACAGCAATTTACAGCCCACTATAGTAACCAAACTGCCAATGAAAGAGATTTTGAGCTATGCCAGTCTATATGGTGTTACACCTGAGTCAGATGTACATAGGCAGGCAGTCTTTTGCTAACTCTTATCTTCCATCCAAGACGCTTGGATGGAAGTTCAAAAACACTTGGAGGGCATAACATGTTAAAACTTCAGCAGATACTTCCTCAGTAAATAAAATATTCTCCTTTCTTGTCTTTGGCACTATTTTTTTTCCCCCTCCCGTCTTAAAACTTCAACAGTAGACAAAAGATCAAGGATCATGTTATTTTTCATCTTCAGAAACCTGATGTACACTCAATCTGCACATAAATAATTGTATTACAAATATAGAATAACCATTCATTCAGGACCTCGATGTCCAGCAAAAGTTACTTCTCCAAACAGCCTATAGATCACTAAGAAATCCAAGGCTAGAGTCCTGCACTGATGAGCATTAATAAAGAGGTCAAAATTACCAAAGATGACCCAAGAGCTCTCAAAACATGAAAACACTCACATACAAGATAGACTGGAGGAAGAGTTTAGAACATACGTAATTCCACAAACAGCCTTTTAAGATGTCCAGGTGGCAAGAATTGATACAATTTTGGTTTACTAATAAAAGTAACAGTTTTTTCAAGAACTTTACAAAGACTGGATCATTCCAAGTAAGTATGAGGCAGGATGATATTCCAAGCTCAGATATGGTAACAATGAAGCCAGAAGCATTTCCCCTTGGCCACAATATATTTCTTATGAAAAATGAAACTGAATCACAAAAAAACTTCATATAGTAGCCGGGAAGGGAGTAATACTGTATATATTCTGCTACATGAAGTGTCTGAGTAAGAGTTACAGTGCAAATAACAGTAAAGTAATTATTTTATCTTTAGTATAATAAATGCCCTATTGGAATTTGAGTGAACTGGAATGCAAGAATACTGGTAAATACAGCCATGCTGAACTCGGGGTGCTCAGTACATCATAATGTGTAGCAGAACACTCAAAAACAACATACCCAGCACACCATGAAGAAAATTGTTTCTTCACATAAGTTCAAAAGAAAAGCATTTTATATTTAATTCTATAAACAAATATTTTACACCACAACAAAGAGATCATTAGTTCAGTTTTGCTTCTTAAACATGTTTACATCTAGCGAAATGAAAACTGGATATCTTACCATTGTGACTGATTTCACCAGGATGTGTTCTTGGGAAGTGCCAGCCTTTGGTTCATTCCAGTCTGGAAATTTAATTACTTCCTTTCCACATGAAGGTTTCTTTGGATATGGTCTCAGTGGTGAGGAAGGAGGAAATCTACAATTAGAGAATATTTTTTAAGCCTCTGAACACCACTCTATTCCACATCTGTCAATATAAAACTGTAGTAGGCCTTCACATGCAAAAATAGAACAAATCCTTGCCCATTCACGATGCAATTTAGTTGCCTGGAGACTGATGGTAAGTGACATGTAAAACACCCTAAGGTGTCTTGTTTAGCTTTATTCTGCTGCCTCAGTACAGTTCAGGTCCTTTGTACCTTCCACTACACAGCTGAGCCTTGGGTGAATATGCTACTGCTAAACCACGTGACTAAAACTTGGATTTAATTAGTTTGCATGCAAGTGTCCACACAAAGTTTTGTCCACATTACCATGTTCTTCCTTGTTTACATGCCTTCTGTGTGAAGATCGTATCCTGGGGATCTTTTCTGGAGTTTTTTTCCAGCTGGTAGCACAGGAAAGTCATTCATTTAAGGCATTTCAAGAAGCGCCTTAAAGAAGTTAGCAGAAAAAAACCCTAAGCTAGCCCTTGCAGAACACAAGATAAATAAAATATGCCAGATCACATTCAGCTCAGTCACATCTCCAGCTTGACCAGAATTAAACTACTGTCAAACCTAGGTTAGAGCACATACAAAGCAATTAACAGCAGCACGTCAGAAAGACAATTACCTTTGATGGCAATATTACCATCAGAGTGGCCTAGATCAGATCTTGTTTACCTGCACTGCTAGATTATAGATGCTGAGATGTCTGATGCTTCAATAAATTGCTTCAGTCTCACTCTCTCTTTTAATCAGAAAGTAAAAGATAGTTAAGTCTGTGGCCATGCAATAAAAGCTTGTACACTGCTGGATAGTATGCATTTATATTGTATCAGAAAGATTCGCATGCTCAAGAAATCCTTAAGCTTTCTCTAAAATTTCACTCCATCCTCAAGGCAGTTTCAACATTTAATTAATTTTTAAATTGCTTTTGTATTGTGGTTTTGTTAGTCCAGTAGTGTTCTACTTCACAGGCTAAACATGCTACGTTTTCGACCATGCACACTGAGCCCATTTGGCATATTGCACAACGCTCTTCAACAGAATATCTGCAATACAGGAACATATCGCTTCCTTTGGACAAACCTGAGGAGAAGTAATGAGCATCTTTTATTAATCCTGCAAGACTTATGCTGTCTTTCAAAAGTAACAGATTACACTGCACCTGTTCAGCTGTTGAGTGTTCTTGGCTATTTTTGAGCTATTCCTTATTTTTTAAGAGTTTCATGTTAAAACATCTGCAGTGGTTTTTTCCTTTGCTTTGCAGTAGTCTCAACAGTCCCCTGTTCCCCCCTCTTTCCCTCATTCTTCACAATTTTTAGCTCTATGTCATTTGCCGCCCTTATTGTCAGCGAATCAGTAAATAGATGAATTCTAACAACCAGAAAAAGGAGGTGCATTCCCCCTTTTCAGGTAACATTACAGCAAGATGTAGATAGAGCCAGGTTTTCAGATGAACAACGAAAAGCCTCTGATTTTATGATGAACAGAATAATATTACCTAAAACTAGCAATATTGAAATATTCCAAAGCTGGTATGCCAAGATTAGCACTGTTTACAACCAGCAACAGCAGTTTTAGCAGTTTATACAAGAAGGAAAGAGAGATACCTGTTTGTTTCCAGGGAAAGGGATAGAGAACAGGGACAACTACCATTGGTATCAGTAGTATCACAAGTACCACAAATGAATTTCCAGTTTACCAGCAATGCAAGAGTACTAACCCTTTTGCTGTTAGTACAATTGCTTAGAATCACAAAAAAATTGAAGCCTGACAGCTTCCAAAACTGTAACTTCTCATTTATTACTGTAGACTACACTGAGATAGTGACTGAGGACACAGAGTCTTTGCTATTTCTAGAAGCACGCTAGTTCTCACCATCACAGCTAATAATTGCCCAATACTTTCAGGCAAATCAACACTTGCCTGAACATCTCTTTTGCATACTCTGTGAAGTAAGCAGCAGCAGGCAACTACACTTGCACGTGAAGTTAACGAGTGACACAACTGTGCACCACAGTGTACAGTCACAGAAAGTTAACACAGGAACTTACAGAGAAAGTATGAAGCATATCAAGGTTTTCAGAGTAAGCACTGTCAATGTAATTAAAAGCGGCTTAGACTGCTTCCCGAATCAACAGTGAGAAACGTATTTGCAACGTAACATTAGCAAAGTCCACCAGAGGGAGCTGCTAGGACATTAAATACATTAACAAAGAGGCTGGAAAACCGATGTTTAGCTCCATAAACAGGAGAAAAACAGGTTTTAGTACTTAAAGCCAAACACCAAAGCCACGAATAGCATACGGACATTGTTTATGCACCAAGTCCAGTAGAAAAAAAGCTGGCTCCAATTCAAGATGCATGAAAGGTATGCAGTTTTAGTTAAAAAAAAAAACAACGAAACTATAAATAATTGTTCCATTAGTAACATAGTTATCTTTTGAATGGGAAGTGGAGAAAGAACATCATTAAGTTAGCTATAACAAAAGAGCTCTCTTGTCCAATAGTAGATCATTAGGCAGAGCATATAGAAAATGAAAAGCACAGAAATATTTCACCCAACCAACTTCCACAGCCTGCACCTCAGGAAAGTCATGGCTGAAAATACAAAGGAGAAAAGAACAAAATAAATTCAATGTATTAGATGTCAATGCAAAACAAACAAAAAAACCCACAACCACACAAACACAACAAATCCAAAACAAAGAGATATGGCATAACACCAACAGTTACTAAAACCCATATTTAAACTTTTGACAGAGTGAACACCCAGAAAGGAGAGAAAGTACTTAACAGGTATGGCACCAGTGAAAAAAAACATGCAAGTGGTCTCTTCTAAGAACAGACAGAGCAGGTCTGGGCTAGGAATATACCAAACCAATAACACACCTACCACCATGTGCTGTACAAGCACCTAACTGTTTTTCTAACTCTGTTAAAAAAAACAAACACAAAAATCCCACTCCACACGACTCCTTTACATTTAACTTTCTCCAGTCCTAAGCTACTTTGCAGCTCTTCTCGTCTTCCATGCCTTTTTTCCAACTTGAACTAGTCAGTAACATCTAGGTAAATGATCACAGTATCTTGCACTTCTATAGCAGCCATAAGCAGGTGGCCACAGAATTTAAGAACAGGACCAGCACACAGGATATTTCCTCAGCATCCCTTCACAGTCTTCAGTCATGTTCAGCTCACAGGCCACAGAAACATATATTGTTTTTAAGCACTTAGCAACAGACTTTCTTGGGCGACTCTTTCAAAATATCTTCCAATATACATCCTTTGATACACTGGATCCTTTGAGTTTGAGTTCCAAATTCTACAATTTAACATTTTCCTTGATTAATTGCTACATGGAATTTCCCTTTATGGAGCTAAGTTTGGAGAGAATATTCTTCTTTTATCCCCCCCCAATTATTTTCAATTTCTTCCAATAAAGTTGATTGAAATTTAAATGGGTTTGAATATTTAACTTATTTGGTAGGGAAGCTCTAGCATTCAGTGTGGTTTCCTTCAGGAGACAGACTAAAAAGCAGCTACCATGTTTACTGTCATGAAGTATCATGAAGAACAAGTTCAATCAGTGCTAACTAGTTACTGGAATTAAACACAAACCTAATCCAATTTGACTTTTATAAGAAAGTATCTCGACCAAAGTTTGTTTATGATAAAGTAAAGAAAAAAATAAAATCCATCATATACACCTCTTACTTTAAAAGTATTCCAAGTTAATAAATAAAATTAGGAGAGTAATGAATAACCACACTTACAGCATAGCTGTACAGACTAGAGAGCAAAAAGCCTAGGCACATTCCATAAACTAGTTAAGATCATAGAACAAAATGAGAAGTTGACTTCACATCAAGTGGAAATTCAGTATTACATACATTTTCCTAATGACAATATTAAGAAACCATTACAAAAGAGTTAATACGCACAATAGGTAAAATAAGTAGAAACAACATTATCATTGACCTCTTCTTCCTATTGCTCTGCATGAAGATAGCTCTCATTTCCTCAAAAGAAGTATCACAATGGTGTTACAAATCCACACTAATGTTGATGGTCATTTTTACACTTCTTTTCCCTGAACAGGATACTAGAAGATACTATACATTTAGAACCTGCAGCTTCTGAACACCCAATCCTTAACCAAGGTCACAAGAGAACAAAGAATCCACTCCAGTAATATTACATTTCATTACAAAGAAAATCATTTTCCTGTGTTAAGAGAGGCTAAAAAGGGATAAAAGTAAACGAACGTCCCTGAGGACGAAACAAAAAAAATTTTGTCTCTTTGAAGATATTTTAATTCTTCAATCTAGAAAGCACAGAAAAAGGTTATATCACGAATTTCTTCTAAATTCAGAAGGGATTTCTCTTCTCTTGGAAGGAGTAGAAACAGCAACCAAAATAGTCAAGGGTTTGAGGGAGAACAACAGAAAGTCTGCTACCTTGGAAAAACTACAAAAGCTTTTGTTAGTATTCATACAATGCAATCGAGTAAAAGTGCCTTTCAAAAAAGCATCCTCACTTCCAACCGAGTCTTCTTGATATATGCACTCTTCCAGCACTGACAAACCCCATGTCTATCAACAGCAAACAGAACTCGCTACCTTGCGAAAGCTTTTTTTAGTATTCATAGTGTGTAATTGATGAAAACAGCCCTTTAGAAATATTTAAAAACAAACACCAACACCCCCACAAACCAAGCCGAACATTAAATCGTGACAGTTGCCTACCGCTAAAGAAAATTAAGTCTTTTAAGGAGGAAGAAGGGGTGGGGAGCAGAAGACACATTAACACCTTTTCAAAGGCATCCTACAAAAAAATGTTAGTAAAACCAATGCACTCCCCGGTTCCAAAATCCCAAATTTTTCAGTCACCATACATAGATTTACCTATATAAATGGCCATCATCTTGAAAGTCCTCTTTGCCCCATCTTCCTTTAATATCTTCAATAACATGATTTTTCAGAAATTTTTTTAGCAGCTTAATTGTTTGATTGCGAGTCACTTCTGGGCCAAAATTTTGGTTAGAGCCAAGCAGCTCAAGTAAGCAGTCCACTGCCTCCGAGGCTTTGAAGCAACGCTCGTAGCTTTTGAAGCGACACCGATGCTTCCGTAAAGGCATCCCAGCACGGAAAAGTTCGATTATCTCGTTCCACTAGGGAAGAGAAACAAAGCAAACCGTTACAGGAGCTCTTCTCCTAGAAGCGTTTTACTTGTACAAAACGAGATTAGAACGCAGCCTGCTCTGAACGCAGAACTACGTAGTTTCTTTGATCACCCGCGTTTACACGCACACCGAAACCTCAAACCGCGGTTGAAACCCTTGAGATCAGAGAACAAGCACCAGATTTAGGAAGCTGAGAGATCTAGAGTCCCACACTGCTTTAGAGTTCTACGGACACAGCTTGAACACCCCCGTGGCTTTTAACCGGATAAATGGCTTCACTCCGTCGGGCTCTGCCGCCGCTCCAGTCACGCGGCGTCCCGTCGCCCTACACAAACTCAGCGCGGGCCCCGCGAACACCCG
>VWZK01001611.1:0-39633 GCA_013396935.1 Baryphthengus martii | reverse complement strand
CACCCGGCCGGGGTGGGTGTGGGGTGTTACTTACCAGCCGGGTGGCGCGGTAGGGTCCGGGTCCGACGAGCCTGGGCTCCATGGAGCGGGGCGGCCGGGCCGGGCCTAGCCGTCTCCACGGAAACCGGCAGTCGCACACGCCGCGCCCGCCGACCGTTTGAATCCGAGGCCGAGGGGAGTCGCCCTCGCCTATTGGGTGGCGGCGGCCGCACGTGATGGGCTCACACCGTCCTTCATTGGTGGAAGTTCCCACCGCCCCGCCTCTCCCCACAGCGAAGGGGGCACAGAGGCTGCGCTCCCCGCCGGGCAGGGGGAGGCGGAAGGCTCCCCGCCCCGTCTTCCCGCACCGATCGGAGTCCCAGTGCCCCCAGCCGTGGACCCAGGCTCCAGTACTGCGGCCCTACGGGCGGTTCCGCTGACGGGCTGCCACGCACCTCGGCCGGAGGACCGGCTAGGGAACGAAGGGCCAGCAGCAGGGGGCGCCGGGAAGCAACAACTCTAGGTAGGACCGGGGACAGAACCTCGACTCCTCCCGGGCAGGCAGAGCGGGACGTCTGCTTTGGGCCAGTCTGTTTTGGCTTCCCAGAAGATACGTCACGCATTTTTTAAAACTAGGTGGTGGCGGTGGTACTCCCTCAGTCAGTAAGGGGTTCAGAAGGCAGGGCCTAGGCTTAGATTTGCACAGTCAAATCATATCAGTGAAATTCTGTCTCATGAATTACCACCTTCATAAGGAGAATACAGTCTTTTCATTAATTAAAAGAACCCAAGACACAGTAAAAAAATAACCAAAAACCAGAAAAACAGACAACCAAAACAAGAAACAACCACCCACCCAAACTCCCACATCCCAAAACAAACCCAAACCCAAACCCTAATTTTCAGGGCTCCGTTTCTTGGGAGAGAAGTAGCTAATAAGAGTAGTGCTTCTTGTCCGCCTAATCTAAGGAATACAAAATTCCAATGCAATTCCAGAACCTCAGTATTAGTAAACATTCATTATAACATTAACGATTTTGCTGATTCTTGCACTGCTCTTTCTAGCATAACTCAAACGTATAATACTCTTCAGCATGTAAAATGTACAATTTTTAGGTAGTTAAAAAGGTAGCTGCCCAGGTCAAGGCTGTGTGATTGTCACAGACTCCAACATCTTGCGCAGGAGGATGGACCTATTAGCATAGTTACGCTATGTGCAGCCTCTTAGGATATAGCCATGCAACTCACTGAAACAATGCATTTTCTTTCTCCAAACACTTCGTAACTTACAGAAAACTAAATCAGTGTGCAAAAAGTCATGCTGCAGGAATCTGAAATCACTTGCTGACAGCCCACCAAATGATTAGCATCTCCAGTTCCTGTTCCTGATTATTCTTAATCTCAAAGAACGGACTCGGGAGGCAGTTGGCTACTGCACAACTGCTGGACTTTGAAGTTTTTCCTAGTTCCTTTCTACCCAGCACTTGTCCACTTCTGGCACTGCTTAGTTTTTACCATACACTCTCTCAGGTCCTACTAAAGCCCAAATGAGTTTGAAGGATCTGTTGCAGACCTGGGTCCCAAACGAACAACTGAGTACCTGGCCCGTCCTACGCAGCTGCAGGATGCATCCCTCCATGTGCATTTATCGGGGCGGAGAGGGATAACTGCAAAATCAGAGACCAGAACTAGGACTTCCCCTATCAGCATAGGAGCAACCTGCAAGGCTAGCCCACTTCCCTCCACAAGAAGCAGAGGGTAGCATTGTCCAGTTTACACTATAGCTATTACAGCCTTACCCTGTAACACCTGCATGCTCAAGCAGGCCTAAATGGACCAAATTGTCCCACTTTCTTCATCAGTAGCTAATAAATTTTTATATAAAAAAGTCAGACATGATTCAAGCTTTAAAAATAAATCAGAGGCAAATCCTTTCCAGCTGTTTGAAAAAACAAAAACAAAAAAACCAGCAATAAGTCTCTGTGTTCAGGAGATGACCTCCTACTCTGGAAGCCAAGGGCACACACATAGGCTGGAGCTGAGCAGGATTTGAGACTTAAGAGTCATTGACTGCATTTCCCACTGAAAACGTCTGTGGCCCTTGAGCAGCACCCTGGCTGTCTTGGATTCTGTGCTAAAGCACCTCTACACCTGCACTGCCAGGGAGCAGAAACTCAGCACTGAGGATTCTAGGATCAACCATCTGAAATTCGGGGGCTGAAGATACACATCTCAAGACATCCAAATCCTTTTCTTGGATCTTATTTCCATCTGCCATGACAGCTGATAGGCACAGGAATCAAACAGTCAAAATATAATTTATTTTTAAAATTTAATCTCATAATAAATCATTTGCAACTCATGTCCACAATAAGTTTGATTTTTTTTTCTTTAGCATTAACAATGCGCCATAAATGTCAGTATTCCCATAAAAGTATTCAGGTAACAAAACTTACTTTCTTGGAATTGTACAACAGGGAGACAATTAAAACCTGCCCCAAACTTTGAGCATTTGAAAATCCCACAGATCCGTTCACACGCAAAGCACATATTGCAAGTTTTTCTGTTAGTAGTGAACATTACAGAAAACAGTACTTTTAAAGCTGACAATTTAAGCACTTTTAAATCCTCATTAACAGGTCTGTTGCATGCACCAGTTCCTTAATAAACCCATATACTATAAAATGCAGCTTGCACACAAATACCTAGGTCCTTTGATTTCTATACATGTGTGATCCTAACAATCTGCCTAACCATGGAAAACAACATACTCATTAATTCTACATTGCCTGTGCACGAGCAGCTCAGAGAATGGCATATGTCTTTTTGCCTAGTTTCAGACAAGGTAATTGGTGCTATTAATGGAGAAACTTTGACCTTGAGTTGTTAAAAACAAACAAGAATAATCATAATGAAAAAAGCAACATTAAATCTTTCTAAGCATGTATTTCAACAGGTAATGAAAATGGAAGAAAATAAGAGCACAGTACAATCATGCTAGGTGACATTTAGGCTTTGATCAAAAACAATTTTTTTAAAACTTATTTGAAGACTAACATTCTGGCTATTGAATTAGAAGCCTTTCCCTCAAACAGCCTAGTCTACCAATATCAAAATATATCCACAGATACACTGAATAATATTAGGCTACTTTGGTGAACAAATCAGTAAGATATTTTGATCATTATGCTACAAGACAGTTAGGATAATCCTCAAATGATTTCTGACATTTAGAATAATGTTCAAGTGAGTAGAACATGAAATGAATTGTTAGCTCAGTAAAAGACAGTATATCCAAAAATCTATGATCTTCAAATGGAACACCATACCTTGACAGATTAACATACATTGCTTTCTTTAAAGTAATATAGTTTGTAAACACATGTAACAGTTTATGTGTTAACTATATTAATAACAAGCTTTAGAATCTACAAACAGTACTTATTGAAGATTATTTTAATAAAATGCAGCTGACCATGTCAGCAACTTACAACATTTAAGGTCAAGTAATTTTATCCCCTTAGTGTTCAAAGTACTCAGTACTCATCATATACATTTCAATTTTCCCAATGAATATCTTGATTTTCATGCATCTTCTAGACAGAGATCAACTATTCATTGATTTCTTATAGGATACACATGAACAAGTTGTTGAAAAAAAGTGCCTTTTTGTTTTTATATCAGAGATCCACACTGCTCTCTTCAATCCCCAAATTCTGAATCTCAAATAACTTACAGTAAAAATACAAATTCTCTTTTGGAAGAAAACATACAAAATATACACCGTGTAGTACGTGCACCTACGTATCTTGATTGTCAAGTGCTAGTGCAATTTTCAGCCTTGACATACACACTTTTTGGATTTAGAGACAAGAGTTTATTTCACTGGTCTTTCTTGATCCCATTTCTTGCCGCCTTTGGTAGTCTTTGTCCCTTTGTGTAAGCGTGGTACCAGAAGTGGAGAAACAAGACTAAAAACATAGAGCCATATAGCCAAATAATAAACATGAAAATTGGATACTGGTATGGACAATCATCCATGATGTAGATTTGTCCTATATGGACTGTAATCATAATAAACTGTACCTGGAGGAAAAAAAAGATGAAGAAAATAAATACTTTTTAAACAATGGCAAACTTATTGCAGAAGTTTAAAGCAATTCAGCATATCTGCATGCAAAACAACAGAAAGCAGAGCAGGGCAGGGGGAGCTTTTTAAAAGGACAGAGATACACCTTTAGAGCCCCTGCCCCAGAATGTTACTCCACTGAAAAATGCTTTCTCAGAGTAAAGCAAGAGAAGTCTGGGACAAAGTGAATTACAAGCAGCTTGTACTAGGGCAACAGGAGCCCGTTCTGGTCAGTTTAAAGAAGAAAAAAAAAAGGAGGCAAATAGTGTTTGACCAGTGACAAATAGGGGGCCGCTTTATTAAAAAGTAGCCAGAAAGAAAAACACAAAAAGGCAATTATAGGATGGCTGAACACAAATTCCCACCTTCCCCCCCACTAGCATGTGATACAAAGGTCCACAGGCCCTAAAAACAATTTAATGGAGAATTAAAAAATGAAATAAATAAATAAATTCCACATAAACTCCAAGTTAATAATCCACTCTTAGTGCTTCTTGGACAAAAAGACTTCAAGCAAACTATAAATATTCAAGTTAAATTGCTCAGAGTCACACATGTTTACATGAATCATTCTGTTAACACCAGACCTGATCCAAGCAGATACCCATGGCTGCTTCTCCCTGCTCCTTTCCATCCTTCATCACCATCCTTGCTCAGGTCAAACTCATTGCTCTAGCCAGAAGCTGAATTTTGAAACTGTTTTTTTCATGCCCGGCTGTTAAAAAATCCAGGCATGAAAAAGGACCCACAGTAATAATCTTTTGAAAGTGATCTAAGACTGCAAGAGATTTTTTGTGCTCTGCCTTAGAGAGAGGTAAATTCTCTAAACATAAAAAAAATTACTTATTTTTCCCTTCCCTCACCACTAGTCACATATATATTTTTACATTCATTATGTTTTCTTGGAGTAAACTTACATTCTAATCATTTTTATACAGGCAATTTGTTTTGTAAATATATTTACCACGTAATGCATAACTGAAAAGCTTATGTGTGTAAAACTGTGATTACAGTGAATGCTGTAGTCAGCAGATTTAAGTATATAACTCAGGGAGCTCACAACTTTTGTTGTAGTTAAAACACAAGTAAACCTAGTATCAACCATAAGATACACACATGAGCATAACTGAAAGTACAAGTGTATTGCGTTAAGTCTGTGTTAGCCACAATCATCTGAGAGGTGTTTGCATCAAACAGGAAGTTACTCACAAGCTGTATAGTTGTCATGTATTTTTTCCACCACAAATATTTATGATAGGCTGGTCCCAAAGAACAGATTCCATAGTAAGTGTACATGACAACATGGACAACACAGTTCAGCAAAGCATGAAACGTTCCTAAACCACCTGTAGAATGACAAAATAGTAGTATTGCATCAGGTACTTAAAAAGCCATCTCAGGTCCTAGTAGTTTGTTTTGAGTTGGGCTAGGAAAAAACAAACAAACTACATACACACCAACAAAACCCACATGTACCATTAAACCTACAGACTTTGGTTAACCCTTAAAGTATTTAACATGAATTGGGTTGACACGAATTCTGAAGGATCATACTAGTTTCCTTTCTCAGAAAAGGCTTATCTAAGCTTTTCTAAAACAGTAAAAAAATCCAACTGATCTATCTGTAACAGGTGTTAGTGGAACTTCTTGTTCTTTGGGTTATTTTTTTTTAATTATCGTTATTAAAACAGGCACGTGATTGACATACACAGAATTTAGTAAAAACAGTGTTCCTCCTCATTTACACCTCTTTTCTAGACATCGTTATGAACTTTGCAAAGCTCTGAGGGCTAAGTAGTAATTCTCTCCCCAGTACAGATTTCCTCATTATCAGGGAGAGTCACAGGTTCAGACAGTAAGTTTTTGGGATCGTGACCTAAGTGAGAGTCTCACAAATCCACTGTCCATCTCAAAAGCATACTTACAGTGAAAAGGAAATTCATGACCAAGTACCCCTATTTGGGTCAAAGTCATGACTGAAATTGGTTAGACAGAAACATTTCACAAAGCCAGTAAGGAAATACTTCCTTTTCCATTGGATGAACTATGGAGTTACATGATCCTGCTAAAAGTAATTTTATTTTAATGAACACAAGAAATTATAGGTAAAAATGATCCAAGAGATGGCAGACAAAAAAGTACTTTAAAATAATTTCAAGAGAAATCTGAACATGAAAATACTGAGCACTAGGAAAAAAAACCCAAGATGACCTAAAAGCAGACATTTAGTGAGGAAAAAGAAAAAAAAAGCCTATTTTCCATTAAGATTCATTCAAGTAAAAAATAAAATATCTTTTGTGATTTTAGTAACTCACACTAATCTTCCAGCTTGATATATCATAACTTCTTCAGCTGTGATTGCAAACTTTCTTTGAAACTTAGCTATTTGTATTTTTAAAAAATAATTTCAGTGGTCTTATAGTTCAAACGTACAATTTTTTTTGGCTTGCACAGTGAATATTCAGAAGAAAAAGATAAATAGTTAAAGCATAGAAATAAGAAAAAAAACCTAACTGACAGTACGAAAATACGCTCCAAAAAGCAACACCATATGTAACCACGGTTTTACAATTCCTTATGTCAGATCAGAGAACAATCAGCATCTCCTTTCAAAGCCATTGGTTTTTTACAAACAGGATGGAAACTTGACCAATGCCACTATTTAAAAGGACAAACAATGATGAAACTGAATACAAAGTAATCATCAGCAGGACTGAAGTTCTTGGAAAAAAAATTGTTATCAAATAGAGCAATATTTGGAAAGATTAGTATAAAGATAAGCAATAGAATTGCAGGAATAAAAACAGCTCTGCATGACTATGAGGCACTATTATTAGCAGAGGACAAAAAATTTCCTGCGCACTTTGCTGAAAGTATTTGTCTAAGTATCAGATGGGAAATTTGAATCTGATGCAAAATCAGAAGCCTGTAGCTGGTGTACTGATCCAACATCCAGATAAAAGGCAGAAAGTTAGATACCTATAAAAGGAAGCTGAAGAGGCAGGACTATTAGCTACTAGTTTGTTGTTTTGTTGTGTTTTTTTTTCAAATCTATAAACAGTGAACTGTGTGCTGAGAAAACAATTCCCAGTTTCATCATTAACTTAAGAGTTACTCAACATTTGAGAAAGACATGATCAAGACACTAATAACAATCTCAACAAACATAGCAGAAACATATCCTTTCATACACTAGGAAAAATCTGCATGCTGTACTTGTTCAAACAAGATTCCACTTACAAATTTTCTGGAGTGCTTCCACATCTTATTTTTGTATTCATAAAACTAGCACTAAAAGATCTGATTTAAGAAGCAATGGTTCTCTTCATTGAATCACCACAGGTTTTGGTAGAAACCAGTTTTCTCGGAGAAAAATATTGCCAGGGAACATGGCACTGGTGAGGCCTCACCGTGAGTACTGGGTGCGGTTCTGGGCCCCTCACTTCAAGAAAGATCTTGAGGTGCTGGAGCAGGTCCAGAGGAGAGTGATGAGGCTGGTGAAGGGACTGGAGGGAAAGTCTTATGAGGAGAGGCTGAGGGAGCTGGGGTTGTTTAGCCTGGAGAAGAGGAGACTCAGGGGGGACCTCATCACTCTCTACAGCTACCTGAAAGGAAGCTGTAGTCAGGTGGGGGTTGGGCTCTTCTTCCAGGCAACTAGTGACAGGATGAGAGGGCATGGCCTGAAGCTGTGCTGAGGGAGGTTTAGGTTGGACGTTAGGAAGCACTTCCTCATGCAAAGGGTGCTTAAACACTGGAATGGACTACCCAGGGAGGTGGTGGAGTCGCCATCCCTGAAGGCATTTAAGGAAAGATTGGATGTGGCACTTAGTGCCATGGTCCAGTTGATGTTGTGGTGTTAGGTCATAGGCTGGACTTGATGATCTCAGAGGTCTTTTCCAGCCTCAATAGTTCTGTGATGAGTGAAGAAGCACGTAAAAAAGAAGGAGAAACTCTTAAAAAAGCCTACACCTTCCTAGAGATGAACTACTAATGATTGTGCATTTCTCTGCCCTGTGCTTACCATGCTGTTCTCATGGCAAGCTATATTTTTCAGTGGTGCACAATAATAACACAGCAAAGGAAGATGCATGTAGATACACAGAGCAGGAAAGGAGAAAGTAAAGGCAAGCTAGAAATAAGCAAAGAATTTCAGTTCAGTACAATTCAACAAGTTTCTGTAATAAGTAAGGTCCAGAAAATACGGAGTTTTGTGAAAGCCAAAGTATTAGGTATAAGTAAATCCCAGTTATGCTACCTAAAGCCAGTAACCGCAACAAAGCCTGATTAATTTCTTAAACAGGCAAAATTTTTGAGAACACAGCTTTTCCCTCCAACTCAGGTCTTACACTTAGGGGAACAAAATGCTTTGAAGTAGTTTCAACAGAATTATTTGCCATGTACATCTTCTCTAACAGTTATTATTTAGCAGTCGCATTTCTTTTTCATGTAATAACGCTCTTTGCTTATATACAGCTCTCTTCTCTGCACCACCTCCCCTTGTCCCCTGTGAGAAAGCAACACTGCACAAAATGCTGTCAAATAGAAAAAAAATTACTACTTCCCACCCATTTAAGTAATTACAGTAATCTCAGATGTTCCACAAAATACTGCAAATGAAATTTAAACCCATTGATTTTTGCAAGATTTTAAATTCTGTTCTTAAAATATTTTTGCTTACCACAGTTAACTTTTACTACCAGAAGATAGCTACAACTTAAACTCTCTCTCTACTACCTGCAGCAAATTTGACTCCAAACCACCAGGTCCATGGCATGATGGAATGATGAAAGACATGCAGGAATGTAATTTGGTTGTTTTTCTTACGCAGCACAAAAAATATCTGAAAGAGATTTTTAATGACCAGAATGTTACAGGTGATAATCAAGTCCAATATACCTACAGAAAAGAGTGTGCATCAGTGCTGGCTGCTTACTACTACACATTTAAAAATTCTTCACAACTGCAGTCTTGAGAAAAGGGGGGAAACTGAGGCTCTGGATTTGCAGGCTACTTTTCCAAAAACAAAACAAAAAAAAACCCAAAAAAACCCCAAACAACCAAAAACCCAAACAAACCGGGATGTAAAAATTCACCTGTGGAGTCTCAAAGGCCAAGCCAAGCTTTGAAAGCAAATGTCCAAAGTTGAGCCATCACCTGTGTACCCTGAACTACTAATGCAAGGCCATTCAAGAAAATTAACCAAAGGACTGGCAACAGAGACAGTAGAAAATACTGTTACAGAAATAGCACTTCATTATGAACATTGACTTAGCCACCCATGCAAAAAGGCAAAATCTGACAGAATGTATGTAGGTGTTCTGATGGGCCACATGTTAGACAGACATTAAGGGAAGTGTAGAAAAGTGTTAAGGGAAGACAGACCAAGAAAACTGCGTAAGAAGTCAGGTCATGGAGAAGTAGTATCAAATGGCAAGCAAATGAACACAGAAGGAAAGAAGTTTGGTGTGCCAAGGAAAACCTTTGGAAACAGCCGACAATTACAGCTAAGAAATTGCTTCTGCAATAAAACCAAAAAAGCTGCTGAAAAACAGGTACCTGACTGGGTGGATTCAAAGAAAACCAAGTTTTTAAGAAAAAAATTTTCAGGCCCAGGACTAATTAAAGAGAAGCAGTCTAACCAGTGGGTATACTAAGATAAATAGAAGACTAAACTTGTCAGGCTTTTCCAGTTTTAGCATTCCTGGTGCCTCCATTACCATACCATTTGGCTCAGCTAGTAAGATCTTCCAGTGTTGAATCATGAGTATTTGCAAATGAAAGTTAGATGGCTAACTTTGCTCAAAGGGTGTATGTAAAACATCCTAACTGCTCATGAGTCAGCTCCTGAATCACCACTATTGTGTCCCACATGTTAGTGTAAATGAAACTGCAGCTGATTCCAACACTTGAAGCTGGTTTGAAAATAGCTAAGCCAACCCTACTAGGTGTCAATCTCAGGAAGAGCAGATCGCTGCTAGTAGTGAGCAAGGTTTGCATTCTGCTTCAATGCATTGCTGCTTAGACTTGCATTGAAACAGGTTAGAGTGCCATCCTGATATCAAACACTTCTATAGTCATGACTGCCAAGACATACAGAGGAATTTAGAGCAGGTAGTCATGGCAATTTAAGCTGTGTTCACAGCCGCTGATGCAAATATTCTGAACGCGGAAGATAAAATCTGAAGATGACGTGGAAAAAAAAGTGCAGTACGATCACTGTTTTTTATCTGCAGTGTTGAGACGACCATTGCTGTAGCACAACAGGTTAGGATACGCAGCTGTTAAAGAGACAAGGTGTCAGGACGTAAAATTTTTAAGTGTGTGTTCCCTCGTTAACATTTTTTTTCTGATAATCAAGGAATGACTATGCAATGGGACAAAAGGTGAGTAGAGATAATAAGGGTAAACACATTGATGATATTCCAGTAATTGAAGATTGGATGGCTAAATGAAAAACAATTTATGCCCTCATGCCCCAACAGCATTTGTTCTTCTACTGTAAAAACGAAACATAATTACTTTTTTCATTAGGCTACAAATACTTACAGTGTCTAATAATTCAATGAACTTGGAAAAGTAGTAAAGCCAACAAGTTCGTACCATCTGCAAGAGTTAAAATAAGGAATTGTAAACACATAATAGTCATAAATAAAACTAAGCAGCTGCAGGAAAAATAAGCAACTGTATAAAGAGGAAAGTATTGGGATGAGTAAGTGGTATCACAAGCTGGCAAAAATATATAAATGTATAGTTTGTTTCCTGAAGGAATGGTAAAATCAAGAAGAAAAATCCAACAAATATGTTGCTTCTTTCTTTCTCCCAAACAATCAACCTCTGCAGTTAACTTACATGCTCTACCTCATGGGAGAGGGCAGTTCTGTTTAGTGTATTCCACTATACAACACTGTTTCGTTGTTCAAAAAGCATTTCTAAAAATAAAGTCAGTGCAGCATAATAATTCATATCTGTGTTTGGTAACTTACTCTTAGAGCTGTAGGTGATCTCGAGTAGTCCACGATATCACACCGGAATGAGTACTCTGTGGCCCAACCCGACATAAGAAACTGGAGCAGCGAAAAGAGAAAAGGCAAAGATTTACCTTATGTCTTTTGAAAAATTAATTATTTTCAGATTACTTTCACAATCATTAAGGAGAGGAAAACAATATTAAAAACCTGTTGAATCAAGAACCTTGTCAATCATATACCTCTGTGTGGTATGGGCTAGCTACCATAAAATCCTTTGTTAATGCAGATTAACAAATTTCTAATTCCACACTTATAGACAAGAACTTTCTTCCCACGCCCATTATTTATATATTTAGCATTAGTAACTGAAGCTGCGTCTCAAAACCTATGTTAAAAAAGCAACTTACTGTTTTAATGGGACCACAAAAACAAATTAAACATTTAAATTAATTTTCACATTGCTATCACAGCCAACCATCTTAATACTAAAAAACCCCAAAACAGCAGCACAGCATCTTAATACTGAAAAAATCCCAAACCAGCACAACAGAAAAATATGGGTTATCATTAGAGACAAGGAATGAATCAATACGCGCTACATTTTTGTAACATATCTTCCAAAAGTTTGCTTTTTTAAATTGCATGATTCAATTAGTCTTTCACTGATAGACAGGATGAGAAGCTAGGGTTTTACAATCCAAAGCACATGCATGACCAAAAGACTGTATATAACAAATACAATTTAATCTTTTCTGATGGAAAACATTAACGCCTGGACAAGAGCTGTCTTAACAGATGGAGGGTTTTAGACCATTTAACTTCCTAAAAGAATCAGTTGCTTAAGTAAAATCAGATTTGAAACGTCACTGAGAAAGCTCAATACTGAAGTACCCAACAAACAGCTTGGTTCCAAAGGTGGAAAGAATCATCTTTTTGCTGAGCATCAGATAATAGCAGAATTTCAATCTGTTGCACTCTATCCACATGTTCTTCCACAAAATTGTAACATGGCAGTCTTGACAGAAGACTAATTGAACACTAGTTAATGTCAGACACTAATAGAAGTTTAATATTCCTGAGGGTTATAACCAAAACCAAACATGGCACCAAATCACAAAAGCAAGTGTGGTGACTTTTCAAAACAAAGTCTAAATAGCAAATGCATGCATCTTGCCCACTGCTTTCCACACTGAAATCATGACATAAAGTAACTGCTCCGCTGCCTTTACAGTGCCGTCAAAAGAAATGTCCATGCTGAAATTTATGCAAATTGAGCTAACAGGAAGGCATCCTAAAAGTTTGGCACAGTAATCTGACAACTTTTCATTACCAGTTTGCCAAACCTGAAACAGTCACATCACCAGATTTAACACACAGGATTAGTACTAATGTGGTGATGCTTCACCAAGCAAATGTATAAGGCTATCATTCACACAACACTATTGTTAAATAGCTACACTGTAAAAAATAACCAACAAAAAAAAAAAACCCAAACCCAACCAACAAACTGACCCCACACAAAAAAACCAACCTAACCACCAACATAAAACGCCCCCCCCAAAACAACCCAAACAAAAAAACCCAACACAATACAAAACAAAATATAAAAAAAAAACACACAAAAAAACCCCAACAAACAACAAAAAAAAAACCCCTCAGACATTACCTACCTTAAGGTTTAAGGTTCTAAATTAAGGCTTCTACACAGTCTGCATCATTAATGTTTGAGGATTTTTAGGTCATTCAACCCATAACTCTATAGAACTCATAAGGCTTTCCAGTCTTACAAAGTCTAACTCTTTTTCGTGGTATGAAATATACTCAAATCTCAACATTCCTTTTGAGAGAAAGAGTAAATGCTATTTTGTGGCTGGGTGGGAAAAGCAATGCTAGAGGTTGTCATGGTGGGGTTTGTTTGGGTTTTTTGTGTGTTTCATTTGTGGGGTTTTTTGTTGGTTTTTTTTTTATTTAAAGGATGAAGATCCCCAAATCAGATCATGTCAACTTCTGCTGTTTAAATGGTTGATCTAACTGAAGATTATTCCATAGTAAACATCAGTGTTGACGATCATGTAGTAGAACAGAAGCAACTAAAACGGACTGAGAAAAACATATAGTTTGGTTTACCTGCTACAGCCCAGGGAAATTAAAAAAGTTATGAGAATATTTAATTTGTAAATTATATATAATGACATAAAATATTTTACAATCTTTCTACATATGGCTTATTCCCCTTTTTTCAAGTATTTTCAAGCAATTACTTAAGACTGCTTGGAGAAATATAACTACAACAATCAGAATAATATTTTTTTTGAGAACTGCAGAGTGGGAATTATACTAATTTTTTTTAAAGTTAGTAGTTAGAAACAAAATATATAAATACATTACAAGTAAAAGTAGTACTTACTTCGTAAGTCATATATAAAGAGAGGGCTACCACACTAAAATTATAAAATGCCATTATCTGCCTGAGTTCAAAAGGTTTTTTATTTTCCATGAGTTTGGGTCCCAGTGAAGTGACAAAATAAATGTAGGTTCCAACGATGAAGGTTGTTGGAAAAGGTGAAGACATGAGTGGCCAGCCTTCCAGTCTTGGATCTACAGAGGGGTGGGGGGAAAAAAAAAAAAAAAAAAAAAAAAAAAAAAAAAAAAAATAAATCAAAATCAGATCTTTCCAGTGCTTACTATATCCTAAAACAGCTACAGAAAGAGATTTAATTCTTAATGATTTATGTTTTGCTGTCACTGATCACATTTCAGAGTTCATTCACCTCAAATCCATACCAACTGGGTAACAAGATTTCACACCTGCAGGATCTGATGCTTCATCTGCATTAGTTCTTCACATGTAATGAGGAGGAGACAGACTAATGAGCGAGGCAATTTTCTGTCTAGAGCTCTCCTTCATGAAAAGTCTGCATTTTCACACGTGAATGAGGCTCAGAGGGAAGGCCATGCACTAGCAGACCACTGAGGCTGTACTTCTACGTGAAACTTCATTCTTTTGAAGAAGCATGAACTATATTTCAGAAGCTCAAGTCACAGACAGCCGGTAGCCCTTTTCAAAATCCTTGAGTTTCATAAACAGTACAACATTAGACCTAGTATGTACAGGGATTTTAAAGTTAGTTAAGACCTTCTGTCCCATTGGTTGGTATTCATTGCTTAGTACTTGAGGCTGAGATTATACCTATGAATGAGCTGAGATTTGCTTTTTCCTTTTTTTATAATGGAGAAACTAATCTGTTCTTCATCGTTTGAAATGTCAATAGGTAACCTGGCAAGTCTTAAAACCATTTACAGAAGACAAAGCTACTTCAAGTTGATAAACAGTACACCTAGAATAGCTACACACTGCTATTCAAGATTATTGGAATAAGTTTTAGATTTTAAATGACTCACCAGCATCTTTAATCCATTCATCATACAGTAGTACAGCCTTTGATGTCAGATTGCTGAAGGCCATTTTCACTTGATAAAGATTTTATGATGCTGCCTGCAGGAAAATAAACCAAAACAGAAATATGGATTTTTGTAATTGATAAAATAAAGGCCAGTAAAGTGTTTTGGAAAAGATTTTGAGGAAACAGAATGGAAAAAAATAGAGAGAGGGCTATCAGGGCAGCACGTGTCAAAAACAGATCATGGAGCGTTAGCTGACCACATCACACTATCCCTGGGTCTAACTTAGAGCTGAGCTGTTATGCACAACAATAGGATTTTGCAATCTCTACATACTCAAACAAGGTGCTTCCATGACATAAAGCATTATCTCAAGAAACCACACTGTGGTTAACCATTACAGTTAAGGGGAAAGTACAAATAAAGAGCAGCTGCTTAAATTCATTTTTATTATCATCTCCACTTAAAGTCCAAGTCACAGATATGTGAAAAAGTTCAGCTTTGCAATATTTACCATTGAAGAATCTTAATTTTCTAACTAAGAATTACTTCTAAGGTAGGTGGGAAGGAGGAAAGGTGCCACTACGTCTGCATACTCCTTTTAAATACAGTAATTAGCTATGTTATAATTAGCATGCAAATGACACTCTGCTGAATCAACTATTTCCACACCAGGATCAGGAAGTGTCATAGCATCACTAGTAATATCATTACCTCACAAAAATTATCCAGTACATCCAGTTTGTATGCAGCACCATCTATATACGTAAAAATTTTCAAAGAATTACGTTTATATGAATATTGATTTTTGCTCCAAAATCAGGTATTCATCAGCCCTTCCCTTACCTCATTCCCTCTAGAAAATACTTAAAAATCCTAACAGAGTGTGTCTTCTATTCCCACTCAGTGTCTCACTTCACCCATACAACTTCTCTCCATAAACGTGTGCGATCTTGACACTGCATTCAGCCTTACGAGTTCAGACTGCAGCACACCTTGATAACCAGCTCCTTTCCTCTGGTTGCCCTGCTGCATTTCCTCCAGGTTAAGCCAGCTGCAGACTGGCAGAGGCAGGTCTGCCCTCATGATGGTAATGCATCTCTCTCCTCAGATCTGCCCCCGTCATACTCTCATCTGATTTCACAGCCAGTCAGTTCTCCCGCTCTCATCCTGACAAAGCTCTTACTAGAACTCAGACTGACTAGCTCAACATGCTGACTACAACCTAAGCTAAACAAGTAACCTACTGCTTCAAAACATGCTCTCAAAAATCCAGAAAATTCTGTATGGATGCTGGCTCAAAAGGAGTTGTAATTTATTATGGGCTTAGAGGGTGCTGATTGACCTTTCCTCCCTCTTACAGTGCAAATGTCTCACCTTGACAACCTCAGAAATAGACAATTCCTTACATTGATCCATTTGACTTGCCAACATGAATTTTTCATTAGGAGTCAGATACATGTGCTGTTGGTGTTTGAATAGCAAGTTTTATGCCTGCTAGGCACTGGGACCAAAAGCAAGCTTTTTACCTGGAACCAGACTACTTCCAATACATTGCTGCTTCTTATAGTAGAAAGGCAGTAGATGAAAAGAGCAAATCCTTCGGTTTCCCAGCCACTGCCATACTGACGGAGCAGCACTTGTCCCACCTCTCTTGATCCCAGCACTTGCAGCATTTCCCCCTTTAAAACATTTCACAAGAGCTAAGACAGCAGAGGCTCTTAACCTTCAAGGTTTTTTTTCTGTTCACAACCAAACAAGCAAGACAACTCCACAGCAAGTGCTGAACTTACTCTGAGAGTTTTTGCAGTTTAATTACTACCCGTGAGAGAAGGATCTAACAGTCAGATAGCAGCCACAGCCTCAGCATACAGACATACTGACTGATCAATTACTCTGAAGGTAAGCAAAGAACAGCAAGTTAAAATTAATTCTTTTAAGAGCAGCACTAATGTCTGCAAGAAAGACAGCACTAGTTTACAGTTAAAAGGTTTATTTGAAATCAATTTTCATATATAATACTACTACTTTACTTTCAATATGCTTTACAATTCTACTTATCTTCTTAACTAACTGTGTATTTTTCCCTTGTAAGTCCATTTTGATGAACAATTGTTTGTATTAATGTTAAGATTTCAGGATTTTGTTTGTTAACTACCTACAAGTAGGTTTAATGGCAGCATGGAAGGTATTTTTTCTTGCTCTGTTGTACTTACTTCACACATAAACACATACATACTGGAAAATAATACACTTTTTTTTTTTTTTTTGTTAATAGAAGATTAAAAAGATCCCATGTATACACACGCAACATAAACAACTGCCTTGTTCTTCAGCAAAAAACAAACCATTTTGAAACGCTGCGATTTATTTTTTTTTCTACAGTATGACTCTGTTGTTAAGAAGTACCATGGTAATGCTTTGACCATGATACAGTTTTCCATAATGCTTGGCAGTTTTGAAGTCTACAGAACTTAGCTCCTAAATGTGAGGCTGGCAACGCGTGGCCTGAAGGAATAAAAATTTGGGGACAGAGAAGGCCATTTGTTAAATACACAGCCTTAGTTCTGCTGTAAACTCAACTGCACATTAAGCATTTGTATAGCCATGGTTCAGCCAGGAAAATATACATTTAGTTTACATACTTGCTAATGTACTTATAGAATCGGCCATTGGCACTTTTATTTTCAATGTTCTACTTTCTGCTTGTAACAAAATCTAAAAAATGCAACTAAAATGCACTAACTGAAGGGAATTTTCTTTTTAAAATGCACTAGATGTAGTAAGCCCTCTTAAAATTAAAAAGTCATACTAACAGACTCATTTTCCAGGGTATATTCTTTTAAATGATACGTAAAAAAATGCAGACATATAAGTTCAGTCTGCCCATCCTGAAAAGTTCTGAAGAACACAGGGGCAGTCGTCTCAAGCACATGTATTCAGAAAATAAGCACTGAAATCATATCAAAAACATATGTACCATACTCAGCTCTTAGGAAGAAATAAGTACTATTTTTTTTCTTTTCCTTTTCATTTAAAAATGTCAGTAGAAGTAATATTGTGCACCTAGGTTCAAGGCAGCTACAGTAATTTAATTTCTGAAGACATCTTTAAACAAAAGTGTTTTCACCATTATAAAAATGGGAGCTGTGTGGCAAAGGAGGGAAAGTGGTGTGTTAAAAAATCAAGGCCATTTGCTGGCCTCCAGTCCGCTGAAGCTCAGAAGACAGCTGAAAAAGCCCACTAACTGCAGATGAGTTAAGGTATACAGCTTGGAAGAACTGGACTTCAAGCTGTACTCTTATCTTTACTGGAAAGGCAAGAGTAGATTGTAAGATCGTTTATACCAGCCAAAAATGCTACAAATACTACAGTAAACCATATAAGAATGCCTCATAATGACAAGTAGTAGGTGGTAAATTGTTGGAAGTGCTCAAATTTGGTTAGCACACAAAACTGTTAGTGATTCTTGTAATGGGAATTGCTGGTATGCCTCAAACATTCCTTATATTTAAATGAGAATAAGTTTCTTGCATTCCTTTGCTTAACCCACATGAAAGATACTTGCCATTCTTGATGAACATTTATTCCCCCTACATAGTTTTTAAATATTAAAACAGATATCAAGATTTGCTTTTAAATAGTAATTTTACAAGTGTTGTAAAACTTGTTGATAGCTACAGAACAAAACAAGTAAACACAAGAATTTGACAGAAAACCAAGCAAAATTAAACAATCCAATGTAAGCTCTGTCACTCCAGAAAATAAATTCTAAAACTCAGAGGGAACCTAAAACAGTTAAAATTAAGAATTTTCAATTGAAAACAAAGCTAATTATTGGAAAGAAAGACAAGCCACTTTTTACAGGGATCCCTTAGCAGAACACTGGAGAGTATGACAATACAATACAAACTTCAATGAAGTAATTTCCACCCAAGGCAGATCCCAAAAGAAAATTTGTGTAGCATCACGCCCTAGCCCAGCAAGCATGTAATGAGGAGGGGACCCTCCACCCCAGAGCCAGCTGGAAGGTGGGAAGAGCTGCAGAAAACACTAACCCATGCAGGCCTGGTTTCAAAATGATAGCTTAAGAAATGAGAGTAATACTGGCTTACATAGTCAGGCACAATTATGAAACTTTCATGTTTCAGAATCACTCGGTATACTGTTCTTAATTCTGCTCTTGAAGTTCAGGTGATATCTTAAGCTTACCAGGGAAATACAGCTCTGCCCTTCCTATTTGCCAAGATTTTGTGCTCACATAATTGCAGTTATTTTAACATTGCTCCCTTATGCCAGATGGCAAACAGGTACAAACTCCCTATTACATTGGATGGATTTACCACCTATTTTCTGCAACAAAGTTTTGAACTTTAGGCAGGTATTGCCTGATGTTACAAATTTTCCCAACAGAAATTTCCATTATCTCCCCCATCCTTAATGCCTTCTTTTAACCATACAACCCATTTTTGGAAAGTTTCATCTCGTGAGAAAGCTGGCTACGTCCTGCTTAGCATTAAGTGGCCTTTTCTTTCTTGACAATATTGCTTGTAAGTGTTGTTCCTATTAGATGACACTTCTGCCCAAACGAATGACAGAAGGCAGGCAAGGCAACTCTATGCAACAAAGGTACTTTGAGAAATTTTCAAGTTTTGAGAGATGTATTAGTTGTTACCTTAATTGAATTACGTATCTTTGAAGCCAGCCCATTTTAAAACACAAATTCTAACTCTTTAGAAAGCACTAACAATCTCTGCATGTACATTTTAGAGTAGACACTGGGGAGAGTATAGCAAATGTCAAAATACAAATAAATTCCTTTTAAAAAGTTGACATCCTAAAAATATATAAAGAATGTTTAGAAACTCTCTTACAATATTTACCTGCAAAATTCCCCATTGGCAGTGCTCAATCAGAGATCTAATACTTACCCTGTGTAGTCTGATTTTTTTTTTACTGAATTACTTACATGGTACCTTTTTATTTAATGCTTTGCTTTTTAAACTAGCATCAAATCTGTTGTTCACCTACATGAATAGTCTGTAAGCAGCAGAACTAGTGAAAACATGTTTCATTTCAATCACACTGAAGATTTTCTGCCAGACTAACGGATTTCCCATTGTGAAGCTGCGTAAAATAAAGACCAATTAGCATTTCCTTCCATACCTGCCTATAAATAGTTAAAAGAACTGATCCTGCAGACTTCCCAGCAAGGCTGAACACGGGCAAGAGGTACAGAAAAGCCTCTCCCTATGGGAACTATTTCAGGGGTGCAGTCCCATTTTGTGCCCAACTCCCAGCCAGAATCACGAGGGCATTCCCCTGATCCACCAGCAACGGCTGAACAGGGAAGCCTTAACGTGCAGTCCCGCAACATCACTGCCAACAGATCTGATCCTCAGGCAGTTGCAGCATAAGTCACAGCAGTTCACTGATCCAGCTGAAAGCTTAGTCTTTTGAGAGGGAAAAAAAAAAAAAGTTCTTTTTCAGTCAACTCAGAGCTCAGTAACTGAACAGGCTCATGCAAAAGAAACATCGAGATGCATGAACTGGAATGCCATAGGCAGGTATAAAGGTTAGGAGAGCAGCCCCATCATAGATCCCTTTAAGCCAATAGTGTGTTGTGGTTTAAGAGTTAACAAATTGAGGGGGGGTAGAACACCTGGTAACTCCAGGACCCTCGGGGGTCAGCTGGTATTCTCTTCCCTGCCACACTCTAAAAGGACAGAAAGTTCGTGTTTCGCTCTGTTTTCTTTCTCACTTGTGTTGTGCTGCTGCTGGGACCACATCTCAGCGCAGCTGGGCCTGGCTCCACATGCTCTGCACAATCCATCCCCATCCAAGAGCGGCTTTTGTGTATGCTTGTATATCCCTCTGCCCTTCATATTCCTTTTCCCTGTTTATCTCTGTTACTTATTAAGTTTTGTTCATAGTCTAACTTCCAGTTTCGTGTGAGGCACTCCCTTCCTCATTCCCCTTTTTATCTTCCCTTGGGAGGGAAAGGAGAGAGGGAGAGAGGGCTGATAGGAACCCTGCTCTGTGGGGTTTGCCCTGAGCCTTAAACGGAGACATAGTGAAAATATGCTAAGGAATACGAGATTATCATGTCCAGTCATGCATACTCATAGACAATCATGTACTAGATCTGTAGTCAAGAAATTCACACACTGCACTTCAGCAAGTCACCACTCTGCTATCCTAAGTGACACTGTACAACATGAGAGCAGAAGCTCCCCTAAAAATGACACTTCTGCACTAAGGCAGGAAACGATCTGGCCTTGCCAATATATTAAGCATCTTAAATGTATCACCTGGAGTTGAAGTGACGCACGTGAAAGTTATCCTAGGGACTAATATCCCCCATCACATAGAAAGATACATCCAGTCCCAAGGGTTCCTGCAATCATAGCCTGGAAGATAGTTCCTTTGCAAGTCTGAACCCTGTTATCAGTTTAACTCAAGTATGAGAAAGACATACTTGAAGCTCCTGAAGATTCCCAGTTTCACTTGGTAAATGAACACCATAGACAGTGTATCTTCTCCAGTTTTCTCTGCCCATATTCCCAATGTTTCAAAGAAAGGCAGGGGGAAAAGCTCCTAGAATTTTAATCAGTGTTTCCCTGCCTCTTCCAAAACCTCTTTCCCCAAGCATTTGAATGTCAGCCATCCTGCAGACAACCAGTCTTAACTGCCTACTGCTCTACTGTGGTGAGTAGCTTCTGTACCCAGCCTAGGACAGAAACTCTTCTTGTTGATCCCCCAGTGCATGACTTGCACTTGGCTCCTTTAAGTTTGATTTCAGCTCAGTAATATCACCTCACAAAATCACTTAGCCCTGCCTAAGTGAGCTCTGTGAAAGAGGATGGTAGTGAGCTCTGTGGAAAATATCACATGACAACTTCCACCTAGAAGTCAAAATAATGTTCACCTATGATGTTATTATTTTTATGAATGAAACCTCATGTCCATTAGATAATGATGTATCATTACTCTTATCAAAGCCTTGTGGCAAAGTATTGATTTAATAATTGGGCTGGTTCAGCTTAATCTCCTCCTTACCCAAAGGACTTAACAGATTCTCTTTCATCCTCCCTTCTTATCATGTAGCTAGAAAACTTACTGCTGCATTTAAATTTTTCTTTTAAGACCAGATTAGCAAAGTTTTGGCTCACTTTAGACACAAGAATGAGGGAGTAGACAGCAGTAACACAATCTAGAATTTTCAGCTGCACTATGCAATTATGCTAACTCATACAGCCAGCATTCCCCGGTCACTCCTCTATAAGCCAAACATCTTTGTAATAGGCTGAGTTTCAACCACGATTAAATGGTTAAAAGAAAGGTAGAGGAAGTGCAAGTGCTAGCTAAATACATTGAATGAAAGGGATCAACGATATCTGATGACATCAAAAGTTTGCATTTTATATAACTAAAAATGAAGGGGCTTTGTGGACTCATCCACGAAATAGGACTAATGGCATTTAATTTCTTCTCATTGTGGTGAAGGTTGCTTGTTTTGAGTACATCCTTTGAATGCTTTAGTAAGGCTCTTCAACCTTCTATTGGACACCCCTTTTAAGGTGAAGCATATGGAATGCAAACAAAAACATCCTCATATCAGTTATCAATACCTTCCCAATATACCTGACAAAGGGCAGGCCCCCAGCGAAAGAGAGTCAGTTAAAGTTGCCAAGATGGGCGATCAGTCTGAAGCTCTCCCTCCTTCTCCTGTGATACCATTACCTGAAGCCTCTATCATACTTGAACCTCTGGGCAGAAGGGCTTAGAATTGATTCTGCTTATGAGCGCTATTGCTTCTGCCTACCTGACTAATTAGAGTTACTCATGTCAAAGTATGAAAAGGGACATGAGTGAGACCATACTCTTTACTGGCAAGCTGAGTCACTGAGTTAGCTCTGATATACCATTCATCCGAATTAGCAGTTAAGCATTAACATATATAAGTTAACTGTATATGAGAATGTCATACATCCAATTAATTACAACAGTAGCTTGCCACCAAGGACTGGTAAAGAATGTAGTTTGTGCTTATCCATCACTTAATAGAACAATAATGTAAATTGTCATGAAATAGTCACAATGCGGGGCACGCCACAGAAACTAAACTAGAGCTAGACTTCAGGTTCCAGAGAAGACTCCTTACATCAAATGGGAACAAGACTTGCCGCACAGGTAACATCTTGCTAATCTAGCCAATACCAATGGAAAAAAAAGCTGACAAGCCTTCATATTTTCAAAGGCATCCTGTAACCAAGAAAGCAATGGTAATGTACCTGTAGGTGTTCAGCACAAGAGAAAAATACATACAAAAGAATTAGACCATAAATTTCCACCTGTGATAGACAAAGACAAGGGGGCAGGGCTGACTTTTCTAACATGAAAATATCACAGAAAGCAGAGAGAAACGAAATATTACGTTAAGAACACAATATTCACCTTAAGAAAGAGGCAAGCAAGTAAAATGAAAAATATTCATCATTATAAAAGGAAAAGTATTTTTCTACAGTCACATCTTGTCTATATATGTATGCACTCAACTCGTCTATTTTCACTGTAGTTGCTGTGGCAAAATAACATTGCAAAGTCAATGTCATTCTATGCAACTTTTATTGCACCAGCTGTAATCTTCTTGGGTTCAGAATATTAGTAACAATGACAACACCAGTGCAGAGTTGCATCATACGATTTTGTTCACGCTTTAATGCAGCAATTTACAAAAGCTGAACTGTTCCCACACCACTCTCATGCTGACGTAGGCTGATTTCCTTTACCATTGTTTCCCACTGCCTTGCACTTGCTCAACCTACCCACCCTCTGGGTCCTAGGCCAATATCCTAGGCAGCAAAATAATGCATTCCTTCTGCTTCAGTTTTGCTTGAGTTGCATTAGGCAGGCACAAATTTTAAAGGCAGCTGATCTAGAACTGACATCCTTCCCTGCCTTCCTTCTTTTTTCTTTAAGCTACCATGCAGCATAGCAGACATGCCGTTGAGCACTATAAACATCAGCAACTGCACTCTCCCTAGGAGGGCCTTCCAAAAGAAAGCGGGAACCAGCTGTGCCAGCACCTCTTGCAACGACTCACACAACACAACTGTGAACTCTGGAAAGCATGACACAGGCAGCGGCTGCACAGCGACAAGCGATGACAACGGTCATTTTAAAGGAAATCTGTAAAGTCTCAGAACACACCATCTACCCAGGTTGGCAGTATCACAAAAGAAGCTGCGGCTCCCAAGCTCAGTCTTGGCACATCAACTGCTGTTGTGAATGTGCTTTCTGGAGTGCTCCAGGATGCTACTACAGTGCCTCATCCTAAACCTTTCCAGTCCAGGGCTGGTAATTTGTACAGCTGCATTTGGAGGTTTCAAGTCACTGAGGGATATGCAATGATACATAAAGGTCTTAGGCTTCTGGGGTTTTGTTGTTTAAATCAACATTCTTCAGAACGATGAAAGGTCTAGTTAATCACTACAAAACATACTCATGAGCTTTAGTGTCAGGCAACCCAGGAAGGTACATTATACTGTTGTTTGGAGACTCGGGCTTCTCAGCCAGAACAACTAAAGAGAGAAGTAAGAACATAAACAGACTTCTAATTTCTCCTGACATTCCTGTTTTTTCTCCTGCATCCCAAAGAAGATCTCCACTTGAAAAAAAAAGAAAAAAAAAAGAAAATATTTTATACTTACCCAGAGTTACTGCAGAAGTGAAACACAGTTTCAGAAATGGAGGTGAGGTGGAAAAGCCAGATGTTTCCCAGTAAGTGCCAGTTGTACTCTGTACTCAAGGGAGGAATAACAGAGGGATGGAGAACAGATGGCAAGTAGAGGTCTGAACATTAGGGACAGCTGGAGGAAATGACCCTGCAGACTCGTCCTGTAGTCAGAGTCGCTTGTCAATGTTGCTTATACTTTGAGCCCAGGGATCAATGTATGGATATTAGTATATTATAAAATCCCATTTGATTCTGGTTTAAATTTGACTAAGCTTTTAGATACCACTCAAGCCATCTTGCATGCTGTTTGTGCTACATCATGGTCAACAATTTTCCACAGCACCTTTCCCTTTTGAAGTGACTGCACCCCTTGGAGGGTAATACACCTCGACAGAGGCTGGGCATACAGTGTGAACACGAGAATGGGAACAACTTTGCTTTGACTTAGTACTAATGGCAGTTCCAGAAATGCTCTCTTCCACTTTCTAAGGACTACAGAAGTGTTGGACTTCCAAAGGGTTCCTGTGAAAGCCCTGGGGGTCAGGACTCAACAAATAGTATAGAATGGGAACATTTATAGCTACCTAGAAGCATGAGGGCAAGGAAACACTCCATTAAAGTGACTTAAAGCAGTCAAAGTCCTATGGAAACAAAAGGAAAAGGTTGCTCCAAGGGCAGTGCAATGCTGCTTGCGACAGTATTCATATGACAACCTAAGCTCAAAACCTTGTATGAAAACGAAACTCTCCATCACCTAAACACACAAACTGGCTTGATTAGCAAAAGTATCTTAAAACATTTTTTTGAACCAAGTATTCTTAGAAAAATACAACTTTAAAAACATGTCAGTTCTTTGTTCAATTTCCAAGCAATCAACACACAGGAGTTCGCATAACACAAAATACGAAGTAGAGGCTGGTATTATGGGCAAAATATATTGACATTAGAGAGCTGTGAAGGTTTACTTCTAGCTAGTTAGCTAGACATTAGTGCCTTTGCTAAGAGTAATTTTTGCAAGTCTTCATTATTTTGCACTTTTGGGAAGCTCCAGAACAGTGTATAAACTAGCATTACGCACACTGTGACTTTTTAACAGTAGATCGTTTCTAAATTGTCTTAAAACAATGAATGATAACTTCGCAGAAGAACAGAATGAAACACTACATTAATGCAAAGGTTTAATCACAAGCATGTTTGTAAGGATTTCATATCCTCTATCAGTATTTTCCATTACTGCATTCTAATGTAGTTTTTACCATCTTTCCAAGCATCCAGAGACCACTCAGGACCATGAGACATCTCTGTAGTTTAAAATTGATCAGCTCTGCCAAACAGCATGTAGGGATGAACCAGCTACATCTGGCCAAGTCAACAGCACTTTTTTTTTATTTCCAGTCCTGAAAGGTTGCCAAATACAAATAGCTCAAAAGAAAATAAAAATGTATCCCATCAACAAAGTGCATTAGGCAATGGATGTGCCATATCAGAATAACACAGGAGACAATAATACTTCCATAGAAGCTTGGCAAGCAGCAGAGTACTCAATACTAATGTTCCTGTAAAACACCAGTATACAAAAACCAGAGAAGTGTCTAATAGTCTACTTAGCATGCAACAGCAGTAAAAGAGAAGAAAACTGGACAGTCTCCAGTAGAAAGAAAGATTAGGCTTATATATAACTATGCATTTAAGTTATCAAAAAAAGTCTTAGATAGCATTTTTTCACGTACAGATTTCAGTGCTTTGCAAAAGAGGTCACTGTATTTGGCACTCTTTGTAAGGGAGCACTCAGTCACCAGAGAAAAAGGGACACCTTTTCCACAAGTTAGTATAGCAAATCTGTGAACATACTCAAAGTCTTGGGTGCCAGTTCAATATTACAGCTACTATGCAGAACTACCAGGCCACACACCACTTTCTGAACCTGAAGCAACACCACAGCCCTCATCACTCGAGCAGGTTTCTAAGCACTGTGGTTTGTCTCCACTCTTTCTGTTTTATCTCACTTCAGGATGATTTTATTGTTCACACTTAAACCAAGAAATGTGCTTTCACCCACACTTGCTGTCTTCCATATACATTATATGGCAGCAAGTTCATCCAGCCGACTATATCCAAAAAGTATAATGCTGTCACACTGACTGTAATGGAGGACTGGACCTCTTCCCACTGCTGTTGTCTCAACAAGTGAGCCAAGGTCATATGATTTCACCTTGCTTATCACAAAAGTCTGTCTAGATTCAATTAAGTTTTGCCTGATGCTCCAGCATCTTGGATGAAAGCAACCGATAGCATGCAATCACACTTCACAAGGATATGTGTAAAGTCCCTACACAATAAAAGCAAAAACACCAGCAGCTCCAGAGCCAATTTTCCATTCCACACTTTAATGTGTAGCTCAACTAGAGTATCTATGCTGTTCAGTTTTAAAATACAGTAGCAGTCCCATTTTAACAGATCAGGAAAACCTCCAGATCAAACCAGAACTTGACATGGACTGGTCCACGTTAAGGAACTTTTTTTCTGTAGCTTTCAGTTAAGCTTCCACAAGTGATCAAATGGACCACTTCAGTTGATTAGAAGCAGTTTCAGGAGAATCTGAAATTCAGATGGGGTGTTTTTCACCCCATAAGATTTAAAACGCTCATTAAAGTACTTGCTAAAGGGTGGCTGAGAGCATTAAAAGTTCCTATGTTTTGCACTCCCTCTTCCCAACCTTCCCGCTTCTCCAAAGCGTTGAGTCACATTCCCAGGCAGAAGTTAAAATGAGTGAATTTCCTGAACACCAGAGCTATGCATAACATTATTTATGGTCTTGTCTCACAGTTTCATCACTTCTTTGTGTGAAAATAGACTCAAACAGGTTCCTCTTTAACAACCTAACCTAGTACATCAACGATGTTGTTGGCACAGTAGTAATAATGAAAGTGTCCAAAGGAATTAATAACCATAACAAAGTTTCTGAGGAATACGGCTCACAAGTAGTTTTGTGAAAGGTTTCATTTCAAAGCTGACAGTGAGCACTGAGCTGACTCCACTAGCCTCTTGGCTTTTGTACAAGGTGTCTTCTACACATCTCAACCACAAGACACAAGGGTGGACAGGGCATATGCAAAGTGCATTACACTAACTTCATTCTGTTCAGTTAAAGTTTCAAAAGTTAATCTTTTGAGTACTAAAAAGACAAGCCACAGAACTCCAAGAACAAAAGTGATGAAATAATCTATTTAATCCAGGTATTTCCAACAGTACATGCAAACAAACAAAATAGAGATTTGATGAATGTTATCAATGTTAGCACTATAAAATACACTGAAGTATTCACTTGCAGCGTATCTGAATCTAAGTAATTTTCACCTGTACAAAAGCAACAATGTCCACTACTACTGCTCTGAATTGACTATAGCCATTTCCATGCTGCCCATCTCCATCTATTTGTAACACCACATGCTAAACATATACCACAGTAATTATTTAAAAGAATAGACAAACATATCTGAATAACTCTGATACCTTTTATGCTTCAGTCAATACTTTTTCCTTAAAAACAATACAAAAAACATTTTACCAGAAGAAAACAGTTGAAAATATTTAAAATTTTCACAACACAAACAAACAAACAAACAAAAAAACCTCCCAGATACATTTGAGAAATACTGTATTCCAAAGCTTAACTAAACAGAAACACTTTTTTCCACCCCTCAAAATGATCTTTTCTCCTCCACCACCACCATTTCTAAACCAAGAACTTTCTCCTTCACAGTCGCCTTGCACTCTGCTCAGGTACATATCAAAAAACATCAGCTTCAATTACTGGTAACAATTTCCAGGCACTTTACTTTTCAACAGATCAGGCAAAATTCAATTACATGTATGTATATATATATATAAATATATATAAATACTTGTCACCTCAAATAACTGTCCTGAAAGAAAGGGCACATTACCCTCAGGAACCATACCCATACTCTAAAAGCATACAGAGAGGCACTGAATCAGGTTTTTGTGACTTTGTTTTAAGCTATTTTAGGACTGATGATACCATGCAAATTATTTCCAAATCAACAAAGTGATCTTTGTGTTTTAGACTTCAGCAAGAGTTGTCCCCTCCTTTTGTTAGAAAACAAAGAATAAAAAGAACAGAGTTATTCTTAGTAAGCTATATTTCCATCTGAGACATACCCGTACACCCAGAATGCCATCACTAGAAGAGGAGCATTCTCTTGAATTCCACTACAGGAGATGTCTGTGAAACCGTAACTTTTTGTGCTGTAGGTACTATTCCTTTGTACAGGTTTTTACAGTGCACAAAGTCACACTCAGTCACATGCATTTGGCGAGGCACTGCTTTAAAAAAAAAATCAACAAACTAACCAACTTTGAATAGAGGCTCTAGGCACAGGGCCCAACATGCAAGGCACCATATCAATATAAAAGATAATCCAAACTACAAAGAATTCACAATACAATTAAACCCACACAGGCAGCATGTAGGAATTCATAAAGCTGCTACCGGCAGCTCCTCTTGAGCATATCCTGCTCAAGTAGAGCCAGTCTGACTGTTTACAGGGTAAGTTTGCTATTATACAAGCACTTTTAATGGTAGCAATGTAATTTTAATCAACCTCTCCTCCCATTACTCATACTTGCTCCTATGTCACCCTGGACTTGTACTGGAAGAACCATTTTTTCTGGCTGCATAATAAAAAAGTTCAAGAAACAGATCCAGCCTCGCAGAAAAGCGTATTTTTAACCCAGACCACTTCCTTGGTGCTTTTCATCGCCAGCCTTCAGACCAAGGGTTATACCAGCACAACAGAAAGGTGACAGAAGGGCAAAAGCGTTTCAGGATAAAAGAAATGCTGGTGAAACTATAACAGTCAGCCTAAATTGGTATCATGAGCGGAGTGGAGATAAGAGTCGGCGTTCACTGCTTTTACCATGACAAGTAATACAACTCTGACACAGTTAAGAGGGGCAATCTGAATGCCATTGCTCCTGACAAGTAAGATGAATCATACAGTTTGACATATACATTTGTCCTCTTTGTAATATCTGTGCCTTTCTGCAGGTGGAACCCAGAGCTTGCTTTGGGCTGAACAGGCTTTACAAGTAGTTTTTAAGAAATTAGTTTCGTGTGCTAGCTCAGGATTTCAAAGTTAAAACTGCTACTGAAATTCAGTTCCTCAGATTCTCATCCAGAACCAAGATAACAAACAAGACACATTTAAACCTATGCTGCTCTAAATTGTGTATTCTTCTCAGATTACTCAATTTATGAACTACTTACAGGTCTTTTCTAGTCAACATTCTCAGTGATAAAATGTTTTGTGTAACCATCATAAGCAGACAGAACAAAATATTAAAATACAGGCAAGAGAAAAAAAATTAAACCGAGATATATATCAACAGACACATGGAAAGCATTTTACTACGTGAACTTAGTAAAAAGAGACCAAAAAAGAAAAATTTCAAAAAAACCCGAACTATTCAACATTTCCAGATTAATGGTCAGTATTAAATATTGAAACCAAAGACAGGTAAAGAAAAGAGACTCCTGAGTTGCTCTGGTGTCTCCCATCAGCATAAACTTACATACTTAATTTCAACTGAAATGATTTTTTACTTCTTAGATTTCAACTAAGTATCAGAAGAACAGAAAAAAAAATAACTGCTACATCACTTCCAGATTTGCAGAACTTGTTGTCAATTGAACATGTGACAACAGGCTACAGAAGATAAAACTCTTGCATAGAATCATTTAAGTTGGAAAAGGCCTTTATGATCATAGAGTCCAATCATAAACGTAACACTGCCTAGTCCCACACTCACAAAGTCACTAAGCACCATATGCACACATGACTCTCTGCCTTTTATTTTCTTGCCTTTATTTATTTTGTTAATGTTATGTTTTTGTTCTAATAATCTGCTTTTGTGACATGGTATAAATCTATTTTACGGCAACAATTATTCTTAATGCTAGGATAGCCTCTGTTTGAGCTTCCTGCTGCTTAGCTCTCATCCCTTTCAGCCTTCGGGGCAGCTTCCAAGCTGCAGCGGTGCCCATGTCCCGTGGCTTCCCCTTCTGCCCCACATCACTTAAGCCATAACCACCAAGTGATGGCTCCATCCAGCTTACTCTGGATGTTGGGGATGTCGGTAGCCAACGGCTGTCTGGAACCATAAGCCAGACATCTTGCTGGTATGCAAATATGACTATAAGCGAATCATCTTACTTCATAAATAGTGGACAGCCCCAGGCTCATTGAGCTCTCCTGCACAGCAGTGGGCTGCATGCCAGTGGCTTGCACGGCAGAATCTGCCCTTGAGTAGGGACACCTCTCAAGATTACACCTTGGGGATGAGGGAATCCTTGCTGCAATAGATATTTAGTAAGTGATCAATGGCATGCTAAACTTGAAATTTTAGCTCATGGATAAAAAGGATTGAGCACACGTGTATAATCCTTTACATACAAATTGCTGACCAAGTCTCGGACTGGGATTGGATCCAGATGCATCTAGACTCCTCCTCTGAGAAGTTCAGAAAGCAAGGAGGTCCTTTCCGAACCTTGTGACTCAATGGGAAAATCTGACTGACAGTTTTGTCTGACCCTGTCTTCTACACAGTACATAATCAAGTGTACCTTGCCAACAAATGTTGTTACTGTCGCGTTTCCCATCGAACTTTAACTCACTGTTCTGTATCAATAAAATATATTGTTGCTTCTCTCTCATGACTGAAGTGCATGACTCCATCCACAACACAAGCACAGATCAGCTTCCCCCTAAATACTCTGAAAGACCTACCAGAACTGCTGTTTGAAGCATCCATAAATTGCAATGAAGAAAAACAATCAAATCTGTCAATTTTCAGATTTAATTATGTACTTGGGCAATGGGGAAATTGATAAAAACACTGCACCTGTGTGTGTCACCTGCTGTGACTGCAGGAAATAAAACCAGAACAGTGAAGAGGTGTGGTGAGGGACAGAGGAATAGTGAAAGGAATAGAGTATTTCTTCCTTTTCGGCTACCCAGGGCTTGGGAAGTAGCTTTAAGCTTCAGACATCCACTAACCTGAAGTCAGTGTGAGTCCTGGGCTATAAATTTGTTTATAAGACAGTCATGCTGTGCCACTGAAGGTGATACCACCCCATCTATTCCTCCTTGCCTATGTGCCATAGCTCTGCTATCCATGTTTTACAAATGGTCCTTAATCCACTTCAGACAAAGTGAGTCAGATTAGTTTAACTCATAGTCAGGAGCTAAACTATTTCATTTTGTCCGAGGCAGACCAGGGAGCTCACACTAGCCTTCACCAGGAGAATTATAGGACGGCAGCCTCTGACAGCCATTCTGAGGCAGCGGCATCAGGGAGGGAGAGGTGCCACCTGATGTGAGCCAGGTTAGATCCAGAATATGACACACATGGTTTCATAAGCAGACAAAGAAGATCCAGCTAAGGATTCTAGATCCCTTCTACCTCCTGTACCTGAACATGGCAGAGGCAACATCTTCCCACTTCCCTCATCACACACATTCCCGCCTCACACTCTGCTCACACCACTGCCTCGCTCTGCATCTGCCCACACCTCCAGAAATCCTTGTGTTAAGCAACCGGACAGGGGCAAGTCAGAGGAAGAGATAAGATAAGCATTAAACAGCACTGGGCAGAAGCAGATCAAGAGGAAGAGCAGGAGTCCAAGGTAGGGAAAAAAAGGTTTCACGGTTTATTGCAGCAGAGTGAAACAAAGCCGGGAAGGGCACAGCACAGCAAGGGGAGCACACTCAGCAAAGGCCATCAAATCATGTCAGGATACAGAAACGTTCCTTATTAGTTCTTTTACTGGTGTGCAATTATCTGATAGATATTTCATGGTGTTCAGCAAGCTTCGTAACTAGTTAAATCCTATTTGGCATGTATTACTTGACTAATGCCATGGCATCTTTCCCAACACATTCCATGAATATTGTTTCCTGTAGCATAACCTGCCTTACTCTACTAGTAAATAAATACTATTTAATAGAAAGTTGATTGACATGTTATAATGAAAAACCATAAAGTTGTGTTATTCTCCACGCTTGCAACAGAGGTGCTGCCTATGAAGACTTCAGTCTTAGTTTGGCTGGGTTTCCACATCCGAGGTCTTTGTACTTATTCTTCAAGTCAACGTTCAAGTACAAGCGCTCCCATTCCTCAGTGAAACATTTTCAGGGTACATCCACACTGCCTAATGCTGTGTTAATAAACAACGCTACCTCTACCCAAGGCAGCCTGGAGGCTTCCCAGGCGGCACCCCAGATGCTGAGCAGCAGAGTAAGTCAGGCAGCATACTGTTCCCAGGCTGCTCCCGCCAACCAGAAAAACTTGTTCAAACTTCTCCCACACAGCAATGTTCAGTACAGACCTACAGACGGGTCTGGGAAGGACAGAGTTACAATGAAATAAGGAAGGTGGTATCCACACACAGCAGTAAGGTTTCTGGTTTGTCCAAACAGCTTTGCTTAACTGATCTTGATTTCCTGCACAAGCAGTAACAGTTGGTCTGCAGCCTCACTACACCTTCTCAAGCATCACACAGTTCTTAGTTGCATCGATGTCCAAACCTCAACCAAAGTTTAAATATACGGAAAACGTATTTACAAATTACCAAGGTACAACGCTCAAACATACACAACACAACGCCTACAGATGCAAAGGGCAAGTCCATGAGACTGACCCAACGTAGCCTCATCTGCCACATGAGCCAGCACCAACCTGCTTCCTTAACTCGTGGCCTTGCTGCTGCTGCTGCCAGTCCTTAAGGATGGACCCACCACGCACAGCAGCATACCCATCTCCAAGGAGGAGGAAGGCAGCAAGGAAGAGAGCTGCCCTTTCAACTTGCCAGACAACCCCTGACTAGACATCATCCCTCCAGCCCTACATTTTAATATCACCAGTTTAAGCATGTGGGCCACAGTTCTCCCCTGGCTGCATCCTGCCTTTGCCCCTGCAGAGCAAGAAGCCACCATTTCTTGATGCCTGGGACTACCCTTCTCTCTGTGGTGTGGGGATCGGGAAAGGCATTTTTCCAGAATGAAATCCCTGCTGTAGCCTCCTGTGCAAGGTGGAGGCCATTGCCACACCTTGCTACGACATGTTCTTCAAGACAAGAAGATAAGCTCAGATGCATGTGGAGGCATAGCCAGAGAGAGGGCTTGGGGGGGACAGGCACCATGAGGTGCAGGGCACAGCCAGAGGGCTTAGGGGAGCAGACACCGTGGGGTGCACGGCACAGCCAGAAAGCCTGGAGGCCAGGAACTCCAGGTACACTCATAGGGGTTGAAGGAAAAGCCACCATGGGGTACAGCCTGAGAGAGTTTGGGGATATGACACAGCAGGGTGCGTATGGGGACAAGAACCGGGGGTCTGCAGAAGAGGGACGAGGGATGAGGGCGCAACCAGGGACTTTGGAGGGCAGGTGAGCAGCAAGCATCCGGGGCCCATCCCCATCGCGCCCAGCCTGCCCGCCCAAGCATGGGAGGCTCCCCTCCTTCCCAATCCCATCCCGCTGCCGGAGCCCAGCGGGTTGGCAGGGAAGAGCCAGGCATCTGACTCGCCCCCACAGGCCCCGTCCTCCCAAGTTTCCCGTTCCCGCCGGGACCACTCACGCAGCAGCAGCGCAGCCCCGCAGCCCCACCTGTCTCCGCAGCCGCCGGGCAGCAATTGCGAGGTGGGACAGGACGGGACGGAGAAGCCAACGGCTNCCGCGCTGAGTCACTGGAACCGGCGCTGCCCCTCCCGTCGCCGCCCCCCAAGAGGCAAAGGAGAATTTCGGGCTCCATGTGCTGCCGAGAAGCAGCCAGGGGCGGGAGGCTGTGCTGTCCCCCGTCGCCCCTTCCTCGGAGCTGGGCCCCGCTGGGTGCCGGGGCTACGAACAAAGAGTTCTCTCTACCTGTTGCAGTGTCGGCTGCCGCGGAGTTAAAGGGGTTCTCCAGATCTCTCCCTCACTAGCGCTTTCTGCCAGTTAAGAGTCACTCAAGGCAACACTAGGAAGGAGTAGTTCCTTATTTTAAAAAACAAAGCACATCTGGTCAGCTGAAGCGTAATGCTTTAAGGCATACTTTAATCACAAAAAAAAAAAAAAAAAAAAGGAAAGAAAGAAAGAAAAGAAAGACTGCTGTGCTCCTCTTTTAGAAGCTATTTTGAGTGAAAGTCTCCAAGGACTCCCATCTAGAGAAGTACGGGCTCAAAGAAAGGTGGTGGGGAATTCCTGCTGTGTAAAGAGGTGCTTTGTTTCAGCTGGTCTGCACCTTTAGTCCACAGAAAGGTAGAAATTACAGCTTTTTAAAGTGGTTAGCATGGAGGTGATAGCTTTAGTCAAAAGCAGAGGCAAAAACATGGAGCAGGGAGAGTGTATGAAGACAAATTGAAGAAAAGAGGCTTTTATGATGTGGAGAAAAACACAAGGTAAGCGAACCATGAGCTGATACTGTGAAATTAACAGATTTCTACATGTAGTATATATTAAGATTATGAGAGGTGAAGAAATCCTGGGGATTTTGAAAGGACATCTTAATAAGATCGCTGGGTTTGGCCAAAAGGGATATGTGGAAATATGATAATCCATTGAGCAATACTGTATGTTGCACCTCTGATGGAAAAATCACACAACAANCCCCCTTCAGCGAATTTGCACAAGTTGGAACCTTTTCTTTGATTTTTTGGTTCAAAACCCTGTTTTCTAAGACACCAGCCAAGAAAAACTACAATCAGACCTTAGGAACTACAGCACTCCTGCTCAAACAGAGCCCTTGGGAGCTTTAAGACTAGTGAGTCTTGACTTGTCCAGAGGGATGTGGCTATGTGGCTCAGCAAGCAACTAGTATTCCTCATATGTCGTAATATCTATTTTGCTATGCCTGATAGAGCTGCCTTGGCTGAGACAAAATGGGACGCTGGGGTGCATAACAACAAAAAGTAAGTAGGCCACCTGTAGACTTTGAAATGCTAGGTTGTTGTCATTAATGGAAAAAAAATAACAATTACCAGATGCAACTGAGCAGCTTTAACATATTTGATGCCAACAGTGTTAGCAACAATAGCTCTTCTCTCTTTGGAGCCCCTTAAAGAGAGTAAGCAGCCTCACCTTCCATGTACTTCAGGAGCAAAAGTAATTTGAATCGTCAGGCAAGCCTGGGAGGGTTGGGAGAGGACAGAAATAATGGTTGACCTGCTCGTGACAGGTAAATGATTAACATGCAGCCGGGAAAAGGCAGCATGAAGGAGACAGCTGTGCCCTGCTCACACGAAGAAAGCAGACACACAGTAAGTCAGAGGCATTGGAACTGTTAAAGACAGAGCTAGCAGCAACCAGGTTTTTTCAGTGCTTACCATGTAAAACCTGCACATGAGATTTACTGTAAACTTAAGTAGTTTTTTAAGTTCCCTACATTCACCATCCAAGAACAGGGCAAGAGGGAAATGATTCTATGATTCTATGATAATGTAGACAGTGAAGACAGCTCTCTGGATTTTGCAAGATGAAGACCAAACTCCTGGTCTGCGCTGAATGAAGAACTGTGCTGGCCATGCATACTGCTAACCCATGCTTTTCCATACTTTGTTGCCTTACTAGAATCCATATAGCTCAGATGCTACTTTTCTACTGACTAAAGGATGCTTAGGCTGTTATTCTGTTGATGAGATTGTGTTTTAACATTTTTTAGAGATGAGTACTCTCTAGGATGGTATTTGAAGCCCAAAGAGCTCATAAGCTGGAGAATCACAGGAGCCACTCCTTGATGCACCAACAGTGTGGGGAGCTTTTTCTGAAATAAGTAACAGCTTTAACCAAGCAAGGTAGTCAGCCAAAGAACACCAACAGATATCTGCATACCGATCTTCAAGAGCTGCAAACATTACCCAAATCTTGTTTGCAAGCTTTGCTTTCCTGGAGAACATCTGGTTTGCCCGTGTACCTGTGCTGATGTTCCAAGTCACAACTGCCAAACCTGTTCCAGGCAGGCTCTGTTGCAAGTGGCCTACATCCCACAGCCATAACAGCACCACATGTTGCTGTGTTTGGGAGCGGGACTGAAAGCAAAAGAGCCCTCCATCACACTTCTCATTTTTCAGTTGGAATTACTTCCAGATTTTGCTTACTGCTTGTTTATTGCAGAAAAATAAATAAATAAATAAATGGTTTTTTTCTACTTAATCCTCTGTCCTTTGTGTAGCTGAGGAATTTCTCAACATTTCTGCGCCTAGGTCTGTTCCAGAGAGCCATGCATGGGTCTTTGTGGAGTTCTGGCAGTGACCTTTCAGAAGCACTTTCCAAATGGCAGAGAAATTCCTCCTCAGACAAGGATCATCGCTTTTGCTGTGACAGAAGGTAAGAAGATGGCACAGTGCTGCTCAACTGTCTATGGATGAGCTGAGTTGTGCAAGGAGGTTTCCCCCTTCTCTCTGTGGATGTGCACTCCAGGTAACTGTTCAGAAGTGTGTAGCTGTTGCCAGTTTTACATGGTGAACCCACTGCAATTTACTGTGGTATTGTCAATTCAACTCTGTTTCAACAGTTACGTGTTTACTTACATGTTGAGCTCCAGTTTTGCCATTTGAACAAGAGTGAATTTGATAAATTCTTGCAAAATTGACAAAGCTGTTCAGATAGGGAATTTTCCATCTGTCTTGCTCATGTAATAGTATTAAAATCATTAGGTCCTTACCATAAAAAAATATTTCACTATTATGCAGCTGAAACTGGTTATACGCAGAAGTGAAGGAAGATGCTCCAAAAGTAGGGTGGAAAATGGCTGTTGCAAAAGTAGAAGCAATAATCATTAAGTGTATGAGAAATGTCTTCAAAGGCGATGTTTAACAGAGGTAGTGTCATGATATCATATATGTGTGTGATATACACATATACATATTCTCCTGTTCAGAAGGGACAGGCAAGGAAGGAGGGATGGAGATGTTGCCCTCTATGTTAAGAAACTGACAGAGTGCGAAGGGATATCTCTGAAGAATAGCTACAAGCAAGTAAAAAGCTTAGGGGTAGGAATTGGAGACCAAGAAAAAAGAGGAACCTTGTGATGAGTGTCTACTACAGGCCACCCAGTCAAGGGGAGCCTAACTGACAGAGCATTCTTACTCCAGCTACAGGAGAGCTCGCACTCGCAGGCTCTTGTCCTGCTGGGGAGTTTCAACCACCCCAACACAGAATCGTAGAATCGTAGAATCATAGGATGGCTTGAGTTGGAAGGGATCTTAAAGATCATCTAGTTCCAACCCCTGTGCCATGTGCAGGGACATCCCCCACTAGACCGGGTTGCTCAGAGCCTCATCCAGCCTAGTGTTAAACACGTCCAGGGATGAGACATCCACAACTTCTCTGGGCAACCCTTTCCAGTGTCTCATCACCCTCATAGTAAAGAACCTCTTCCTAATATTTGATCTAAATCTACCCTGCTCTAGTTTAAAACCACTGCCCTTTGTCCAGTCCTCACATGCCCTTATAAAAAGTTCCTCTCCAGCTTTCCTGACATCTGCTGGAAAAATAGCATGGCAAGCTATAGGCAACCCAGGAGACTCCTGGAGTGCCTAGAAGATAACGTCTTAAGACAGGAAATAGACAACCCTATGCAAGGGGATGTGATACTGGATCTGATGGTTACCAATGCAGGTGAGCTCATCAGGGATGTCAAGGTTGGAAGCAGCCTGGGCTGCAGTGATCACACACTGATGGAGTTCAGAGTCCTGAGGGATATGGGTCAAGTGAGGAGTCAAGTCAGGACCTTGAATTTTAGGAAAGCAAACTTCCAGCCCTTCAAGGAGTTAGTCAATAGGACCCTCTTGGAAATGGCCCTCAGGGATAAGGGAACAGAGCAGAGCTGCCAGATCTTTAAGGACACTTTCCATAAAATGCAAGAGCTATCAATCCCTAGGTGTAGGAAATCAAGCAAACAAGAGAAGACACTAGCAAGGCCGAGTTGAGACTTGCTGGTCAAACTGAAATGCCAGAAGGAACTGCACAGGCAGTGGAAGCAGGAACAAGTCTCCTGGAAAGAGTATGGGAAACCTGTCTGGTTGTGTAGGGATGGGGTTAGGAAGGCCAGGGTGTGGTTGGAGCTGAACTTGGCAAGGGATACACAGAGTAACAAGAAGGGCTTCTACAGGTATGTCAGCCATAAAAGGAAAGTCAAAGAAAATATAGCACCCTTGATGAGCAAGACTGGCAACCTAGTAACGACATATTAGGAGAAGGCTGAGGCTCTCAGTGACATTTTTCCCTCAGTCTTCACTGGCAACATCTCTTCTGACATCTCCCAAGTTGAAGGACCACAGGTCAGTCCCTCCCACTGCAAGTGAGGACAAGGTTCATGACCACCTGAGAAACCTGAACATGTACAAGTCTATGGGATCTGATGAGATACATCCCAGACTCCTGAGGGAATTGACTGATGTAGTTGCCAAGTCACTCTCTATGATATTTGAAAAAGTCCTGGCAGTCAGGTGAAGTCACTGGAGACTAGAGGAAGGGAAACATTGCACCCATTTTATAAAGGGTAGAAAGGAGGACCCGGGGAACTACCAACATGCCAGCCTCCTCTCTATGCCTGGGATGATCATGGAACAGATCCTACTAGAAGCTCTGCTAAGGCACATGGAGGACAGGGAGGTAATTTGAGATGGTCAGCATGGCTTTACCAAGTGCTAGTCCTGCCTGATTAACCTAATGGCTTTCTACAATGGAATAACTACCTCAGTGGACAAGGGAAGTGCTACAGATGTTATCTATCTGGACTTCTGTAAGGCCTTTGACATAATTCCCCACAACATCCTTCTAAATTGGAGAGATATGTATTGAAGAGGTGGACTGTTGTGGGGAGATAGGGAATTGGCTGGATGGTAGTATCCAGAGGGTAGTGGTCAATGGTTTGGTGTCCAGGTGGAGATGAGTGTTAAGTGGTGTCCCTCAGGGGTCCATGCTGGAACAAGTGCTATTTAATATCTTCATCAATGATATAGACAGTAGGATCGAGTGCACCTGACCAATCTGATCTCCTTTTATGACTGGGTGACCTGCCTAGTGGATGAGGGGAAGGCTGTGGATATGGTCTACCTAGACTTCAGCAAAGCCTTTGACACAGTCTCCCACAGCATCCTCCTGGAGCAGCTGGCAGCCCATGGCTTGGACAGGTGCACCCTGCACTGGCTTAAAAACTGGCTGGATGACCGGGCACAGAGTGTGGTTGTGAATAGTGCCGCATCCAGCTGGTGTCCAGTGACCAGTGGTGTCCCCCAGGGTTCAGTACTGGGCCCAGTTCTATTCAACATCTTTACTGATGACCTGGATGAGGGGATCAAGTGTACTGTTAGTAAATTCATGGAAAACAGCAAGTTGAAGGGGAGTGTTGATCTACTGG